>CM065591.1:47167091-47232091 GCA_033119425.1 Bufotes viridis | reverse complement strand
AGAGCCTGCCTAGAAATCTCTCCCATAGAAGTCAACAGGGACATATTGGCCATAGACCTAACAGGGGAATTTCCCCGCCTTCTGTCAGTTTGGACTCGACTACAACATTGGGCCACTTTTGTTTTTGTTTTTTTTGGAAGTCAATGAGGTCCCCTTCTGTCTATTGTGTCTATGACCCATGTAGCTGCCATAAAGCAATTTTCTTAATGCTTTCTAAATGCTGTTAAGAACAGCTCAGGCAAGATGGCCGCCCCTATAATCACACTCAGGGAATAGAATTAAAAAAAATCTACAATCAGCAAATAAAAAGAGATTTAAAAAATAAAAAAGGATGTGTGTCACTATATGATTTTCACGAGCAGAAACAAATTTTAGTGAATTATTCCTCTATAGCTATGTCAGTGAAAAATAATGAAGTCATGGTAGCGGTAGTGTAAGAAAGAAAAAGCTACATACATTTTTGTCTTCTTTGCTTTGACACAAAAGCTGAAAAAAAAACAAGCTTAGTTTTTATCAATTTATTTTTACGGCATGCACGGATCATCATCAACGTTGCCATAAATTTATTTTACAGATTATTTGTCTTGATGATACCGAATATGTGTATATTATTGAATGTTTTTGGAATTTAAGGCGTCGTCTGACTTACAAGAACCCCCTCAATGCCTCTAATTTGATAAAATTATAAAGGAACATACACTCGCCCCTTAGTCCCCACCGTTTCCAGCGCTGCTACTCCATTGCTCACCTTTGGTTTGTGTTTACATGCTGTATTAATGACATTGCCGAATTTTTCATATACAGCACATGTCTGCTGCAGCCAATCGCTAGCCTCAGCGGGCTTGTGCCATATACCATGAAGCCCAATGAAGTGGTCTCACCCACTGGTTTTTATAAGAATTTTTTTAATTTATTTTACAATTTTAATGAGATTTTTTATTGTACTGTACGATATACTGTCATGTGTCTGTATGCCAGTACTTATAGTACACAGGCATTTAGTATGACGTGTCTAAAGACCAGGGGCAGGCAATTTTTGGGAATGATCTGTTTGTTGCTGATAATTGCCTGCTCGTCAGAGGAGATGAGAGCCGAATTTATATGCAATAATCATCTCTGCTTCATGGGGATGAGTGATTGCTGCTGCAGATCACTGTATAAACAGAGCAATCTGCTGCCCAGAAACAGTTTTTATGTGATCGCACTAGTGATGCTTTCACCCAATGAACAAGAATTAGCTTATTCATTGGGTGATCAAAGACACCTTTATACAGGGCAATTATTGGGAAGGAGCATTCATAGGAACACTGTTCCCAATAATTGCCCCAATCATTGGCCCTAGTAAAGGGATCTTAAGAATTCCTTAAAGAGGCTCTGTCACCCAGATGAATTCTACCCTACCAGGTATATGGCCTGGTAGGTTTGATGACACTGACAAGAACGATACATTTCTTTCTTCTGTAGTTGTTTCGTGGTGGAGAAAAATCAACTTTTAGAAATATGAAGTATTCAATATATATATGCAAATTAAGTATTCGAGCATTCGGAGGTGGGCTTATGCCATCCGAGCACTCATTCAGCAACGCCCCCATTAGTTAATAATTAGTGATGGATGAACATCGGCCGAGACTGTTCGTGATCGTGCGTTCGCGATCAAATGTTCGCAAGCCGCTCGTTCGTGGAGGGCCCCATTGACTTTAATGGCAGGCGAACCTGAAAAACCTTTTCAGGTCATATTTGCAGCCACCAAATACTTACTAGAAGTGCACAAATAGTCCCACAACATGAACAGTGACATACCAGAGGGGGATCATTGGCAAAAATTCCCACAAAAAATATGTATTTTAATCAGGGGCCATTTTTATGCGTCTTAAAGGGAAACGCTCAAAAATGGGCCCTGCTGGAGCCTAGAAAATTTTTATTTTAGGCCACGGGAATACAGGCCCCAAAAATTAGGCATTCATCTGACAGAAAAGAACTTGTGATTATGTGGCTGGAGGCAGGGCCGGCTCCAAGTTCATGTGGGCCCTTGGGCGATAAATCCCATTGGGCCCCCTTGAGGCATTTTTGTACGTTTACATGTCTCTCTGTGGCTCCCACGTGGTATAATGACCACCAGTTGCCCCTATACAGTATAATGACCACTAGTGGCTCTTCACACAGTATAATGACCCCCCAATGCCCCCAAACACAGTATAATGACCCCCAGTGACCCCAAACACAGTATAATGACCCCATCGTAGCCCTATATTCAGAATAATAATCCCCAGTCACCCCCCATTCAGAATAATGACCCCCAATGGCCTCCACACTGGGGGTTATACTGTATGGCGGGGGCACTGGGGGTCATTATACTGTATGGTGGTCACTGGGGGGGTTATTATATTGAATGGGGGCTCTGGTGGTCATCATACTGAATGGGGGGTCATTGGGGATCATTATACTAAATGGGCTGTTGCTGGCTATTCTGAGATCTCAAATGTCAAGGGTGGTGAAGGTGATGATGATGACGTGTCGATGGACGTCACGAGGAAGAGGAGGGGAGTTCAGAGGGAGAGATGAAGCAGCAGAGACGGAGGAGAAGGAGGAAAAGCAGGCAGAGCTCGCAGGGCACAGGAGGCAAAAAATAGACTGCAAATGTATCTGGAGCAAGCCATCCACCATGCATGGTCATTTGTGGCGCTCCCAGGATGTCGGCACATGGCTCCGCAGTGTGGGCATTTTTTAACGTGTCAGCTGCTGACAATAGTGTTGCCATCTGCAGCCTGTGCTATCAACGCATAAGTCACAGTAAGCCCAACACTCACCTAGGGACAACCTCCTTAAGAAGGCACCTGGCCTCCCATCACCAAGCCCAGTGGAAGCAACGCCATCAGAACCCACAAAGCCACACTCCCGACGCTCCACGTCCTGCCTCTTCTCCTTCTCCTCTCTCCTCCCATTTGTCCTCCACTCCACCTTCCGCCATGCCGTCATCACGTTCATCTGGCAGAAGTCAGGCTTCCGTGGCCCAAATGTTCGAGCGTAAAAAGTTAATAACGCTGGATAACCCTCTTGTGCAACGGCTTACCACTGGCTTGTCCGAACTGCTAGCCAACTACTGCCATATAAACTGGTGGACTCTGAGGCCTTTAGAAAATTTGTGGCCATTGGCACACCACAATGGAAGGTCCGCGGAAGGAAATATTTCTCCCAGAAGGGGTCCCAGAGCTATATGGCCACGTTCAGCGGCAAGTGAATATATCTCTGGCACACATTGTTGGTGCCGAGATACATCTGACCACAGACACGTGGTATAGCAAACACGGGCAGGGAAGCTACATAACTTTTACTCCCCACTAGGTGAACCTTCTGACGGCCGTCAAGCATGTAACCCATGGCTCCCGTGTGCATTTGGTGTTACCGCCAAGGATGGCATGCATGCCTCCCTCTTCTTCTCCTCCTCCTAATCCATCCTCCATCTCTTCCTAGGCTGACTCCTCCTTTTCCACTGCTACTGCCTCTTTCACTGCGCCCCCCCCCAAGCTCCCTAGAACCTATTCGACATCCCAGGTGAGACGTTGCCATGCTGTGCTGTGGCTGTTGTGCCTGGAAGCCAAGAGCTACACCGGACCTGCACTGCTTTTAACTCTGTGGTCACAGGCCGATCAGTGGCTAACCTGCTCAATTTGACAGTTGGTAAAGTGGTGTGCGACAAGGGAGCGAATCTGCTGAGCATGCTGAAACAGGGCAAAATGACACACGTGCAGTGCATGGCACACGTCCTGAACGTATATATAGAACCCCTTAATCACTATTTGGTGGAAGCAGGTATATCGCACCCCTCAATCAGTATTTTGTGGAAGCAGGTATATCGCAGGCCTCAATCGGTATTTTGTGGAAGCCGGTATATCGCAGGACCTCAATTAATATTTGGTGGAAGCAGGTATATCGCACCCTTCAATTAATATTTTGTGGAAGCAGGTATATCGCAGGTCTCAATCAATATTTGGTGGAAGCAGGTATATCAAACCCCTTAATCAGTATTTTGTGGAAGCTGGTATATAAAACCCCTCAATCAATATTTTGTGGAAGCAGGTATATCGCAGGCCTCAATCAATATTTGGTGGAAGCAAGTATATCAAACCCCTTAATCAGTATTTTGTGGAAGCAGGTATATCAAACCCCTTAATCAGTATTTTGTGGAAGCTGGTATATAAAACCCCTCAATCAATATTTTGTGGAAGCAGGTATATCGCAGGCCTCAATCAATATTTGGTGGAAGCAAGTATATCAAACCCCTTAATCAGTATTTTGTGGAAGCAGGTATATCAAACCCCTTAATCAGTATTTTGTGGAACCAGGTATATTGCAGGCCTCAATCAATATTTTGTGGAAGCAGGTATATTGCAGGCCTCAATCAGTATTTTGTGGAAGAAGGTATATCACACCCCTCAATCAGTTTTTTTGGGGGGCAACAGGTATATCACACAAGTTGCAATTAGTTATTCCAATAGCGTTTGTCCCTCTATATACCTGCAGTATCGCAGCTGATCCGCACACAGCTGCTGCACAATACAATTGCACTATAATATACTTTCACACCTCTCAGTATATCACACCTATTGATAGCACACCTATACCAGTCCTTAAAAGGACTTTTGCCTATTAGCTAATGTTTGGTGTCCCTAACAGTCTGATCCTGCTCCACAAAGCAACCTCTTCCTACACTGGCAAAACACAGAATGTAAAATGGCTGCCAGATTGGGTTCTGTTATAGGGTTGGGGGTGTGTCCATGTGCTGAAACGTCTCAATTGATGGCTGTGTCATGGGTCAAAGTTCGGCGCAATGCAAAAGAATATGGCGCCGTCGGACATCACCATATGTTCGCTTGTTTCGCGAATTGCAAACGCGCAAAGTTTGCCGTGAAAGGACTGCCGGGCGAACCGCAAGGCCATCACTATTCATAATGACGCCTCTCTCCTGTTGATTACGCCTTTAGATTGACAGCGTTAGACCCTCTGGTATAGCGCTCTGATCCTGTGCCTGCACACTTGCGTCCAGAACGGCACGCACCGCCACTCCTGGTTCAGTGAAGTGATGGCGCGTGCACACTAGACATCTTCACAAGCCAGGAATAAAGGCAAAGATGTTGTGTGCAAGCACCGTTCTGGACGCGAGTGCGCAGGCGCAGGATCTCAGTGCTAGACCCTAGTCTAGTGCTGTCAATCTAAAGGCAAGTCTGAAGCAGCGCTCGGATGGCATAAGCCCGTCTCCGAGCTCTCAAATACTTAATTTGCATATTTATAAAAGTTTATTTTTCTCCCCCACCGGAACAACTACAGAAGAAAGAAAGGTATCGTTTTTGTCAGTGTCATGAAACCTACCAGCCTATATGTCTGGTAGGGTAGAGTGGATCTGGGTGACAGAGCCTCTTTAACAACAGGAACAGGGGTGCACCTAGTCTTTCTGCTGCCTGAGGCAAAAACTGAAACGCCCCCCCCCTTTCCCAATGCCAATTTCTTAACCTAACCCCATCCCTTCAGCCCATGGCCCTTTGGCTGCCCCCTCTTGCTCCTACCTGGTGCTGCCTGAGGCAATCGCCTCACCTGGCCTCATTCGTGGTGCAGCCCTGAACAGGAAATAGGGTCAGACATCCATATGGAATCCTTCAATGGACCCTGGGCTGTCTGTCCTTACTTCATATGGTGCTTCATCATGCCACAGAAATATCTAAAATCAAACGGGTTCTCTCTCAGTCACTCTGTTTAAATGCCATGGTTGGCATTGATTGTGGCATTTAAAGGGTTACACCGGTTGCTTTAGTTTCTTCCATTACAGCGGCGCTGCGTATTACAGACATTGCCCTTTTCCTGATCAAAAGGGAACATCTGCTGAGCAATGATGAGTTTGCTCATGGTGATGTGGCAATGGCCGGTCAGCGGTCACTTGTGACTACCATACTCGTCATGGGCCTGGTAGGGGTTACGTGCAGTCTGCACTCATCCTTATGTGTCATAGATCTAAAAGGTGGCCTTGAAAATGTCAGTTTCCATAGTTTTTGCGTTCACTTTAGCTATTTTCTGCTTAATCTTCTGGGTGCAGTGTTTGTTATTTTCTTACCGAGGGTGAACCTCGCAGTCATTTTCTCAGGGATTTCGGCTCCAGTCACATCTGTCTGTTTTGTTATTCTGAACTCAACCTCCTTTTCTTCTCTCTCCGGCCTGGTGCCAGGAGAAACAGCGCCTGATATTACCTCCAGGATAAATAACCACAGTTCAGCCGATGAGATGAAGGGAATTTATGAGATAATAATGGATGTGTGGTGATGCCTGCACATACACGTATATTGTGTTCCAGACGTCTTCTCCGAAGGGGATGAGGTATCAATGATCTTCAGAGAGGTGCCATATGATTCATAGATATGCACGTATATACCTCATGAGATGCCGTGTGCACATACCTCCCAACAATACAGTTTTTCTGTAGTATTGTCCAGCAAAACAGATAGAGATAAAAAATTGGTGCTTATTAGGGATGAACGAACTTCATGTTTTGAAGTTTGGGTTCGGAGTTCAGGTTTTATGGCAATTCTGTATTCTGGTATCAAGGAACATTACAGAATTCTATGACAGAATGCACAACGGAAGCCTTTAGGAGGCATTCCATCATAATAGTCTATGGGCAGCATAACTGATCCATACGGTTTCCGTCATGCACCTGAACACCGAACCCGAACTTTAGAACATGAAGTTCGCTGAACCCTAGTGCTTATGCTCCCAATGTAGGTTTTGTACCTATGACACTGGCTGACCTGTTACATGGGCGCTTGGCAGCTGAAGATTGTCAATCAAAGTGCAGAGGGCGCAGCAGTTGCAGAGAGAGCAGAGCCTCTAGGTGTAATGGTAACGCCCCCGTTGCTCCTAGAGGCTCATCTGCATATATTAAGACATCATTTTTCTCAGCAATGCGGGCAGATAGGAACATGGGACCAACATAGATGCCTTCAGCTGCCAAGTGCACATGTAACAGGTCAGCCAGTGTCATAGGGACAAATCTACTGACAGATGCCCTTTAATGGTATCTATGAGGGCTTTAGAATTTACCAGTCCACGCTACTTTCCTACCACGCCCCATCTCTACAGATACATGCTCACATCCTTATGCATATGTAAAAAAAGAATATTCGAGAAACTGAAATTTAAATTCGTCATTCCACTGCTAACCCCACTCTTATAGGGGTTATCCCACAAACGTAGTACTCTTTTTTTTATTTACTTATCTGCTTATCTGGAGGACTTTCTTTCCTTTCTGTGGGTGGGCAGCAACTCACATGAAACTATCAAGTACCGCATGTCCCAGGATGTATTTCATTAGCTCTTGTTAACCACCTCTGCCCCTGCAAACCAAATAGTCCCTCACATACACCCCCTAGAATTACATATAATATGTAATGCCCCCCAATACCCTTTTCCACTGTCAACTAGGGAGAGCTACAACTATATATTTCTAATAATTTAGAGATCGTTAGGCTGGAGGAACGGTAGAGAGAAGCTACTGAGCATGTACGTCCACCTCTGAATGCAGGATAAAGCGGACAAGACGGATGAACAGCAGAGGGCGCTAATGTAATGTCCATAAAGAAATGAACAGCATGTAGATTGCATAGTTCATTTGAAATGCTCTAGTCATTGTACAGTAAAACATTTTGTGGGATAGCCCCTAACAGGGCTTTTTACACGGGGTGGTTATCTGCAGAAATGAAAGTTCCTTGCTGATCACTGGCCCGTACAGAAGGGTCGCAGATCATCTGACAAACAAGCAAATGCTCCTTTGTCGGCTGATTGGGTTTCTTATGAAAAGCTTATCTTTTGGCTGCTGACAGTAGCAGAAACGTACAGACATACAACAAGTTGCTCATATGGTTATACTGTCAATCATCATTCGTTACACCGGCACAGATCTGCTCATGTTGACTGGTGTGGCATCAGCACGTCTTAGGCCCAGTTCACACTTCAGTTATTTGGTCAGTTATTTCCATCAGTGCGGGTCAAAAATTCAGAACAGGAGCAGATCTTTCCATTACACCTTATCTCTGTGTAGTTTCCCTACTGGAAATAACTGATGGAGCCACGACCCTCATAGGCTCCATCTCCCTGACAGAGGGCTCCCACTGCTTTTTCTTTGGTGTCTTGCTCTGTGATTTCCACCATAATGGCTGCCGACCGCAGTGATAGTTTATCTATAGTGACTTCATGCGTCACAAGTGAAAAGGAGCAGAACTTGAAAGCCAAAGTATACTAGGAGGTTTATTGTTTTGCATGTTAGGCCCATGTAAACCTATTTTAAAGGGACTCACCGGTGATCTCCCTATTCAACTGTTTGCATAGACACATAGCTGTGCTTCACCGGATTAAATCGCTTTTTATCTTTCGTTGATCGGAGTCTCCGTTCCCAAGCGATGATACTTTTTCTTAATATGCAAATTAGAGCTTTGGTGCAATGAGGACGTCACTGTTGCTCTTGTTGTACACAAGCTCTGCTCCTTTCTGGTTGCTTTGCCACTGCCTGGCTCTCAATGCAGAGAGGAAGGGGCTAGCCACGGAAATGGTTGGAGCCTGTATGCAACAAGAGCAATGGTGACGTCCTTATTCCACCAAAGGCCTAATTTGCACATTAAGAAAAAGCTTCCTTACCAAGCAGTATTGAGACCTAGAGGGCAAGATAGCTAAAATATATGGCCACCTTTAAACACCATTTTACAGGAGTTTGTTTTTAGCAGTATGTAGACATCATTATGCTGTTGGTGTGTGCGTCTGTGTTATCAGCACATGTATGTCACGTTTGGATAGCATGTTACATACAGCAATAATCTACCTAATATGTTGAGTTACTTATCTTGTACTCATCCTAGATAACAGCCTATGCTATATAGTCCAGAGCTGAATTCACAATTCTGCTGGTTGTTACTGGAAAAAGTCAACAATCATTTGTTAGACACATCGGTAACGAAGCTCCTGTAATACAGTAGGATGGTTAGGTTCTTCTACATCAGTTTACTGTACAGGACCTAGTAGGGAGCTTACACCTCCCTTAATAGAAATCACCGAAGCAAGCACTGTGCAGACAATGAACCTGGGAGATTTCATATGCTATGAATGCAGCTCTGGACTGCAACAGAACCAAATTCCACAGTGCAGCACAAAATACTGCCATGCCTACCAAATTATTCAACTGTATCATGGTCCTGAGGATGCCAATACAGTTGAATTCAGGAGGGCACCTGTGGCCACAGGCATGATGCTTCTACATTAATGCTGAGGGCATCAGATCATTACAAACCTGGCTGGTGTAACAAAGCTTGGGCGGCCCCTGGGTATCATCCCACCAGGAAATTTCCCTGTAGGGTCTATAGCCAGTCCACCCCTGGGATATAGGGGTGTCTGTGTTGCCTGAACTTTCTGGGAATGGGATCCCACTAGGTGATAGCACACACGTAATTTTCTCCGTTTTGAGCGGGCACGCTCTGTTCCTTTCAGGATTTTCTCTGGATGTTCATGGAGGTCTTGGAGAAGTGTGTGTAGCCACAAGGTTCCACACCCACGTGGCTCGGAGGGTTGGAGAAAGCTCTACTGGGCTCTTCTCTTTTTGGAAATGGTGGAGATGGAGCACATCCTTTTGCTCCTTATTGTATGGCCGTGCTGGGCTTTTTTATTTTGTAGTCTAGGGGAGAGCGAACACACACTAAATATTTCACCATATGGATATATTTTATCCTTGCGAACAATGGACATCACTTAATTACTGGTCATGTGTTAAGATGACTGTATGGATCCATATACTGTGTATAGGCAGGGGTCATATATATGTATATATAGGCATAGGTATAGACACGAGAGTAAACGAGAGTAAGATATTTGGTCTAATTGAGAAGATTCAGCATTTTACATTTTCCTCATTACAGCTGTTAATTTGGAAGCAATGCCTTCTGCTGTGCGTATCCACCCCATGGCCCCGGCCCGTGTGGGAAATACATTTGTTCTGTTGTGATGGTACAGGTCCCAAATGAACTTAGAAACAGAAACCTGCAGCACCTCAAAATAAATGGCTTTTATTCAGCATCCAAAATATGTGCAGGTAAGAAAATAACAAACCTCGTGACAGACACAGGGGGCACCACCTCGCTGCTGAACCCCCTCAATTAGGAACTGACAATATGTTTGCTGTGCTCCCGGCTCGGCTTGTTAGCTCTCTCTCAAATCCAGACAGTCTATGTGACTGTTGTGTTCTATCTATCTATCTATCTATCTATCTATCTATCTATCTATCTTTCTCTCTATCTATCTATCTATCTATCTATCTATCTTCATCATCAATCATCATCTCCCAAGAAAGAGAACCATCTCACCAAGACCAGCTATTAGAAGCGGTTCTCTATGAGTCAAGAGTTGCCTTTCCAACAAGCCTTGGGATTTGACAAAGGAATATAGCCAGACCAGATATGCGTCCTTAGACGGTTATTTCCGGGTGTTTGTCCCTCATCCGCACGGAGTAGGATTCTGGCTGGCTCAGTGAGATACCTCTTTGCATGAAGCATTTCCAATAAGTCTCCATACAGGACTCGTCTCTTTAACCGCTTACCGACCGCCTCACGCAGGATTGCGTCCTGCGGGCGGTCGGTCTGTTCCTCCTTGACGCGCCCGCGCGTCATCTCGCGAGAGGCGAGATTTCCTGTGAACGCGCGCGCGCACGTGCGCGCGTTCACAGGATCACGTCGGGGACAAGGTAAGCTACAGCCTGCCAGCGCTGATCGTGCGCTGGCAGGCTGTAGAAGTTAAAAAAATGGCATATCAGACGCTGTTTTGTTAACAGCGTCTGATATGCTTGCTGATCGTTCCTTTGGTGGTCCCATTTGCTTGGGACCACCAAAGAAACTTTATAAGTGCACCAAAACACCACACAGACCCCCCACCCATCCACCCCACCCCCCACCCCCCACTGATTAACCCCTGATTAACCCCCGATCACCCCATGTCACCCCCTGACACTAATTACCCCACTGTAAGGTTCATTCAGACGTCCGTATGTGTTTTGCGGATCCATGGATCCACGGATCCGCAAAACACGGACACCAGCAATGTGCTTTCCGCATTTTGCGGATCCGCACATTGCCAGAACTATATAGAAAATGCCTTTTCTTGTCCGCAATTGCGGACAAGAATAGGACATGCTCTATCTTTTGCGGAGCTGCGGCCGGATGCTTGGGGGCCGAAACCCGGAAGTTTGCGGCCGCAGCTCCGCAAATGCTGATGCGGCGAGCGCATAGTGTGCTCTCCGCATCACCGCCAGCCCCATTCACACTGAATGGGTCCGCATCTATTCCGCAGAATTGCGGAATAGATGCGGACATTCTTGACGGACGTGTGAATGGGGCCTTACTACTTTTTTTGCACATTTTTGGCAGAGATTTATTCATCCACATTGATCGATGTGAATGAGGAAATCTGTGCCGTTTTGTTTTTGCACATTTTTGGGCAGAGATTTTTCATCCACATTGATTGATGCGAATGAAAAAATCTGTGCCGTTCATTTTTTCTTTTCAGTGCAGAGGCTGAACGGGAAAAAAATCTCATTACCCGTATGCTCAATATAAGGAGAATCGCAGAAACTCCTAATGCTGGCCATACGTGTAATGATTGCGGAGACCCTCAAATGCCAGGGCAGTACAAACACCTCACATGTGACCCCATTTTAGAGAGAAGACACCCCAAGGTATTCCGTGAGGGGTATGGCGAGTTCATGCAAAATTTTATTTTTGTCACAAGTTAGTGAAATATGAGACTGTAAAAAAAAAAAAAAATCAATTTCCGCTAACTTGTGCCAAATTTTTTTTTTCTGTGAACTCGCCATGCCCCTCACAGATTACCTTGGGGTGTCTTCTTTCCACAATGGGGTCACTTGTGGGGTATTTATACTGCCCTGGCATTTTAGGGGTCCTAAAGTGTGAGAATCCAAATACGTAAAAATGGCCTGTGAAATCCTAAAGGTACTCATTGGTTTTAGGGCCCTTTGCGCATCTTGGCTGCAAAAAGTGTCACACATGTGGTATCGCCGTACTCAGGAGAAGTAGGGCAATGTGTTTTGGGGTGTATTTTTATATATACCCATGCTGGGTGTGAAATATCTCTGTAAGCGACAACTTTTTACATTTTTTATTCAAAGTTGTCAGTTTACAGAGATATTTCTCACACAAAGTATGGTATATGTAAATACACCCCAAACACATTTCCTACTTCTCTGAGTACTGCGATACCACATGTGTGCACTTTGCAGCCAAGATGCAAGCTCTAAACTAATGAGTACTGCTAGGAGGGCATTTTTACGCATTTTTCTTCTCACGCTTTAGGGCCCCTAAATGCCAGGGCAGTATAATACCCCACATGTGACCTCATTTTGAAAGAAGACACCCCAAGTATTCGCTGAGGGCATAGTGAGTCCATGAACAATTTAACTTTTTGTCAAAAGTTAGCAGAAATGTAGACTTTATGAGAAAAACAATAAAAAATCAATTTCCGCTAACTTGTGCCAAAAAAAATCTTCTATGAACTCGCCATGCCCCTCACAGAATACCTTGGGGTGTCTTCTTTCCAAAATGGGGTCACATGTGGGGTATTTATACTGCCCTGGCATTTTAGGGGCCCTAAAGCGTGAGAAGAAAAATGCGTAAAAATGCCCTCCTAAAAGGTACTCATTGGTTTTAGGGCCCCTTTGCGCATCTTGGCTGCAAAAAGTGTCACACATGTGGTATCGCCGTACTCAGGAGAAGTAGGGCAATGTGTTTTGGGGTGTATTTTTGCATATACCCATACTTTGTGTGAGAAATATCTCTGTAAATTGGCAACTTTGAATAAAAAAATGTAAAAAGTTGTCGTTTACAGCAATATTTCTCACACGCAGCATGGGTATATGTAAAATACACCCTAACACATTGCCCTACTTCTCCTGAGTACGGCGATACCACATGGTGGCACTTTTGCAGCCAAGTGCAAAGGGCCTAAACCAATGAGTACCTTAGGATTTCACAGGCCATTTTTACGCATTTGATTCTCACGCTTAGGGGCCCTAAAATGCCAGGGCAGTATAAATACCCCACATGTGACCCCATTTTGGAAAGAAGACACCCCAAGGTATTCCGTGAGGAGCATGGCGAGTTCACAGAATTTTATTTTTGGCACAAGTTAGCGGAAATTGATATATATATTTTTTTATTTTGTTTTTACAAAGTCTCATATTCCACTAACTTGTGACAAAAAATAAAATTTTACATGAACTCGCCATGCCCCTCACGGAATACCTTGGGGTGTCTTCTTTCCAAAATGGGGTCACATGTGGGGTATTTATACTGTCCTGGCATTTTAGGGGCCCCTAAAGCGTGAGAAGAAGTCTGGAATCCAAATGCGTAAAAATGCCCTGTGAAATCCTAAAGGTACTCATTGGTTTTAGGGCCCTTTGCGCACCCAGCCTGCAAAAAGTGTCACACATGTGGTATCCCCGTACTCAGGAGAAGTAGGGCAATGTGTTTTGGGGTGTATTTTTATATATACCCATACTGTGTGTGAAAAATATCTCTGTAAGCGACAACTTTTAAAAATTTTATACAAAGTTGTCAGTTTACAGAGATATTTCTCTCACCCAACATGGGTATATGTAAAATACACCCCAAACACATGCCCTACTTCTCCTGATGCGGCGATCCACATAAGTGACACTTTTGCAGCCTGAATGCGCAAAGAGCCAAATTCAACGAGTACCTTTAGGTTTACATGGCGACTCACAATTAGCCCCGCCCAAAATGCCAGAACAGTACAAACACCCCACAAATGACCCCATTTTGGAAAGTAGACACCCCAAGGTATTCACTGAGGGCATAGTGAGTCCGTCTGAGATTTTTTTTTTTGCCAGAAGTTAGCAGAAATTGAAACTTTTTTTTTTTTTTTTCTCAGAAAGTGTCATTTTCCGCTAACTTGTGAAAAAAATGAAATGATACATGAACTCACCATGCCCCTCCGCGAATACTTTGGGGTGTCTTCTTTCTAAAATGGTGTGATTTGGGGGTATTTATACTATCCTGACATTCTAGCACCTGAAGAAACATGACAGGTGCTCAGAAAGTCAGAGCTGCTTCAAAATGCAGAAATTCACTTTTTGCACCATAGTTTGTAAACGCTATAACTTTTACCCAAACCAATAAATATACACTTATTGGACTTTTTTTATCAAAGACATGTAGAACAATAAATTTAGAGAAAAATTTATATAGAAATGTAGTTTTTTTTGAAAAATTTTACAACAGAAAGTGAAAAATGTCATTTTTTTGCAAAAATGTCGTTAAATTTGTATTAATGGCAAAAAAAATAAAAATGTCAGCAACAATGAAATACCACCAAATGAAAGCTCTATTAGTGAGAAGAAAAGGAGGTAAAATTCATTTGGGTGGTAAGTTGTATGACGGAGCAATAAACGGTGAAAGTAGTGTAGTGCGGAATTGTAAAAAGTGGCCTGGTCATTAAGGGTGTTTAAGCTAGGGGGGCTGAAGTGGTTAAGAAGATTCCGCACCCTGCCTAAGCCACTTCCAAGACATTGCACTGAGACGGCCAGAATCCTACTCCATTTGATTTCATGAGACATTTTAATTTTTTTAACTTTTTGAGTGCCTTTAATAGAATTCAGCCAGGACGGTTTAATTTATAATGGGAGAAACTAGAAATTTGGCGATCTATGAAAAACTGGATTTTGGATTACCTTGTAGATAGACCACAGTTTGTTCGGACACCCTGCTTGCAGCATTAGAGCTCCTCAAGGAGCTCTAATCTGTTTATATTTTCAGATTTTAGATTTTTTTATTTTTATTTTCGTTGAACATCATTATGGAGGCTGTTATATTCTTTACATCAGCCATATGGACTATGGACACAATAGACTTGAGATGTGCATTGACTTTTATGGAGGTCATTGTGCAGGGAGGGGGGGGGGTAAATAAGATGTGATCATTAACTACTGTAAATGTGTCATTGTTATCTGTTAGTATATCCTGTCTATGATTATAATGAGAGGATTATTGAACATTGATCTCTACATAACATATTAGTATATTATTAAAGGTGATGTAGGATGTCTATGTTTTTACTCATTAAAACCAGATAGTGGCACATATTTTTTTTCTAATTGTTTACATTTTATGATTGTAGATTTTTTAAATTCTATTTTCTGTACATGACTATAGGGGTGACCATCTTGCAGAAAAGTGATCTCTGCAGAACAATATCTGTAGGCTTAGAGGCCAGTGCAAAAACGGCAGGATTTTATAAGTTTTTTTTAGGTATAGATAGTGTCATAGCAAAATAAGAATATCAGCAAAAAATTATAAAAACTTGATTTAAACAGTATGTGATTATCTGATTACCTTTAAAATGCAAGTCTTTTGAGCACCGCTTTATAAGTGACGTATAGATATCACCGAAAGTTACTTATCGTTGAAAGTATATTATGATACCTATCTTGCACTGATCTTGAGTTACAGTCTGCATTTTAGCCTAGAGCTGTATTCATGATTCTGCTAGTTATCACTGGTAACAGTGAACACGTTTTTTTGTCAGATGCACCCTTGTCTGAACCCATATAATGCCTTGCAGCAGAGCAAGAAATGTTATGATTGAGGTAATAATGCAAATAGCAGAGCTGTAGCTATGGGTCCAGCGTAGAAACACATCCGAGGCCTGAGTTAGCGTATACCGGTTATATGCACCCCAGTGGGCACATCAGCAGACAACAATGCATTCCATTCTAAAGGCTGCTACATTGCCCATGATGAATACATGTTACATAGTTAATACGGTTGAAAAAATACATAAGTCTATCATGTTTGAGACCAATATATAAGGATTTCTACATTACAGCTTTAAAGCTATTCCGCCCCCTAGTATGACGTTACTCTGCCCCTAATGTGCTATCCCTCTGCCCCCTGGTATACCATCACTCTGCCCCCGGTATGCCATCCCTCTGCCCCATGGCATATTAACACTCCGCCTTCTGGTATACCATCACTCTTCCCCTGGTATACCATCACTCTGCCCCCTGGTATGCCATCACTCTGCGCCCTGGTATACCATCCCCCTACCCACTTGGTATCATCACTCTGCGCCTAATATGCCATAATTCTTCCTCAAATATGCCATCCATCTGCCCCCAATATGCCATCATACAGATGCAGGACTTATTAGAAAATAGTATACAATAATGAGCTGCGCCTCAGTGCATGCAGTACCCCAGACCTGGGGGTACTACACTTGCATATAGTTAATGTATTTCACTGTTATGAATTGTATTTTTGTTATTTGCCCATATTTTCCAGTAAAGGATATGGTTGGCTAGCCACCGTGTTCCTCCCCTCTTGGTAGGAGTGGGCTGATCCTGCTTCCTGCCAGAAGGGGAAGTTCCTGTGAAACCAGAGAAGGGAGTAGAAGCCCCCTCCTAAAAGAGAAGATTCTCCAAACAGAACAATCATTATCCCCAAGAAAATCCTTGAGAAGACAGACAGCAGAGTGACTAGCTGAGGCCAGCATATAAAGACACTGCTGTGAGGTGAGGGACTACGGCTAAGACACCCATCACTCAGACTACTACTAGGCCAGTACAATACAAGTGCTGAACTGCAGCCTTCCAACCTGCCTCCATAATCCTTACTGGTGTCAGAAAGTTGCACTGTTCAATTGCTGCTATTGAATGCACCCGAAGCTACACTTTACACGTAGTAATAAAGACTGTTGTACAGTTACTTCTGGCCTTATTCTTCAGAACTACATTTCCACTGCACCGATCCCCAGGAAGCAATGGCCCGAGGGAGTACACAGTGACACAACACTTCATCAGGACAACTACTACTCCCATCCTCTGCACTGGCTCCTCTGGGGTTTGCTGCATGCTTCCAACACATAACCCTTCAAATGCTTACTGATACTATGATGCTACAGTATAAGGATTAGAGCTTGTAGAAATGTTCAGGGGCAGAATAGGGTTGATAGAGGGTTTTACTTCATGTTATCACCCTTCTTGCCAATCGGAGAAAATTATGCTCTCTGATAGTAACAAATAAGGTTGGGGGTTTTAGTTTTTATATGTACTAACTCTGAGAAAGTGATCAGTTGCATAATCAGAAGTTATGTGCACGTGTTCTGATTCTCAGGCTCAGTGTGGATCAAATGTTTTAGACAGAAACATACATTTGTATGCATTTTTATAAGTTATGCTTCAATTTCAAAACTACCCAAACCTACAAAAAATATATTAGTATGGAATAATAATTTTCTTTATCTTTACTGTCCTGGCAGCGAAAAACAGTAAACCTAGAAAAGAATGATAAAAGTACATTGGAGGTAATCTTGCCCCTACTGTTTGTCAGTTTGTAAGATTTTCTGTATTTTCCTGAGACCTACAGTCTCGTAGAAATTCTCCAAAGTTTATTTTTCTGATGCGCTGTTCTGTATATGGCTGGCAAGTGGCTTAGGGGAACGGGTTTATAAAGAAGAAAGGTTTCTTCTCCAGCCAGTTGTCTTACAGCCAGACACAGGACAGTGAGGAGGAGGAGGGAGACTGATCCCCTGGGATAGAGAAGATTCGTTTATATATTTCTGAGTTTTAATTGCTATAAGAAACTAACCAAATGGGATCAAATCAGGAGAGGAGACTAAGCAAGACAGTGCTGGGAAATTTCTTTAACTTTTATTGTCAATTTCCTTTCGTTAAAGGGATTGTCCCATGTTTAATATAAAAAATGAAAATCGGGTATCATATATGACAATACCTTTCTAACAAAGCTAGATCCAGAGATCTCTACATTCATTGCTCTAATTGCTTTGTTAGGTTTATTTCAGGCTGGAAGCTCAGGGGCTAGGTCCTTTAAGCTGCAGATTAGGGGGAGTGTCCGTTCTAATGCAGCTCTCTTCTTACCACAGCTCAAGTGGTGTGTCCTTTCTGCTGCAACGTTCACAGCTTCTAACAGAAAATAAGGCTGCTAGCAGCTGAAGGAGGGATCTAAGCATGTGTGTCCACCTCAGCAAAGTGGACAAGAGGAATATGGAAAAGAGCAAACAACAGGTGGCGCTACACAGATAGATTTTATTAGATAACTCAATGGCTATGCTAAACATTTTATCACACGCAATTACAAAGGTATTCAGATCCAGGTGCTGCTTGAAAAAAGTAGAATATTTTTGTAGGACAACCCCTCTTGACCTCTTTGATGCATTTTAAAGGATTTCAGCATAATGTCTCCTGCATTCCATGTATATTATATCCTGATGTGAAGCACGAATGTGTCCATGCATGGATTGGAAAGTAAAAGACCTTTATTATGATGTTTTTAATTAATTTTGCCAGTTTCTGTCATACATTGAACCTCAAAAAGTCACAATTTGCTTAAAAAGTAGCAAATTGCAAAAAAAAAACTAAACATTTCTATAAATCTAAAATTATTAATTGCAGCTTTGGAATAAATCTTCCTGTGTTTCAAATATTTGGAAAGCGTCACAGTATAATGAATGTGTTGGATATATTTTTATATTTGTCTTAAGAAAAACAAAATGGAATTATAAAATCTGCCTCCCGTTGTGAAATGTGGTGATAATGCAGATGAAATCTCTAGCTGACCTATGGAGTTTAATCACAATTACACTAAACCGTTCATTTTCTTCCTCAGTGGCTCATTCGTGTATCTCTGGAATAGGGAAATCAATACTATATCAGAGGTTAAAATAAACCATTTTAATAACAGCTATGACACAAATTTCACTGCATAACTTTTGCACAATATGAAGGTAGTTGTGACATAAATTATAATAAAAACATCACTTCCATAATGACTTTAGTTCCATTGTCTAGAACACTTAGCTGGAATTTATCATGGCTTTTGTAACAAAAAAGAATGTTGCTCATTTTTCTGCAAGCATCATTTGTACAAAAATGTGACTTTCGCTCACCTTTTTTTAAGTGGGCATGTGGCCTCCTGCAGGCCAACAGATTTACTATCATTTACCCTAGTAGGGGGCATAAACGCTAATTGAAATCTACACCAGCTCAGAATTTCAGTCTGCTATTAATTAGATTTAGAAAAATAAAAATACATTTAGGTGGAGAACCTCATTAATTCCCAAAATGTTCACACTGTTTCCAACTTTGAATATTGGCTTGTCAGGGGATACACTAGACTGCTGGTACATGAGATACCAGGAGAAAATACATTAGACACTTGACTGCATCCAGAGCTTTCTCTGCTCCCATTTAATGCCCACATTTAGATCCCACTTTTGAGAAGAAAGAGGAGGTGTAGAGGAAGAATTTTTGTCCGATTACAGAGGTCATGCCCCCAACCTCCAGTATTTAAATCCTAAATAGTCATATGACCCCTTCATCACACCCTAAAATGAATACAAGCCCCCTAAACTTATAGAGTCCCCAGACCAGACGTCCTACACAAGTACAGACTGAAGACCAGATGCCCTAAACAAATATAGATCCAGATCTCAGGCACCCTAAATAAATACAGACCCAAGGAGAGACCACCTAAATAAATAAGACCAAAGCCACTAAATAAATACAGAACCCCCAACTCCCTACATATATACAAACACCAGACCATCTAAGTAAATGCAGACCATCCAATACCCCTGAACTAATTCAGACTCCAGACCTGACTCCACCATAATACCAACTCTAGACCTGGCTCCACTATAAAGAGGTTTTCCTCCGGACAGGTCATCAGTGGGGTCTGACACCCAACTGTTTGAGAAGGCACAGTGGTGCCGCAGCCTTCTCTCAGCTCACCAAGCACAGCGCCGTCCATTTAATAGCGGTTGTGCTTGGAATCGCAGCTCTGTTCACTTCAATAGGGTAGAGCTGCGCCTAGGACACGTGACCGATGAACGTGACGTCCCACGGCCTAGGTGAAGCTGCGATACGGCCAAGACACCACTGTAAGTTCCAGTGCCTTCTCAAGCAGCTGATTGGCGGAGGTCCCCAGTATCAGAACCCCACTGCTCTTTTAATAGGAAGTCTGGTTGGGGTCTGTATTAAAAGGGTTTTTCAAGAATGATATACTGATTGGTGGGGGTCTTGGGTGTCGGACCCTCAACCGATCAGTATGAAATGAAGTAAAAACCCCTTTAATACAGACCCCAACCAGACTATATATTAATAGAGCCCCAAGACCAGACTTCAGTGCCTGGATTTGCCCGTATTACAGGGAGATATGGAAGGTCTACCTTTTCTCTGTGAGTCTCTCCAACATTCTGGAAGAGTTAATATGGCTCCTTATTTGAACTTTATACAGTCAGAAAATAATTAGGCCTTTCAGCCCCCTACCATTCCCATTTCCTGAAGAATCCTTTCTAATACACATACTGATAGTACCTAGGAGCTAATTATGGTTATGTTCAGAGAGCTCCTCTTCTCTAAAATGTCTCCTGACATTTAACATGCTGCCGTCTTTTGCTGGGCCCCCTCAGGCAAAAAGACCCAGGTGCATCTGCAACCTCTGCACCCCCTAAAGCTACGCCACTGGGCGTATTGTATATTTTATGCATACAAACTGCAACATTTAGCTCTAAAATGCCCGGAGTTTCCATGTTTTTGTATGTTCAGACCTGACCTATGGACCTGACCTGTGAGATGAGCTGTCACACAAACCATGAAGAATTTTGGCAAATATTCTGTCATTCAATACAATGCAAATAACAAATGCCGCTCTCCCTCCTCCAACTATTTTTGTCTGAGTATCCAATAACATAAAAAGCGAGTACATTAGGCTGAAGGCTCGCATGTATCAGGTCCATTTTTACACAACTGCAGAGATGATTATGGAGAAGAAGAACATCTGGGTATCGGAGAAGGATCTGGAATGTAAAAAGCATGTCTAATTAGAGGTTCTGAGAAACCTCTCTAGGGAAACCTACTAAGAAGTCAAACATGACTAATGTATACTTGTCAAAATACACAACCCCGGCCTTCGATCAGAACTTTGTTAATAATCACTGGCCATAAATAACTCCACAGGTACAACTGGTCATTGTCACGGTGCTGCAGGCGTTTCCAAGCCCCGAAAGAGTTAAGATCTGCCTTGTACATCTGTTCCACTGTCAAAACCAACCATTTTCTTAACTTTCCAGAATAAAGAACTCCATTGTTCTGCCGAGTTCCTGAACTTGAAGGGGCAGCTACTGCCATCTGCTGGAGGACTGGGAAGTCATCTTTGAAGAAGGAATGTGCTGAGAAGGGGATATTTCTGGAAAGCATCTGGAAGCTTCTCTGCTAATATTCATGTATTCGCCCTCATGCTTCCAGAATTGACCAAGGACTTGCAACACGAACCGCTGCAGTGAACGTAAGTGACTCCCACTTTACTTATTCCGTCGACCTCTGCCTATTTATTCTACAGAAATAAGTCCTTTATTGACTGTGAATACTGAATACTGGGCCAAATGCATCCAGGACACTTGATGAGTTTCAGTCTACAAACCACCTTTCTGCATTCCTTGATGTACTGTGTATGTGCAGTTATTGGTATTGAGGAGGTGTCGTAACATCACACGGTGGTGCATCCCATGGTGAATCCACGCTGACTGTAGGTGAAGAATGCAGTATCAACAGAGGACACCAGGTGGCAGTATTGAAACCAGATACATTTTTTATGATGTAGAGGTAGGAAATGTCCAGAACTGCAGTCATCAGTATTATTAGTAATTGTCGTTTTTATTACTATTAGTTATTATTATTATTGTAATTAGGTATTGCTATTATTAGAAGAAGTATTAATTTATTATTATTAGTTATTTTGTATTATGATTATTAATAATAGTAGTATTAGGCTACTTTCACACTTGCATTGTTTATTCCGGTATTGAGACCCGGCAAAGGATCTCAATACCGAAATTAAACTGACCTGTTTTGATTCTGCACATCAGGATGTATCCGTTCTGTTAGGATGCGGTTGTGTGACATCAAAACGGGAAAAAAACTGATCCAGATCCAATGGGTGACGGATCCGTTTTTTTAGACTCCTAAAAAAAACGGATCCGTCACTATAGACTTACATTGTTTTCAGATGGATCCGTCATGAACTCCATTGAAAGTCAATAGGGGACGGATCCGTTTACTATTGTGTCAGAGAAAACGTCTTGCTCCGCACCACATCGCGGACAGAAAAACGCTGCAGGCAACGTTTTGGTGTCAGCCTCCAGAGTTGAACGGTGACTGAACGCAAACTGACGCATTCTGAGCAGATCCTTTTCCATTCAGAATGCATTAGGGCAAAACTGATCCGTTTTGGACCGCTTCTGAGAGCCCATGACGGATCTCAGAAACGGAAAGCCAAAACGCTAGTGTGAAGGTAGCCTAATATGACATACCGTACGATGTAGCTGTAAACTAAATTCAAAATGGCTTCAAATTAGAAAAAAAGTGCTATTCCACCATTTTAGGGCGTTCCTGTAATGACCTGATACATTCATTTTCTGGTCAGTACAATTATAATGACATTACATTTATACTGTTTTTCTTACTAAGAAAAATTTTTTTGGGAAAAAATATTTTTTTTGTTCTCATCGTCATATTCTGACCCCCATAACTTTTTTTATAGTTACATCTTTGGAGCTGTGTGAGGGCTCATTTTTCTGCAGGACGATCTGTAGTTTCCATTGATACCTTGGAGTCTGTATAACTTTTTAATCACCTTTTATTGATTTTTTTTGTGGAGGTGAATAGAGAAAGAAATGGTAAATTGCCCATTTTGATATTTTTTTGGTTACAACGTTCACCATATGGTATAACTATTTTATAGAGATTTTTGGGATGTGGTAAGGGCTATGATATTTTTTGCTTATTTTTTATTTTAATCATGGGGAGGGGGGTGTGTGTGATTAGAATTTTTAGATTTTATTTTTTAATATCTTTAAAAACGTTTTTTTACTTTTTTTTTTTTTACTTTTTTGAGTAGATGACTACGACAATACATTTGCAATGAATTTGCAGAATTGCCATGTTCTTATGGAGCGTGGCCACCTGCAGGGTTCCATAGGAACTACGGCTGTAAAAGTCTTCAGAGTGACCAGGGTTTTCACATACAACACACAGTTGCCCCAGTTCCCCCCATCACTGCATGGGTGAGTCGTGGGCATCGCTCCCGGGAAAAGTGGCTTCTGATGCCGTGATCACAATTGATCACGGCATTGAGAGGTTAAATGCACGCATTACCCAGGTGAAATATCCAACAAATTATAGTAGGTATCCACTGGCGGAAGCAACCTTGACATGCAATTTGATCAAAACGTATACAATTGCCTCATGTACAGTATGTAGATTATGGGGCTGTATACTATTATTTACGCTGAGAGGCAATGATAGAACGCATAACATGTGGATGTGCGATCCCTGCTTTTCTCCTTTTGTTGGATATTTCATTCACCAGCAGAAACCTGGCAGCTACATCGCCCGCTGCGCTTGACAGCAGTCGCCATTTTTAAAGTCCGGACATGTACAGCGGAGGTCCAGAAAGGGTTAATACTAGTTCTCTCTTGCCCTTTACTTTTTTTCATTTAAAATTATTTTTTTTAATTCTTTTTCTCCACAAAATTCCCCCTAATCGAATAACCAAAAATTTGGCTTCGGATGCAACTTAAATTCTTATAAAATTCAGGATTTTGCCGATTGAAAAGGTAAAATGCACGGTGAAAATCAGTAGCATTTCCGCAACGTGGCGAGTATCCCGCGGATTTCCATGCAGCCTTTTTCTTCTTCTTACGGATGGGTTATTCTAAGCCCCATCCACACGTACCGTACCGTAAGGCGCTGCAGATTTGTGTAGCAAATAGCGAATGCGCTGAGTCTGAACACACCCTGAAGAATTTTATTTCCCAAGACTGGGAACCATTCAGTGACCGGTGTGTATTATGCAATTGCTGTTAATGCAAGCCTCTAATACATGTACAATGGCTTACCATGAGTATCCCACAGCCGCCACCTGCCAGAAAACCTTCAGTCAATGCAGCCGTCCATAGACATAATACTGTTGATGCAGCGGCTTCACCTATGAAAAGCGTATTGTTTATTGTCCTTCCAGCTCATTTCCTGCAGCAGGCTCCACAATGATAAGCTGTCCTCATTTAACCGGCATTGCATTTTTCCTGATTTGTGGGAAGTATAGGACATTGAAATGTAAAGCCTCGTGTTACAAAGGCCGCGATGACCCCTGATCTCGGCTTTTTATGGCTTTCTTGATGCTTGTACAGTGCCGAAGAACAAGAGGCTGTATGGGCGCTGCAGCCCCCCAGCTGGGTGGTATCATTGTGGGTAAAGCTGGCGTTCTCTGGGCCACTTTACCTGTTCATCTAATGCTGGGAAATGTGGGGTTACATCTGCTCCGGCCCTCTGGATGTTATCAGAGATATCCATTACCGTACTATGTGTACACACAGTTGTGGGGTCATTGGGGTGTATTTTTCAGATTCTACGGCTTCTGGACACTTTATATGGCACTTGTATATCTGACTGCCGGCACTGGTATTGCTGCTAAGCCCCATTCAAGTGAGGGCAGCCAGGCTGCAATGCCAGACATAGACTTTAAACAAAGGTGGCACTGTTTATTAGAAAAACAAATATTTAAAAAATCATATAATTTCTAGTGTTGAGCTCGAATATTCGAATCGCGAATTTTAATCACGAATATCACCACTTCGAGAATTTTCGAATATTTAGAATATAGTGCTATATATTCGCGAATAGTGTTGATCGCGAATATTCCAATCGCAAATTTATCGTGAATATCGGCACTTAGCAACATCCCTAGCAATACCAATAAAGCTGTATGGGTCATACCATAACAATAACTCCAAATAAGGGTTATATATAGTAGTATCAAAATATTTTATTAAACAAAAAATGACATGGAGTACATGATTGACATAGCACAGGACTCACATGATTAAAAACATTTAAAATTTATATTGTGCTGGTGATATAGGGCAGGCGCACAAATTCATATTAATAAATAAAGTGTTTGGAGTTATTGTTATGGTATGACCCATACAGCTTTATTGGTATTGTTTGCATTTGCATGTGTGGGTTGCTTAAACGATTGGGACATCGTATTGGTTTCTCAACATCCCTAGCAACCAATAGGAAAGTTTCCTACCCCTTAGTGTTGATCGCGAATATTCTAATGGCGAATTTGTATGGCGAATATATTACATTGCCGATTTTTGCAATCAAGTTAATAATGACTGGAGATCACGAATTCACGAATTTGCGAATTTATGGCAAATATTCTGCCAAAAATTCGCTAAATATCGTGAATTCGAATATTGCCTATGTGGCTCATCACTAATAATTTCTTTGAAGGGGCTCCTCAGACTCCCCCTTACTTATGTCATACGCATAAGATAGCGTGTTTTTTCCGCCAACAGCGATCTCTCCCCGTTCCCCGTACGCATGCCAAGCGTGCATGTTTCCTAACTGGGGAGAAGGGAGTCTGCTGCCAGACTCCTCCACTGGACGGCATGTCTCCCTGAGAACAAAAGGATTGGGCGGGCTGAAATAAAACATGACCAACTAGAGATGAATTTCTTGAAATTATTTCGGGTGAGATTCGAATGAACTGGTCAAAAAATGTAATTCGGTTCAGAATTGATTGTACCTGAATAAAAAATGCTCTAATTGGCCAGAAAATAAGTTTATGACACTGTGAGCTCTCCTAGGACTCATATTGTTTCTCTCTTGTCTGTTATTTTCTGGGCTCATGCACAAAAGCGTATTTTTTGTCCATGTACGTTCGTGTGCAACAGGCCTTACTCTGAACAAGTAGTCCAAAATTAGATGATCCCTGGTTGCGACCACACAATACGCTGCTTTTAATGCACTAATTTACAACCTTATAAAAGAAGAAAAATTGCAACAGGCCGTCTGGTAAAAAAAGTACAGGCCTAATACACGGCTATTGACCCACTACAATAAGATCATTTGCACATTTGTGAATGTTAGGTTACGTTCACACTTGCGTTCGTGTGATCCGGCAGGCAGTTCCGTCGTCGGAGCTGCCTGCCTGATCCGCCATTTAGTGTCACAACTGACAGCATTTGTAGACTGATCCGGATGCGGACAAATGCATTGCAAGAACGGATCCGTCCCTCCGCTTGTCATGCGAATGTACGGATCCGTCCTACACTCTTTATTATAGTTTTCCCTGTCTGCGCTTGCGCAGACAGGAAGGGCGGATCCGTCCTTTAGTTGTTTCGCAATACCGGATCCGCCACTAATACAAGTCAATGGCATTCCGGCGACTGATCAGGCATTTTGGACGGACATAATACGCTATGGTATTATGTCCGGCCAAAACGCCTGACAGTGACTGAACGGAAGGCATACTGATGCAAACTGAACAGATTTCTATCCATTCAGATTGCATGGGGATACGCCTGATCAGTTCTTTTCCGGCATAGAGCCCTTTTGACGGAACTCTATGCCGGAAAAGAATACCGCAAGTGTGAAAGTACCCTTAGAAAAATTGCAATGAGTTGTTGCAAAGAAAACATTGCAATTTCTCAGCGTAGGCAGCAAAATATATGTTGCTGGTCATTCTGAGAATATGCCTGTAAAACATTTATGAACTGTAGAAGCTTTGCAACAGGGATTTGGACAAAAAAAGGCTGGCTTACGCAAACAAAAAGAGTACTATTTCTTTAAATGATCTTTGGGCAGTGCAACACGTGAAGTTATGAATAGTGTTGAGCGCGAATATTCGAATAGCTATTTTTTTTAGCGAATATCGGCACTTCGCTAATTTGCGAATATTTCGAATATAGCTCTATAAATTCGCTATTTCGAATATTCGTTTTTTTTTTTTTTAGTTATATTTTTTTCTTTCTCACTTCCCAAAAGTAGTTCTTACCTGTCCTGAGGATTCCTGGCTTCCTGGCTGCTCCAGTCAGTGCCCGTTGCCGCTTCTGGCGACTTCCGTGATCATGGAGCGTCCCCATCACCATGGGAACATCTCCATACTAAAATGTACTGTCGGATTTGAGAATTACGTGGAAATTGCAATGCAATGAATTCAAGTTATATTAATCACATTGCGATTACGACTTAGCACTGCTGCTATATTCCATATTCGTTAACTTCGTTAATTCTAGCAAGCTGACCCATTATAAACCCAGCTCGAAGTTGAAACCGCAATGCGATTAATATAACATGAATTCATCGCATTGCGATTTCAACAGACATGGTTTACTATGGTCGCTAAAACGAAGATGGAGAATACTTCGTTATCTTCGTTTTGAGGAATATGACGAATAAATTCGTCATATGCGTCATCTTCGCTATAATTCTAGATATCAAAGCAATAGGAAAGTAGCCTTAAGTTAAAATCGCAATACACGATTATTTAAATCGCATATTAATTGCGATAACTAGAATAATGACGAATATTCGATTTCAACTAATATGAAACGAATATTCTATCGAATATTCGCGAATTTCGTCGAAATCGAATATGCCACCTGACGCTCATCACTAGTTATGAACAGCTTCAGCAGCCGTCACTGTAAGACCCACACGACGCTAACTGCCCCTATCCTGTCCCTAATGATACAACCTGACTTTCTGCCTAGTCATTCAATCTACCTAAGTAAATATATCTTCTTCAAAATCAATGCACTATTCTTGCAAGACTCTATGATGACTGGCTTGTGCGTCTAATTGGTGTCTGTCAGAGACATGGCAGGCACGTCCTATCGCTGGCTGAGCTCTGTGCTTCACAGCTAACATACAGCCTGATAGACCAGCCAATATCTTCCCTCCTGATTGGCTGTCAGGCTGACTGAAAAGCATTAGGCAAGCCTGCCGATCTCTGCCCCACCCAGGGTCATGTAATCCTCCATTTTCATCTTCCCTGCCCTGCTTACCTTCTGAGTGTGCTAATTTTTTTTAAATAAAATGGGGGTGCCGTCTTGCACGATCTGTCCAAAGTAAATCGGCAAAAAATTTTTGTACAATTTGTGACAAATCTGAGTCGTTTAGAATAAATTTGCTCATCTCTATGCCCAGCTCTTCTCTCCCATGACATCTGACACTGGAGGAGTTAGAAGGCCCCCATAGACATAGGATAGTCAGCTAATCCTGCTGTAAGCAGTGAGTATGGCCAACGTACGTCCATCTATTCTGTATGACTGTATGCTGTGACCATCACCAATTGTCAATACTGGATCCTGTGTTATCTACCTCCTGTTTTATAATAGATGAGTTATCTTTCATTGTAATCCTGTCAGTGATGATGATAATAAGATGACTGATGACAAGTGATCTCTATGAGCAGAAAGTTTCAGCCTATTGTGAGGCTTAGTGGCCAGAGGGAAAACAGCAAAATTTCTGAATCATTTTTTTAAAAATACAGTTACTAACCTAAATTGTTAGTTAAATGGGTTATCCCATGATTATTGTAAAAAGTGAAAATTTGAAATTATATGGTACATGACAGTCTCTTTCTAAAAAAGCTAGAACCAGCCCTGCACCTCACATGGATCCAGAGATCTCCCCATTCATTGCTCTGCTAGATTTATACCGAGCTGGCAGCTCAAGGGGAGTGTCTTTTCTGCTGCAGCTCAGGGTGCGTGTCCATGCTCCACCTATCACAGCTCAGGGGCGTGTCCATGCTCTGCCTATCACAGCTCAGGAGGAGTGTCTTTTCTGCTGCAGCTCAGGGGGCGTGTCCATGCTCTACCTATCACAGCTCAGGAGGCAGGTGAAGGATGGAACTGAGCATGTGCGGCCATCTCAGTGAGCAGGACAAAGAAATAAGAAAAAGAACCAACAGCAGGTGGCGCTACAGATACATTATATGGAATAGTTCAGGGTACTTTCACACTTGCGTTATTCTTTTCCGGCATAGAGTTCCGTCAAAAGGGCTCTATGCCGGAAAAGAACTGATCAGGCGTATCCCCATGCAATCTGAATGGATAGAAATCCGTTCAGTTTGCATCAGTATGCCTTCCGTTCAGTCACCGTCAGGCGTTTTGGCCGGACATAATACTGCAGCATGCTGTCCAAAATGCCTGATCAGTCGACTGAATACCGGATCCGGCATTAATTTACATTGACTTGCATTAGTGCCGGATCCGGCATTGCGAAACAACTGAAGGACGGATCCGTCCTTCCGGTCTGCGCATGCGCAGACCGGGAAAACTGTGAAAAAGAGTGCAGGATGGATCCATCTACAAATGCTGTCAGTTGTGACACTAAACGGCGGATCCGTCAGGCAGCTCCGACAACGGAACTGCTTCCCGGATACACGTGTCGCAAGTGTGAAAATAGCCTCAGTTATACAAAATTTTTTAATTACATTCAATTACAAAAGTTTTCAGATCCAGGTGCTGGTTTGAAAACTGCTGAATATTTTTCATGGTACATTCCCTATAACAGTCACCAAGAACTGTGTTTAACATAAAAAATGGATTATATTATAACCATATTGTCTGATAGCCTTAATATTATAATTATTTTATTTATATTTATTCTTTATTTTTTCATTCATGTAGCTGTATGAAGGCTTGTTTTTGGCTGGTTAAGGCCTCTTTCACACTAGCGTTTTAGCTTTCCGTCCTAGAGATCCGTCCTCGGGTCATCCTGAATGGAGAGAAATCCGTTCAGGATGCATCAGCATGTCTTCCATTCAGTATGTCAACGTTTTTTGGACGTTGACAAAAGCGCAGCATGCTGCGGATTTGTCTCCGTCCAAAAATCCGGAAGACAAGCCGTAACGCTGGATCCGGAATGAATGCTCATTGAAGGGCATTAGTCCGGATCCGGCCTTTAGCTAAACGTCGTTTCCGCGCATCGCCGGATCCGACGTTTAGCTTTTTGTCAATGGTTACTATGGCAGCCAGGACGCTAAAGTCCTGGTTGCCATAGTAAAGAGTTGGGGGAGCGGCATACTTACATTCCGTGCGGCTCCCGGGACGCTCCAGGATGACGTCAGGGCGCCCCAGTGCATAGATCACGTGATCGCATGGATCACGTGATCCATGCGCGCGGGGCGCTCTGACGTCATTCAGGAGCGCCCTGGGAGCCGCACGGAATGTAAGTATGCCGCTCCCCCGCTCCCCACTGCTACTATGGCAACCAGGACGCTAGTAGCGTCCTGGCTGCCATAGTAACACTGAAAGCATTTTGAAGACTGATCAGTCTTCAAATGCTTTCAGTTCACTTGCGTTGTGCCGGATCCGGCAGGCATTTCCGGCGACGGAAGTGCACGCCGGATCTTCACAACACAAGTGTGAAAGAGGCCTAAGGCTTCTATTGGTACTGTTTTTAAGTAAATATAAATTTTGGATTCATTTTTATATATATTTTTTGAAGGAGGGGCAGGGAATACAAACAATTATTTTTTTGCTGTTTGCTGAGTGACCAGTAAAAATAACAAGTTAATTTTATTCTATGGGTGTTTGATTCCTGCAGTATCAAATTTTTATATTTTATGGTAAACTATTAAAAGATAAAATTAAATGAAATGTGTGTTTCCATTTTTTTTTTTTTGGGGGGGGGGGAGAGGACTTTTTTTTTATTTAAAACAAAAACACTTTATTAATCTTAATTATACCTCATTTATGTCCCCCTAGGGCAGTGATGGGCAACGTGCGGCTCTCCAGCTGTTGCAGAACTACAACTCCCAGCATGCAAAGCCTGTCTATAGCTATCAGCCTACTGCAGGGCATGGTGGGAGTTGTAGTTTAGCAACAGCTGGAGAGCCGCACGTTGCCCATCACTGCCCTAGGGGACTTAAAGCTGTTATCATTTGATCACTTCTAAAATGCTTTGAAATACGTAGTGGGCAGGCATTTATGGCAAACCTAAAAGCCACAGTAAAGCAATGGCCTCATGGGGCAATGAACTGATAGCGGGAGCCCTCTCTCTGATGCAAACACCTTAGGTGCAGCTATTCACTGTGGCATCAAAGGGGTTAAACAATGAATGGCCACCTTGATTGGTCTCTAATTAGTACCTAATAACAACAGTGTGGGCATTGGGACTGCACTGGATCCTGGATCCTGTGTTATCTGCCTCCCATTTTATAATAAATGAATTATCTGTCATTGTAATCCCGCCTATAAAAATAGTAAGATGACTGCTGATAAGTGATCTCTAGTCTCAGCACTGCAGTCTATTCCTGGAGGGCTGATAAAAAGAAGGACGCTGCACAAACACTCTATGGTGGTTGTTACTGGGTTAAAGTACAACTCCATCCTTTAACCCCCATAACGGTGTTCATAAAGAGGCCTCATTTTTTAGCGCCCTGTACAATAAGCCCTGCAGAAGAATCCTGTACAGCCCTTAAGTGGGGACATAGTGGTCTAATGATAGCTTAGCTCCTGTTGTAACAGTGAGCACCTCCGATCCCAGCCATTTAACCCATTCATCATTGTGGTCCAAAGCTACTTCACACCATTGAACATCATCTTATAGTTTACATATAAACTAAAGATGTGTAGTCAAGTCCATGTATTATAATCTAAGATCGAAAAACTTACTGTCCCGGTGCACTGTGAGATTTAAGCTGTTATGGGCATGTCTGTCAACAATTTGTCAAATGTTTCCAACAACCAGCAGAATTAAGAATGCAGCTCTGGAGCACAATACAGGATACAACACAGGATCAGTACAGGATAAGTGACATTATATACTATATGCACACAATGACTCCTCCAGCAGCATAGGGAGTACAGCTCTAAGGTATAACACAGTATATAACTCAGGGTCAGTACAACAGAAGTTATGTAATGTATGTACACAGTGACTCCACTAGCAGAATAGTGAGTGCAGCTCTGGAAAATAATACAGGAAGGATGTAACTCAGGATCAGTACAGGATAAGTAATGTAATGTATGTACACAGTGACTCCACCAGCAGAATAGTGAATACAGCTCTGGAGAATAATACAGGATGTAACTCAGGATCAGTACAAGATAAGTAATGTAATATATATACAAAGATACTCCACCAGCAGAATAGTGAATACAGCTCTGGAGAATAATACAGGATGTAACTCAGGATCAGTACAAGATAAGTAATGTAATATATATACAAAGATACTCCACCAGCAGAAGAGTGAATACAGCTTTGAAGTATAATACAGGATGCAACACAGGATTAGCACAGGATAAGTAACATGTGTATATATATATATATATATATATATATATACACACATGTTACCCAACCAACAGATTAGTGAGTGCCGCTCTGGAGTATAATAGAGGATGCAAGTATAAGTAATGTAATGTATGTGCATAATGACTGCATCAACAGAATAGTAAGTGCAGCTCTGGAGTATAATACAGCCAGATGTTACATAAAGGTTAAAATGTGATCATAAAATAAAATGGGAATAGCTCACTCTTTGGTGTCTATGAACAAGGTGCTCAGGTCTAAATGCTGTACCACCCCTACAGAAAAATCTGTAAAACTATTCAAAAAAATTTAAACCGGCACTCTATATGTGTTTCAATCAATGGATCACTCCTCTAGTACATAAAAAGAAATTTATTGGGTAGGTGTAACACAATTAAAAATATATTAAAAATAATAAAACGTGATCATACCATTTGAACATACATAGATTGCATGGGTCAGGGTAGTATAATGGCCTTGTTTTTACCTGCAGATAAAATGCATTTGTCCTCTCGAGGACTGACTTCTTGACTTTCAACATATAAGAGCCACTTAGACGTCAAGCAGAAAAGGCTAAAGTTTTAATAAATTAGAAATCTCACGGAAGGGAGAATTATGCTCTGAAGCATTGTCTGATGTGTAGGAATAAAATGAGCACATATTGGTTTTTTGTATGTTAATGCAAATAAAAAGAAGCCAAGGGATTCCACAAGTGCCACTTACAGACGGCTTACTTACAGCAATCTCATTTAAGGCACGACCACTTGACCCTGCACATTGTGTAATATGAACATACGACGCTGGTGTAATTAGCCAGGCTCATGTACGAAAATTGCTTTATGTGCTTTGATAAGAATTGCTAAACATTATCACAGCGACATACAAAATTCCCTTTTTCTGACTATTCTGTCCCCCGATGGTTAATAATATATTCATAATTATTTTTTACTTTTCTCAGTAATAAATTTGATTTCTTACATTCAATTTTGTAATAAACACTGCTGCCTGTTTGATTAGTATCAAAAAGCAAAGTCTTCATATATATAAGTACCGTATTTTTCGCTTTATAAGACGCACCAGCCCATAAGACGCACCTAGGTTTTTGAGGAGGAAAATAAGAAAATTAATATTTTGAACCAAAAGGTGTGCTTTTGGTGGGGTTTGAACAAATGGTGGTCTGTGGATGACACTATTATGGGGGATCTGTGGATGACACTATTATGGGGGATCTGTGGATGACACTGTTATGGGGGATCTGTGGATGACACTGTTATGGGGGATCTGTGGATGACACTGTTATAGGGGATCTGTGGATGACACTGTTATGGAGGATCTGTGGAGGACACTATTGTGGGGGATCTGTGGATGACACTTATGGGGGTGATCTGTGAATAACACTTATGGGGGGGATCTGTGGATGACACTGATATGGGGGAGCTGTGGATGGCACACTGTTATGGGGGATCTGTGGATGACACTATTATGGGGATCTGTGGATGGCACTGTTATGGGGGATCTGTGGATGACACTTATGGGGGGATCTGTGGATCACACTGTTATGGAGGGGATCTGTGGATGCCACTGTTATGGGGGATCTGTGGATGACACTTATGGGGGGATCCGTGGATGATACTTATGAGGGGATCTGTGGATTACACTGTTATGGAGGGGATCTGTGGATGACACTGTTATGGGGAGGGGGAACTGTGGATGACACTGTTATGGGGAGTGGGATCTGTGGATGACACTGTTATAGGGAGGGGGATCTGTGGATGCACTGCTATGGGGGGATCTGTGGATGACACATACTGTATATAGCATCTTATGCTGTATGAGTCATCCACAGATCCACCCCATGACAGTGTCATCCACAGATCCCCTCCACATAACAGTGCCATCCACAGATCCCCTCCATAACAGTGTCATCCACAGATCCCCCTCATAACAGTGTCATCCACAGATCCCCATAACAATGTCATCCACAGACCCTCCTCATAACAGTGTCATCCACAGATCCTCCTCCTATAACAGTGTCATCCACAGATCCCTCCCCATAACAGTGCCATCCACAGATCCCTCCATAACAGTGTCATCCACAGATCCCCCATAACAGTGTCCTTCACAGATTCCCCCCATAACAGTGCCATCCACAGATATCCCATAGTAGTGTCATCTACAGATCCCCCATAAGTGTCATTCATAGATCCCCCATAACAGTGTCATCCACAGATCCTCCATAACAGTGTCAGCCACAGATCCCCCATAACAGTGTCATCCACAGATCCTCCTCCCTATAACAGTATAATCCACAGATCCCTTCCCCATAACAGTGCCATCCACAGATCCCTCCATAACAGTGTCATCCACAGATTCCCCCATAACAGTGCCATCCACAGATATCCCATAGTAGTGTCATCTACAGATCCCCCATAAGTGTCATCTCATAGATCCCCCATAACAGTGTCATCCACAGATCCCTCATAACAGTGTCAGCCACAGATCCTCCATAACAGTGTCATCCACAGATCCTCCTCCCTATAACAGTATAATCCACAGATCCCTTCCCATAACAGTGCCATCCACAGATCCCTCCATAACAGTGTCATCCACAGATTCCCCATAACAGTGCCATCCACAGATATCCCATAGTAGTGTCATCTACAGATCCTCCCATAAGTGTCATCCATAGATCCCCCATAACAGTGTCATCCACAGATCCCCATAACAGTGTCAGCCACAGATCCCCCATAACAGTGTCATCCACAGATCCTCCTCCCTATAACATTATAATCCACAGATCCCCTTCCCCATAGCAGTGGCATCCACAGATCCCTCCATAACAGTGTCATCCACAGATTCCCCAATAACAGTGCCATCCACAGATCCCTCCATAACAGTGTCATCCACAGATTCCCCCATAACAGTGTCATCCACAGATCCTCCTCCCTATAACAGTATAATCCACAGATCCCCTTCCCCATAACAGTGGCATCCACAGATCCCCTCCATAACAGTGTCATCCACAGATTCCCCAATAACAGTGCCATCCACAGATCCCTCCATAACAGTGTCATCCACAGATTCCCCCAATAACAGTGACATCCACAGATCCCCATAAGTGTCATCCACAGATCCCCCATAACAGTGTCATCCACAGATCCTCCTCCCTATAACAGTGTCATCCACAGATCCCCTCCATAACAGTAATGTAAGTAATAACAGTAATGAAGAGAGGATCAGCACTCAAATTCAGTTCTTGCAGCTATATTCCTTTTATTTTGCCCATAGATGAGGAGACAAATGCTACACGTGCTGCTATGTACTAGCCTTTGTCAAGCATGCTTGACTAAGGCTAGTACATAGCCAAACACGTGTAGCATTTTGTCTCCTCATCTATGGGCAAAATAAAAGGAATATAGCTGCAAAGAACTGAATTTGAGTGCTGATCCTTTCTTCATTGATTTTGTGAGCCTGCCGTCTCTGGATTCCTGCACCGTTCACATAGTGAGGTGGAGTGCTGACCGCTTCTGTCTGATTTCCTCCATAACAGTGTCATCCACAGATCCCCCCCATAACAGTGTCATCCACAGATTCCCCCCATAACAGTGTCCTTCACAGATTCCCCCCATAACAGTGCCATCCACAGATATCCCATAACAGTGCCATCCACAGATATCCCATAACAGTGTCATCCACAGATCCTCCTCCCTATAACAGTATAATACACAGATCCCCCTCCCCATAACAGTGCCATCCACAGATCTCCTCCATAACAGTGTCATCCACAGATTCCCCCCATAACAGTGCCATCCACAGATTCCCCCCATAACAGTGCCATCCACAGATATCCCATAGTAGTGTCATCTATAGATCCCCCCCATAAGTGTCATCCACAGATCCCCTCCACATAACAGTGCCATCCACAGATCCCCTCCATAACAGTGTCATCCACAGATCCCCCTCATAACAGTGTCATCCACAGATCCCCATAACAATGTCATCCACAGACCCCTCCCCATAACAGTGTCATCCACAGATCCTCCTCCCTATAACAGTGTCATCCACAGATCCCCCTCCCCATAACAGTGCCATCCACAGATCCCCTCCATAACAGTGTCATCCACAGATCCCCCCATAACAGTGTCCTTCACAGATTCCCCCCATAACAGTGCCATCCACAGATATCCCATAGTAGTGTCATCTACAGATCCCCCCATAAGTGTCATTCATAGATCCCCCATAACAGTGTCATCCACAGATCCCCATAACAGTGTCAGCCACAGATCCCCATAACAGTGTCATCCACAGATCCTCCTCCCTATAACAGTATAATCCACAGATCCCCTTCCCCATAACAGTGCCATCCACAGATCCCCTCCATAACAGTGTCATCCACAGATTCCCCCCATAACAGTGCCATCCACAGATATCCCATAGTAGTGTCATCTACAGACCCCCCCCATAAGTGTCATTCATAGATCCCCCATAACAGTGTCATCCACAGATCCCCCATAACAGTGTCAGCCACAGATCCCCATAACAGTGTCATCCACAGATCCTCCTCCCTATAACATTATAATCCACAGATCCCCTTCCCCATAACAGTGGCATCCACAGATCCCCTCCATAACAGTGTCATCCACAGATTCCCCAATAACAGTGCCATCCACAGATCCCCTCCATAACAGTGTCATCCACAGATTCCCCCATAACAGTGTCATCCACAGATCCTCCTCCCTATAACAGTATAATCCACAGATCCCCTTCCCCGTAACAGTGGCATCCACAGATCCCCTCCATAACAGTGTCATCCACAGATTCCCCCAATAACAGTGCCATCCACAGATCCCTTCCATAACAGTGTCATCCACAGATTCCCCCAATAACAGTGACATCCACAGATCCCCCATAAGTGTCATCCACAGATCCCCCATAACAGTGGCATCCACAGATCCCCTCCATAACAGTGTGATCCACAGATCCCCCCATAAGTGTCATCCACAGATCCCCCATAACAGTGCCATCCACAGATCCCCATAACAGTGTCATCCACAGATTCCCCCAATAACAGTGCCATCCACAGATCCCTTCCATAACAGTGTCATCCACAGATTCCCCCAATAACAGTGACATCCACAGATCCCCCATAAGTGTCATCCACAGATCCCCCATAACAGTGTCATCCACAGATTCCCCCCATAACAGTGCCATCCACAGATATCCCATAGTAGTGTCATCTACAGATCCCCCCCATAAGTGTCATCCATAGATCCCCCATAACAGTGTCATCCACAGATCCCCCATAACAGTGTCATCCACAGATCCTCCTCCCTATAACATTATAATCCACAGATCCCCTTCCCCATAACAGTGGCATCCACAGATCCCCTCCATAACAGTGTCATCCACAGATTCCCCCAATAACAGTGCCATCCACAGATCCCCTCCATAACAGTGTCATCCACAGATTCCCCCATAACTGTGTCATCCACAGATCCTCCTCCCTATAACAGTATAATCCACAGATCCCCTTCCCCATAACAGTGGCATCCACAGATCCCCTCCATAACAGTGTCATCCACAGATTCCCCCAATAACAGTGCCATCCACAGATCCCTTCCATAACAGTGTCATCCACAGATTCCCCCAATAACAGTGACATCCACAGATCCCCCATAAGTGTCATCCACAGATCCCCCATAACAGTGTCATCCACAGATCCTCCTCCCTATAACAGTGTCATCCACAGATCCCCTCCATAACAGTAATGTAAGTAATAACAGTAATGAAGAAAGGATCAGCACTCAAATTCAGTTCTTTGCAGCTATATTCCTTTTATTTTGCCCATAGATGAGAGACAAAATGCTACACGTGTTTCGGCTATGTACTAGCCTTTGTCAAGCATGCTTGACTAAGGCTAGTACATAGCCGAAACACGTGTAGCATTTTGTCTCCTCATCTATGGGCAAAATAAAAGGAATATAGCTGCAAAGAACTGAATTTGAGTGCTGACCCTTTCTTCATTGATTTTGTGAGCCTGCCGTCTCTGGATTCCTGCACCGTTCACACAGTGAGGTGGAGTGCTGACCGTTTCTGTCTGATTTCCCCTCCATAACAGTGTCATCCACAGATCCCCCATAACAGTGTCATCCACAGATTCCCCCATAACAGTGTCCTTCACAGATCCCCCATAACAGTGCCATCCACAGATATCCCATAACAGTGTCATCCACAGATCTCCCATAACAGTGTCATCCACAGATCCTCCTCCCTATAACAGTATAATCCACAGATCCCCTTCCCCATAACAGTGCCATCCACAGATCCCCTCCATAACAGTGTCATCCACAGATTCCCCCCATAACAGTGCCATCCACAGATATCCCATAGTAGTGTCATCTACAGATCCCCCCCATAAGTGTCATTCATAGATCCCCCATAACAGTGTCATCCACAGATCCCCCATAACAGTGTCAGCCACAGATCCCCCATAACAGTGTCATCCACAGATCCTCCTCCCTATAACAGTATAATCCACAGATCCCCTTCCCCATAACAGTGCCATCCACAGATCCCCTCCATAACAGTGTCATCCACAGATTCCCCCCATAACAGTGCCATCCACAGATATCCCATAGTAGTGTCATCTACAGACCCCCCCCATAAGTGTCATCCATAGATCCCCCATAACAGTGTCATCCACAGATCCCCCATAACAGTGTCAGCCACAGATCCCCCATAACAGTGTCATCCACAGATCCTCCTCCCTATAACATTATAATCCACAGATCCCCTTCCCCATAACAGTGGCATCCACAGATCCCCTCCATAACAGTGTCATCCACAGATTCCCCCAATAACAGTGCCATCCACAGATCCCCTCCATAACAGTGTCATCCACAGATTCCCCCATAACTGTGTCATCCACAGATCCTCCTCCCTATAACAGTATAATCCACAGATCCCCTTCCCCATAACAGTGGCATCCACAGATCCCCTCCATAACAGTGTCATCCACAGATTCCCCCAATAACAGTGCCATCCACAGATCCCCTCCATAACAGTGTCATCCACAGATTCCCCCAATAACAGTGACATCCACAGATCCCCCATAAGTGTCATCCACAGATCCCCCATAACAGTGTCATCCACAGATCCTCCTCCCTATAACAGTGTCATCCACAGATCCCCTCCATAACAGTAATGTAAGTAATAACAGTAATGAAGAAAGGATCAGCACTCAAATTCAGTTCTTTGCAGCTATATTCCTTTTATTTTGCCCATAGATGAGGAGACAAAATGCTACACGTGTTTCGGCTATGTACTAGCCTTTGTCAAGCATGCTTGACTAAGGCTAGTACATAGCCGAAACACGTGTAGCATTTTGTCTCCTCATCTATGGGCAAAATAAAAGGAATATAGCTGCAAAGAACTGAATTTGAGTGCTGATCCTTTCTTCATTGATTTTGTGAGCCTGCCGTCTCTGGATTCCTGCACCGTTCACATAGTGAGGTGGAGTGCTGACCGTTTCTGTCTGATTTCCCCTCCATAACAGTGTCATCCACAGATCCCCCCCATAACAGTGTCATCCACAGATTCCCCCCATAACAGTGTCCTTCACAGATTCCCCCCATAACAGTGCCATCCACAGATATCCCATAACAGTGCCATCCACAGATATCCCATAACAGTGTCATCCACAGATCCTCCTCCCTATAACAGTATAATACACAGATCCCCCTCCCCATAACAGTGCCATCCACAGATCTCCTCCATAACAGTGTCATCCACAGATTCCCCCCATAACAGTGCCATCCACAGATTCCCCCCATAACAGTGCCATCCACAGATATCCCATAGTAGTGTCATCTATAGATCCCCCCCCATAAGTGTCATCCACAGATCCCTCCACATAACAGTGCCATCCACAGATCCCTCCATAACAGTGTCATCCACAGATCCCCCTCATAACAGTGTCATCCACAGATCCCCATAACAATGTCATCCACAGACCCCTCCCCATAACAGTGTCATCCACAGATCCTCCTCCCTATAACAGTGTCATCCACAGATCCCCCTCCCCATAACAGTGCCATCCACAGATCCCCTCCATAACAGTGTCATCCACAGATCCCCCCATAACAGTGTCCTTCACAGATTCCCCCCATAACAGTGCCATCCACAGATATCCCATAGTAGTGTCATCTACAGATCCCCCCATAAGTGTCATTCATAGATCCCCCATAACAGTGTCATCCACAGATCCCCCATAACAGTGTCAGCCACAGATCCCCATAACAGTGTCATCCACAGATCCTCCTCCCTATAACAGTATAATCCACAGATCCCCCTCCCCATAACAGTGCCATCCACAGATCTCCTCCATAACAGTGTCATCCACAGATTCCCCCCATAACAGTGCCATCCACAGATTCCCCCCATAACAGTGCCATCCACAGATATCCCATAGTAGTGTCATCTATAGATCCCCCCCATAAGTGTCATTCACAGATCCACCCCATGAAGTGTTCCCCGCCGCTCACAGCAGTGTACATTTCTAAACAGTAATCCTTAACCTCCAGTAACTTTAACTTTAAAGCAGCGCTATCCTCTTCACTACCTTACAATCAAGCTCCGGTAAATTACCGCCCAACTTGCTGGTAGTGAAGATATTTGCATATGATAAAAGTAAGAATTTTAAATGAACGAAATCACAGGGGAATGTAAGAAAAGTATGTTTGAGATCAGCTGACATTAGCAAATAGCTAATGTCAGCTGATGAAAAATGCATTTTGGGGGTGACAGAAGCCCTTTAAGATTTCTGGAGGTTAAGGATTACTGTTTAGAAATGGGTACTGCTGTGAGCGGCTGGGCCGGTGTAAGAGTACAGTGACTGCACCCGCCCCGCTGCGAGTTGCCTCCAGCCTCTCCTCCCTCCCCGCTGATACATCGCCGCGCTGTGCAGCATCGCAGCTGGCGATATATCAGCGTTAGCAATACAAAAATGGCAGTATTCTACCCTCTTTTGGGGGAAAAAAGTGCTTCTTATGCCGAAAAATACGGTAATCATCCTTGGGGAAAATTCTGATAACCAAATGATTTCTATATAATTATTCTTTGGCTTCTTTCCTGGCGGCTAAAATCCAGCGCATAATGTTTTTGCATAATGTTGGTGTGGTGACGTCATATGTCACTGCTCCCTGGATTTTGGCCGAGATCTTCAAGCAAGAGGGCGGATGCTGGCCCGTCTCGAAAAAATGGATGAGGTAAGTATGTTTTTTTTGTTTGTGTTTTGCACTATATCAGGTTAAGTCGATTTGCTAACACAAAGCACGAGGAAATTCCGCTTTGCGGAGAATCGAATGTATCTTGAAATTCCATCAAAATTCACTTCGCCCACTTCTTCAGTAAATGACCTATTGCTTAAATCATTTTTTCATGTGAAACATATTTTTTTTTACAATTTTTGGTGATTTGTTTCAAAAAATTTCGATGTCCCTATTAATATTGACAAAGTTCATCAAGAAATCTAGACATATGTTTAACATTAAAATGTGATTTAAACAATAGGTCATTTCTGATGGCACATTGACATATATAGTGAAGTCTGTAAAAGCTATGTGTATGAGCAGTAATCTGTACCCTGCTTTTGAGTCTATAGCAGGGATCAGCAACCTCCTGCAAACTACAATTCCCAGCATCCAAACTTACATAGCTGTTCTTGTAACTCCCAAAAAAGTGAAAGAAGGATTCTGGGAGTTGTAGTTTCAGCTGGAGGGCTGGAGGCTGCTGATCCCTGGTCTATAGGTTCTGTTTTGCTTTTGATATTGGTTCTAAGATCGCCACCATCAGGGCACAACAAAAAGGACTGCTATCAAGCAAATAAGTTCAAACTTAGGTACTATCAATTGTCACCCATCAACTACCAGGGGCGGACTGGGAACTTAAAGAGGACCTTTCACCTGAAAATACTTGCCTGTCCCCCGTGGTGCTTATTCAGCTCTTCTTTTTTCAATATGTGCCCCCGTTTGTCCACGGTGCCCCCCGCAATATTTCCCGCCGTGTATGCTAATTTGGATCGAAGTCCACTATGTGGACTTTAATTCGCTCAACACTAGTTATCATGCTTGCCACGAAACCTAAGCATATGTTGACATGTTCTAAATAGTCATCTCGTTAGCAACGCAGGTAGGATCATAATAAAAGGTAACACAGGTCATCTACTCCCCTCCCTGCACAATGACCTCTGTACAGGTCACAGAGCATGCCTAGAAAGCTTTCCCATAGAAGTCAGTGAACATCTCCTGTGTCTTTGGTCCATGGTGGCTGCTGTAAAGCATATCTCTAACAGCTCAGGCTGTCCTGATAACAATATACAGGAAATAGAATAAAAAATCTATCAGAAAATAAAAACAGATCAGGAAAAAATGATACGTGTGTGACCATTTGGTTTTAATTGGCAAAAAATTATAGGTGACACATAAAAAATATAATATTAATAATAGTAATAATTAGATTTCTTTTTCTTTGTGTGAAGCGTGTGCTCTATACAGACCATTGCTGCCCTTGATGCATTTTGATAAGATGGTGGTGATTTTTTAGCCCCGATGATTGTCATTTCTGGCAGGGTTCTTATTGAGTTCTGGTCCCAGCATTTAGCTTGATTAGAGACTAAAGGGCTTCTAATAACGCAGACGATGCGAGGCCGCTACGCATTTATTACAATTGCACCGTGGCCTAATTTTGCAATAAGCATTAATATAAATTACTTTCTGAAGCCCGGCACTTCACTTAATCTGCTTCTTATTAAATCTGACATCGAGTGAAGTTGTGTGCCTTCAGACTGAGACTCGCACACAGCAATCAGATATTCCACATCAGAAATGTACTTGATTAACTTTTTTTTGTCAGCGTACAAGGGCATCAAACACTTTTTAAGGCGATGATTGGAAAATGAAGTGTTTCTGGTGATTTCAGCGTGGGGGAAGTCATGGAGGAAGATTGTGTCGGTACATCATCTGGTCCTGGTTATTATCATACCTGTTAACATCCTGCTCCCTCCATACTGTAATCGGGACATTTCCACACCATTCGCAAAGTTTTTCTTTAACTTTTTTTTTTACGTCTGGGTTTAACTCCTGCCATGCTATGACAGTATGCTTGAGCAAATTAGCTCTTCTTCAGAAAGAAGAAAAGGGTCTCTCTAGCGCCACCTATAGGTAGCTGCTCTAATTAGCATACTTTATTTTCCCAGGAAGAATTGCCTGTAGGACTGTATATGCCAGAACATTCTCAGCAATAAGAACTGTTATCTTCCAAGAGCTGGGTATGGTTATGCATATCTCGTCCATGCACAATGGATAGATACAATCAGTGTCCTCATCATAATGTTACTATATACAGTACAGTGATAATACTATCATATTTCTGAACATATCATGAATGCTGCCATACTGTACAAAAAGAGCACCCCACAATCAGTGGGATGTAGTCAATGGTGGTCTTGGACAGTAAGGTGGTTAATGAATACATCTCAGGTGGTTATAAAGTCCTTCAGTAATGTTACTGTACACTGTTCACAGATAATGCTGCCATATTGAACTCATAACTACTGCTGCCATACTGTACATCAGCAATCATATCAGCATTATGGTGGTCTTGGACAGTAAGGTGGTTAATGAATACATCTCAGGTGGGTATAAAGTCCTTCAGTAATGTTACTGTACACTGTTCACAGATAATGCTGCCATATTGAACTCATAACTAATGCTGCCATACTGTACATCAGCAATCATATCAGCATTATGGTGGTCTTGGACAGTAAGGTGGTTAATGAATACATCTCAGGTGGTTATGAAGTCCTTCAGTAATGTTACTGTACACTGTTCACAGATAATACCGCCATATTGAACACATAACTGTGCACTGTTCACAGATAATGCTGCCATATTGAACTCATAACTAATGCCGCCATACTGTACATAAAGAGCTTCTCACATCAGCAATCATATCAGCAGAATATGGAGTATAGTCAGTGGTGGTCTAGGACAGTAAGCTGGTTAATGGATACATCTCTAGTTGTTATAAAGTCATTCAGTAATTATACTGCTATACTGAACACATAACTAATGCTGCCGTACTATACAAAAAGGGTGCCTCACATCAGCAGAATGTGGAGTATATTCAGTGGTGGTCTAGGACAGTAAGGTGGTTATATGGATACATCTGTAGTGGTTATAAGGGGATTCAGTAATGTCACTGTGCATTGTACAGAGATAATACTACCATATTGAATACATAACTAATGCTGTCATACTGTACAGAATAAGTGCCCCACATCCGCAATTAATGCATACTTCCCTGGTGGTCTCTGTTTTTTTCATATAACATTATAAAGCTTACCATAGAAGTCAATAGTAAGGTGAACTGCTGTTATACAATGGTTGCTCAGTAGTAGCACTTCCTTTACAATTGGGATTGTAAATGGTCAGGATGTAGGGTCATACAGGTTATCAAGTCATTTCTCTGACCATGACCCTGACAAGTGGCTTCAGATGCCTCACATCATATGTTCCCTATTTTCCATCTGCATCTTTACAGTAAGTTATTGTGGTATGAGAAGCCCTCTTAGCACTGCTATGTCACTGCAATGTGGGCCTATGGGACTGAGATTGTCCTGGAGCATCCATCGGTATCAGGACTCGCACAGCAGGTTCATTTCTAAGTCTATTTTATAGAAGGTTTGTATAAACCCTTTCCTTAAAGTCCAATACCGCCAAGTCGGGTCCTCAGATCCGCAAAAGGAAAGGAAGCAAATAGTTGTCACTAAGTATATGGCTGACGGCAGACTTTATAGGACAATAAAATACTACAAAATACTTGTAAAATGTAAAAAAAATATTACTTCTTGTACCCTCGTCCTTATCTCAATCCAAGAGTTTAAAAAGTCTCTTAAAAGTCTCCTGGGCAGCTCGTTCCGGGCCTCCAGCGCTCTGCGCACAACAAAGGAAACGCGGCATTGTCTGGAATAAAGACAAGATAACAAATGAAGATGATTTTCACCCTTCAGGTGACCACAAGGTGATATATACAAGAACCTTATTTTTGTTGTTAAGATTTCTTGGTAAATGTAAAAAGTTTTTGTCCCATTAAAGGGATTTTGCCATAATTGATGTAAGCAATTAAACATCATATAATACATGATAATCTCTTTCTAACAAAGCTAGAACCAGCCCTGTACCTTATATAGACCCAAAGATATCCCCAGTAATTGATACAGTTGCTCTACTAGAATTATTTCAAGCTTCAAGGTCAGGGGGTGTATCCTTTCTGCTGCTGTTCTCTCTCTCTATCACAGCTTAGGAGGTGTGTACTTTCTTCTGCAGCTCTCTCCCTAGATCAACTGAGGAGGTGTGCACTTTCTGCTGCAGCTATATCCCTATCTCAGCTCAGGAGGTGTGTACTTTCTGCTGCAGCTCTCACCCTATCACAGCTTAGTATGTGTGTACTTTCTGCTGCAGCTCTCTCCCTATCTTCGTTTAGGATGTGTGTTCTTTCTGCTGCAGCTCTCTCCCTATCTCAGCTCAGGAGGTGTGTCCTTTCTGCTGCAGCTCTCTCCCTATCATAGCTCAGGAGGTGTGTTCTTTCTGATGCAGCGTTCTCTCTGCAACTGCCTAAAAGTAGATGTGGCTGGTGTCAGTTTAAGGATGGAACTGAGTATGTGCAACCATCTCAGTAGGTGGACATGCACATTGCTATACAGATTAAGCACCAGTGGGCGCCATTATCATGGAGCAAAAAGAGAATATCTCACAACTGGAGCATTATAGTAACAGAAAGTAAATCACACAAGGAACTAGCTTTCCATGCTGAAGTATATTAGCATACCTTTTAATGGCGGCACGATCCCTTTAAGGGTAAATATATATGTAGGGTGATAAACATAAAGTAATACATTGTTGTTTTCTTTCTTATGACCCCAAAATTGGCAGCAAGCTCAAATACCGTGTGTTGGGTAGGTTTCCCTTTCTCCCCTTCCCTGCCGAGGAGTGTAAGTGACCAATCTTCTGGGTACCACAATATACTGCATTCACTCTCACCCTCCAAAAAAATCTGATAGAGGATCCGTCACCTCTCCTGACATGTCTTAGTAAATGCTTACATTCCTTACTACATAACAATTCTGGAACACCTACAGTTAGACTTCTGTGTTGTTCAGTTCCTCTGTTATTCCTTCTAGAAATGTCTGAATCAGTTGACCTCTGGTATGTTATCAGTTGAAGGGGATGTTCCTTAGCACTCTGACAATGGCCGATCTGTGTACTAATTAGTGTAGGGGAATACTCGTTTGACAAGCAGAATGGTAACACCCAGATGTCAGTTCATAGCTAATCAGGAGGAATAACAGATGGACGGCATGAGAAAATACAAGCATGAGTGAGAGCTTTCCGTTGTGATCTGTCGACTGTGCCATATGATTTGTCATTCTGATGGAGAGTGCTCTTAAAGGGGTGTGTCCTAAAAGATATTCTACATTTTTCAAACCAGCACCTGGATCTGAATACTTTTGTAATTGAATGTAATTAAAAATCTATTATAGCCACTGAGTTATTCAATAAAGTCTATCTGTATAGCGCCACCTGCTGTTTGCTCTTTTCCTTATTTATTTTGTCCGTTTCACTGAGCTGGTCGCACACGCTCAGTTTAAATCCTCCACTGCCACCGGCCATATGTTCTGTTAGAAGCTGTGGCAGCTACAGGGAGAGAGCTGCAGCAGAAAGGACATGTCCCCTATGCTGCCAGGATGAAGATAATCTAGTGGAGCAATTGGAGCAGTGAATGGGTAGATCTCTGGATCCATGTGAGGTACAGGGCTTGTTAGAAAGAGACTGTCATGCACTGTATGATGTCTGATATTCATTTTTTACATCAATCACGGTCCCGCAATGGTAATTTTAGGCATTTCCCGGCACATCCGCTTCACAAGCTACATAGGCAGCATTTAAAAAGACTTAAAATAGTGCAGAAAATTGAGCGTGCTGATAAATAACGAACCCAGCCTAAGAAATTGCCGGCTGTTTGTCACTAAGCAACCGCACTATAGCGGTCTTATTTCAGTATGTCAGGGTGACGGGTACAGGCCAGATAGCTGCAAGGGAAAGGACACAGCCGTTTGTTCAGAAACAGGGATGAAGTGGACACGGGGAACATGCTCTGATTGCAGGAAAACAGTATTTTGGACGATCAGCATGAGAACCTGAAGAATGGAAATTCGTTTTTTTTTTTAAAGGAGAAAAATCTGTGACTTTGAGCCAGCGCAGCACAATGATGAATTGAGACGCTTGAATGGCGAAAAATGGCCGCTCCAAAATGATGTAATCCCGCGGATATGGCAGGACTTTGTTCCATTCACTTAGAGCATTCTTTCACAAGGGAGAGAGAATAAGACACGTTCTAGAAAAGAGGCGTGCGGTATATTTCCCTGGGTATTCAGTGTTACCTGCTAATAGAATTTATACAGTTAAAGGGGCACTCTACCCTAATTCCCGCTCCACAGCCTTGTGTAATGGGAATTTACTTGCAATGCAGTTCTAAACCACAGATCGCTAGCAAGGATAACGGATAAGGATAAAGCGATGGTTGCTGTTAACGCCATTTGGCGGTATTCACAGATGTGGATGCTGCTTACCCCGACCTGCTCAGGCCACCAGACCAGAACTGGTCACGATACATGTGCTTGATAAGTAGCGTATGCACAGTGAAGCAAGGTGTACCATCCAAGACTTCATGGGAGCAGTGCGCATGCGCCCATATCACTGGCGAAGAGTCCAGGACTCCTCTCCTATTTTACTTACATTTACCAGTCTTTGGAGGACAGGTGGATCTGCTATGGAGAGGTTTGCAATCCTAAATCCCATCTGCCTAACAGGATGCTGATGGTTTAAAGGATATAAACCAGTTGATAGATTACCTTTAAAGGGGTTGACCACTTTCTGGTTATTGTGGACCGATGTGTTTGTGAGATGATTATATGGCACTTACTAATACAGCCTCTGTTGATATTCTGCACCATTTTCTATATTTCAGAAGATATCCCCCTTGTTTACAAGTTTTTTGTGCTGTCCACATTGAGGTCGTGTCCATAAAATGGCCGCTGATGGAGGGTCATGTGACCAGGCAAATCACCTCCATGTGATATCTCCTCCATTCAAATCATTCCTTGTATTTGAATGGAGAAGGCATCACATGACTGGTCACATGACCATCCAACATCAGCCTTGAGGCATACCTCAAGAAATATAGAAAATGGTGCAGAGTTTAACAAAGGCTATATCAGTAAATGCCATAAAATCATCTCACAAACACATTGGTCAACAATAACCAGAAAGTGGCCAACCCCTTTAAGTACCTGGCTTGACTATTTTCATATTTCCCATAGACTTCAATGCAACAGGCCATGCACATGGGTATCCATCTCTCTTACATGGCAATGATAAAGGATCAGGTGAGATTCAGGTCCCAGAGGTGAAATAAGGGACCCTACAGAATGTTTTTATTGTTCCTATCTTCTGTTCTGGGCTGTGGTCACATGACCATGTCCATGCAGCTCTCTCTTACTTCCTGTGATGTTATGTCCATGGGCGGGGCAGTGATAGGGGAGGGTCTATGTAACTATCTGGATGGGAGGAGCTATAAACTAGCTGGGCGTTGTTAGGGGCGGTGCTGAAACCGTGGCAGAGAAAGGAGAAGTGCATCATGGGATTGGTTGGAAACAGCAACAGGAAGCATTTGAGAGAGAAGACATTTGAGAGAGAAGAGGCTGCCGCAATCATCTTGTATCTGAAGTGGACTTTGATCCAAATTTCAGGGAAAATTTGATTTGCCGCAATACCAAATTTCTAGGCAAAATGGCGGTAGAAAAAAAAATCATACTTACCTAATCCATTTGAGAGCGAAGAGGCCACCCCCATCTTTATTGAAGATCCCACGCGAAATCTCTTGCACGGTGACGTATGACGTCATCACGCACCGCAAGACATTTCGCGTGGGAAATCCCACGTGATCGTGCACGAGATCTCACGCGAAATGTCTTGCGGTGCGTGATGACGTCATACATCACCGTGCAAGAGATTTCGCTTGGGATCTTCAATAAAGATGGCGGTGGCCTCTTCGCTCTCAAATGGATTAGGTAAGTATGATTTTTTTTTCTACTGCCATTTTCCCTAGAAATTTGGTATTGCGGCAAATCGAATTTTCCCTGAAATTCGGATCAAAGTCCACTTCAGATACACTAGTGAGCATGATGCTACGCTATAACTAATATGTGAGTGTGTATCTGCTTCTACACGGGATGCGTGTTCAGAGATCGGGGGGCTTCGGGTCCACGTGTACAGTCGCCAGAGCCGGCTATATGTGAGGGGAGGCTGTGATGCCTAGGTCTCTGTAGACACTTGTTGATCGTGAGGGAATGAATACATCTTTCACTCTTGGATTGCATTGCCCTCAATACTCACTTGAGAACGTGTGAAATATCAGGAGGAGGAATGCTAGCATAACCTGAAATGACCCAATCGCACACTGATATGCATTTCATCTGTGCTAAGAATATGTTTTCTCTGGGTCATGAAAATCCCCCCCGACCGTACAGAGAGCAGTATTTAATCTGTCTCCCCAGCAGATGCGGTACACTAGTTATTTATATGCTATTCTGTTTTTGGGTTTTGGTGTGTCGGCACATGCAGTACGTCTTCGTGTGCTTTCTGTAGTGGAGACCATGGTTTCCGTTTAGTGGTGTCCACTGTATTTCTCGTGAGCTCCTCTACCTGGCTCGGGTGATCCTTCTGCCAGTCATTCGCCTGTGGTTTGATGTGTTTTATCAGAAGATGCATGATGGACAGCAGGAGTGTCCTCGTGCCTTGTGTTAGGTCTCCGCATTCAGATTGTAGATTGTATTGAGTAATTTGGTTTAAACATGAAAATATGAAACGCTAATGGAAATGGAGGAAGATGATGATTAGAGATGAGAGAAGTTCTCTAAAATTCCATTTGGCTGTTTCGCCCAATTTTACAAAAATTTTCGCTTCGTGACAAATTACTTTGTCACGAAGCACATTTCTTTGCAAGTAGCGGGTGCAATGACGGGGTATGAGGTGATTGCACAGCCCCCCCCCCCCCCCGTCATTGTACCCCGTTCACCGATGATCCCGGCGTCTGAGATCCATAATAAACCATTTTACTGTTTGCAAATAAAAAAAAAATGAAATCATACTTCCCTCATCCATTTGTTTGCGGTCATCTTGCTTGAAGATCCAGGGTGAAATCTCATGTGGTGACATCATCACGTTGGCGGGCGTGGTCATGTCATACGTCACCATGCATGAGATCTTCAAGCAGAATGGCTGCGACGACCTCTTCACGCTCACATGGATGAGGTAAGTATTTTTATTTTTACCGCCATTTCAGGGAAAATCGATTCAGCACGAGGAAATTCGGCTTCCCAGCTAATCAAATTTTTCCTGAAATTTGGATCGAAGTCCACTTTGTGAACTTCGATTCGCTCAACACTAATGAGGATCATCATAAAGATGGACGAATGCAAAAATCAAGAGGAAGGTGTGACCGAGAAGTCTGGATGCATTGGAGAAGGACTGTGTGTATGGACGCGTGTTAGTTGCTGATCTTAAAGGGTATTTCCTGTTATCCTCAGGAATGACAGGAATCCAGAACCTCCGTTGATCAGCCGTTTGAAGGGGTCTTCACTGTTTACCTTCACTATGTTGTAGGGACCAGTGTCGCCGTGTAGCCCTTGCCTAACACTTTTTTTTACCGCAGTTTTCCTACTCCACCTTTGTACTGGAGTGAGTCTGTGACTTTGTTTGAGACTTTTTAAAAAGTCTCAGTGAAAAATCTAGATCGAAACATATCTAATGGTGGCCACTTCACCACCCACTTTTCTAAACTAGAATGGAAAAATGGAAAAAGTCACAAAAATTCTGGAAATCGACTTCTAAAAGCCACAAACCCTCTATTTTGTGACTTTTTAAAGCCAGATTTCTGCAGTGAAACCTTATAGATTTCCCCATTCCACAGATGTTTCGTCCGATTGAGATCTGGAGAATTTGAAGGCCAAGGTAACCCATTGAACCCTTTCTAATGTCCCTCAAAGCTTTCCTGGACAGTGCAGTGTTTAGGTATGTAGTTTGTGTCAAAGTAACCTCCACAGCAGTGGTGTACCTCCAATAGAGACAGACCACGCAGCTGCTATGGGGCCCGTGGGGAAAAGGGGCTCGCAGTGAACCAAAGGCCTCGCTCCCTAATTACCCCAATTACTGTCCAGCACCAATCTATTATCCCTGTCATCAGAGTAGAAAGCTAAAGGACCTGTGATGATGTCACCACAGGTCCTGTACATCTAGTAAAGGAACTGCACAGAGAACAGTGTAGTTCCCAGGTTAGATAAGAGCATCTGCCAGGACCTGTGATGACATCATCTTCAGTCTCACAGGTCCTGTACATCTAGTAAAAGAAACTGCACAGAGCACAGTGTACTTCCCAGGTTAGTTAGGAGCATCTGCCAGGACCTGTGATGACATCATCTTCAGTCTCACAGGTCCTGTACATTTAGTAAAGGAACTGCACAGATCATGGTGTAGTTCCCAGGTTAGTTAGGAGCATCTGCCAGGACCTGTGATGACATCATCTTCAGCATCACAGGTCCTGTATATCCGAGGTATATTAGATACAGTATGTACAGATATTTAGTATATACAGCAGTGTACTGATATGTGAGGTACGAGGTATATTAGTTGCAGTATTTACAGATATATAGTATATACAGCAGTGTACTGATATGTGAGGTACAAGGTATAATAGATGTAATATGTACAGATAGATAGTATATACAGCAGTGTACTGATATGTGAGGTACAAGGTATATTAGATGCAGTATGTACAGATATTTAGTATATACAGCAGTGTACTGATATGTGAGGCATGAGGTGTAATTTATACCTCATACCTCACAGATCAGTACATTGCTGTATATACTGGCCAGGAACGGGTAGTGGGAGGGGCTATGAATGGGGCATGGGGGCCCAGTTTAGATTACCGCTGTAGGGCCCAGTGATTTGTATGTACACCTCTGCTCCACAGGAAGGCCAACACCCCAGTTTTCCCAGCAGAACATCTCCCAGGGCATTTGGTCACAAAGTCAGATTTTCTGATGTAGTTTTGGAAGCCAAAATCGAGTGCTTCATAAAGGTAGAGAAAGTATAAAGGACAGACACGACTTCTCCTGTTTTTTGATTTTGCTCCTGGTTTTGGTTTCCAAAACTGCATGAAGAAGCCTGCCCGTGTGGCCTTACCCTTACACTAGCTCCGCCGACAGTCGCCTGGGCACCTTTCTGCCATGTGCATGAGGTCTTATCCTGAAGACCCTACGGTTCTGCACCGAGACAGCAGCCAGAGACATAAGCACAATGCCGCTGATGGCCCTCACCTCCTTTTCTATCAGAAATGATTTATTCTGTACTAACGATCCGCTCTAACAATGCAATGTGGGATATTTTATAGAAAACCACTGACCTTTATTCCGAACACCGTCCTACTTCGGGGGCATTCCATGTTCTTCAAAGACATTTATCTGCTTTATTGTTCCATTGTTAAACATTTGCATGTGGTTCGGGATTTCAGTGTTTGCTTTGAGATAAGAGCATGAATAGCCGTTTTTCATCATCTTTGGCGGGTGCTCTTTGGAGTTCAGCTATCCCAGTGATGCTCATGCAGGTTCTGATTAGCTGCATTTTCCACACAACTTGTAGTAATGTCGCGGCCTGTGCGGGAGCTCAGATTTTGGGGGATCTGTCAGTTCCATGTCTGAGGTAGGTAGGACATCCATTTTATGGTATAAAACACATTTAGCGGTGTGGACCGACAGCATTGGGGCCATGGGTTCAATTCTGATCAGGGCAGGTTCTCCCCATTGTTTGCTTGGGTTTACTTCTAAGATTCTGGTTTCCTCACACAGTGCAAAAACATTCCTATAGTTTAGGTTGGCAGCAGCCGGGATGTGTGTGCCGTCGATAGGGAAATTAGATTGCGAGCCCCACTGAGCACAGGAACCGATGGGAACGATTACATTCTTACATTCTAGAACTGTCACCAGGGGTGCACCTAGCCTTTCTGCTGCCCGAGGCGAAAACTGAAACAGGGCACCCCCCTCCCCAAAGCCAACTTCTTCACCTAACCCCTTCCCTTCAGCCCATGACCCTTCGGCAGCCCCCCTCTTGTCCCTACCTGGTGCTGCCTCACCTGGCCTCATTGGTGGGGCACCCCTGCCTCTCCCCTCTCCTGACATGTCTGTTTTAGTAACTACCTGCATTCCCCATGTAATACCAATTCTGGAGCCTCTATTCTTATGACTCTATGTTGTACCATTCCTTTATTATTCATGTTAGAAGTTTATGAATGAATAGCAGGAAGTCTGCAATAAAGGTCCAGCTGGGTGTTACCAGTTGGGGGTGTGACCTTGCACAGTCTGACACTATCCACTGTCCTGCCAGCCTCAGACTGTAAGGAGACACACCTCCAAGTGTTAGCACCCACCTGGACCTTTATTGCAGACTCACAAATCTACAACTTAGTCATGAGTGGGTCCTTCCCACAATGCACCAAAAAACGAACAAAAAAATCACCATGGGCAAGGCAGTACTAAGACCCAAGTTTTAATAAAAAATGTCCAAAAAAATATAATTGAGTACATCAAATTACATAAAGCATTCAATAATTTAGGGGATATAACAATTGAAAAAGATGAGAAAATATCGCCATATTAGCTGTACCAAATGAACACCCCCGGTGTCACAAAAGGGTGTAAAACGAAGACGCGGGCCATGGGGTCCACTTGACAATATATAAAATAATACTTGAGGCACCGCTATAGTCCCACAAGCGATGCTCATAGTCATATAGGAATCAAAGATGATAATAAAAGGATGGTGGGGGTGCAGCAGCAATATACCGCCACAATGCTCATCAGCAGCAGATGACCAGGAGCACCCGCAATGTAATGCCGTTACAGATCTGCACACTATTAAACACAGTGTCAATGTAAGCCACAGAGAGCGCTGCTGTCTGGAACAACAAAGGTGTCAGAGGATAAGATTCACCGCATGTGATTCTTTTCTTCGCATCTTCTTTTTCGGAGAGAGTCAATAGCCTCCCCTACATATTAGATTGTTGGCCGGTGATGCTGCTGACAGATGGTTTGGTCGACAATACCCTGATGTGTATAAGAGCCTTAACCCCTTTGCGCACTTGGGCATAACTATACTCCCAAGCACACGGGGAGTGTATGGAGCCTGCGCAGGGGATGTGTCCGATCCTTACATGGAATGTGTCAGCTATATTAGACAGCTGACACCCACTTGCAGTGGCTGGGATTGAATATTTCAAGAGGTAAGGCAGGGGGGATCCCTCTGGCAGGTGGGGCCCTTTTAAAGACCCCTAGACTTTCCGTGTTTCTGGGTGTAATCGAATGCCGGAAAAATCAGTACACAGGAAATGGCTGCAATCAGAGTCTGACTGAGCATGCGTTTCCAGCCATTTCCTGTGTCTTAAGCCAGGACCAGGAAGTGCAGAGCAGCAGAGACTAGAGCAGCATTGGAATGGCTGGAGGATGGAATTGGTGAGGTGTATAATGCTTACTTATTATAACCCATTAGGGGGCTTTGAAATGTGTTCCCTCGGACAACTCCTCAACTTCTTAAGAACCTCATCCGGATATTCAACAGAAACCCCCACACCTCTGTACATGCACAGATACTGGCTGCTGATGGGCCCAGGCAGCATTGTGTATGCTACCCTATTTAGTGCAAAAGATGGCTGGACCATTGTACAAAGCAAGCACTGTTACCTCTTGGGTCATTCCTATTTCCTCACAGATTGTCGAGCAGGGCCCTCATTCCTCTCTCAATTGGCTACTCTGAACAAAGTTTGAGGGGTCATCCCGCTACAGACGATTCTCTAATATGCCAGCAGATTAACATGGCTGCACATCTCGCACATGCACCGTTAAAGCGAGTATCGGCGCATGCGCAAATGATCTGCCCGGTAAACCGGATCAGCGATTGTGCCCGCTAATCACCCGTTTACTGACCGCTGCATGCAAGTTCATTGATGCGGGTCCACTTTGATATCTCCGTGCATGCGCTGATATTTGCAGTAACTGCGCACGCGCGAGATGTGTGGCCATGTTAATCTTTCAGCAGGGGGTGCTTCCAGAGCTGTGCGAACGCTCTCTTAATAGTGTCATTTCGTACAGTCGAATGAATCGATTTTATTTGCACGTGTATCTTCTGAACGTAAAGCGCTGCAGAATATTTTGGCTAAAAATATCCTGGAAAATGTAGACAAAAAAAAATCATTTTCTGGCTATTAGTCGATTGATAGCCACGGAGGCTGAGTGAGACAGAAACCAAGCAGGCGTACGGTAACTCGGAAAGCGGCGCCGGTATTTGACACTTTCTTTAAATTACTTGTAGAAACCCCGTCTACGTGCGAAAAACCTATTTTCACCCAGTTATCTGACAAAGGATTGTCTCACCTAGTGGGGAGCGCTCTTAAAATGAGAGATGAACTGAGAGGCGTCTAGGGAGCGTCTAGTAGGCAGCAGTCCTCATTAGCCCTGTCCTGCCAGGTAGGCCTTCTCACGGGGTCTAGTGGGTGTTTTTTTTCTCTTTCGGGTAGGAGAAGGGTTAAGCACACTCAGGTCGAGAGCAGAAATGGAGAGCCTGTGCATGCAGCTGTCTGATGCTGGGGGGGACGAGAGATCTCTGCACCCGGTGTGCAAACGCTTCGCTGGATATTGTTACAGCTTCTCCGTCAGCCATGGACGATCCTACACAAAGGGGCCTCACAGCGAGGGGACCGCTTGTACGTCGACACAGGTTTTTTTTTTGCCAAGTTCGCAACCAGGTGGGTTCGGTCAGCCATTGATTGTAGCAGGTAAATGGGTATGGCGGCAGAAGCTGAAAAATGGAGGCGCGTAAATGGGCGCTTTAAAATCTCTTCTTCATTCCCGTGCTTCGCGTTCGTTACAGGCGATGTTCGTGCTCAGTGTCACCCTTTAATGGGAAGACTGGGCTGCATTCAAATAATTGTGTTTTTGGCTGAGCCGCGCTGAGGACGGTGTATGCAGATGGAACCTGTTATTTCTGTCTGCTGCGACTACGCTGCAGACAGTTCTGCAGATAAATGACTGCCCGCCAGGAGGGGAAGAATTGCTGAATCAGTGCCTCGGGTTACAGTGATGGAATGGTAAATGCCTACCTCGCATCGCTTCATGAAAGCGGGACGCTTCAGATTTGCTATAAAAAGGCACAATTTGTCCGGTGTCATCTGCGCGCAGATAATGTGTGGGCAGCTCCAGATTTCCATACAGACAAGGCAATGACATCTCTGATAACGCACGTGCTATGAGCCGCTGGGCACTCTGCAGCACAATAGATCCTCATAATGATAATCTTTATTTAGATGGCGCCGTCATATTCCGCAGCGCGGTACAATCAGGGGGTTCAGGTCGTAACATAGCAATCAACAAGTCAACAATTAGAACAGGAGGATTGAGGGCCCTGCTCACAAGAGCTTACAATCTATGAGGAGACAGGGGCGACATATAAGGTAGCAAGTGTTTGTTTTGTACAATGGTCGGGCCATCTTAAAAGGAATATTCCATGAATAATGTCAAAAATGAAAATCATACAGTACATGACAACCTCTTTCTAACAAAGCTAGAACCAGCCCTGTACCTCACATGGATCCAGAGTTCCCTCAATTTATTGATCCTATTGTTCTGTTAGAATTATTTCTGGCTGTCAGCTAAGAAAGGGTGTCTTTTCTCAGAGGGTGTGTCCTTTCTGCTTTAGCTGGTGGCAGTTGAAGGATGAAAGTGAGCATGTGCTTCTGTCTCCGTGAGCAGGACAGAGAAATTAGAAAAGAGCAAACAGCAGGTGGCGCTATACAGATAATATATATATATATATATATATATATATATATAGCTATAACAAATGTTTAATTGCGTGCGATTCCAAAAGTGTTCAGATCCAGGGGCTGGTTTTAAAACTGTAGAATATTTTTTGTGGTACAGCTCAGTAAGGGAGTAGATATAAAGCTGCATGGGCCAGCCACCAGCTGATATCTGTAGTGCTTCTGAGAGAGTGGGATGGGGTGGATAGTGTTGGATGATGGATCAGGTTCAGAAGAATGAATGGAGGACAGATCATGGGAGGTGATAGGCCAACCTAAAAAGATGTGATTTTAGGGAGCGCCTAAAACTGGATGTTGTGAATGAATCTAATTTCTTGGGGTAGGGCATTCCAGAGAACTGGTGCAGCTCTGGAGAAGTCTTGGAGATGGTAGTGAGAGGTTCGGATTATGGGGAATGTCAGTCGTAGATCGTTTGCAGAGCATAGAGCATGGGTAGGGTGGTAGATACAGATAAGGAAGGACTGGGGGGGGGGGGTGCAGCATGGTGGAGAGCTTTGTGGGTGAGAACGAGCATTTTAAATTGGATTCTATACTGTATGGACAACCAGTGCAATGACAATGGCACAGGGTGGAGGCATCAGAGTAGTGACTGGCACAGGGTGGAGGCATTGGAGTAGAAACTGGCACAGGGCGGAGGCATCGGAGTAGTCACAGGCACAGGGCGGAGGCATCGGAGTAGTGACAGGCACAGGGCGGAGGCATCAGAGTAGTGACAGGCACAGGGCGGAGGCATCGGAGTAGTGACTGGCACAGGGCGGAGGCATCGGAGTAGTGACAGGCACAGGGCGGAGGCATCGGAGTAGTGACAGGCACAGGGCGGAGGCATCGGAGTAGTGACAGGCACAGGGCGGAGGCATCAGAGTAGTGACAGGCACAGGGCGGAGGCATCGGAGTAGTGACTGGCACAGGGCGGAGGCATCGGAGTAGTGACAGGCACAGGGCGGAGGCATCGGAGTAGTGACAGGCACAGGGCGGAGGCATCGGAGTAGTGACAGGCACAGGGCGGAGGCATCGAAGTAGCGGTTGGACAGACAGGTGACCCTGGCTGCTGCATTAGGATAGATTGGGGGGGGGGGCAATTAATAGTTAGTTACAGTAATCTAGGCGGAAATTAATCAGAGCGACAATGAGAGTTTTTGTTGTTTCCGTAGTGAGAAAGGGACGGATTCTGGAAACGTTTTTGAGGTGCAGGTGACATAAGTAGATGAGAGATTGAATATAGGGGGTGAAGGGAAGATCAGTGTCAAACATAACACCGAGACAGCGGACGCGCTGCACTGGGAGGGAGATATCAGGTTAGGTAGGTTAGTAGATGGAGAGAACACAAGAAGTTCCGTTTTTGAAAGATTCAGTTTCAGATAGAGAGAGGACTTGATGTTAGAGACAGCGGACAGTCACTGGTGGTCTGTAGTGCGGCAGGGGTGATGTGGGGGATGACGTGTATAGCTGGGGGTCATCAGCATAGAGATGGTACTGGAAACCAAATCTGCTGATGGTCTGTCTGGTGGGGGCTGTGTAGAGAGACAACAGATACTTGGTCAGGTCTGTGTCCACATCTCATCTTGGGGATACATTTCTCACCCTGCATGAGGTACAAGCAGAGACCAGGGTATAGGGATCTATCAGCTGCCAGACAATTATGGAGGATGATGGGGGGCAGGATGGTGTGTAGGTTGACATTATGATGCAGCTCTTAAGATGTTTCTGTGCGTATATAGATGTGTGCATATGTATGTAAGGGGATTTCCATCTTTGGGGACCTTTTGGGCAGCACTCCGCTCCCAATGTGTCAACATCTGGTTTAAAGGCCGCTGCAGCCAGTCAATGACAACGTGCTTCCTTTGAGTCATGTCATTGGGTAATTAGCTGCAAACCGGATGCTGACATGCATAGCGCAGAGCGCTGCAGTGTCAGTGGCGGAGCGAATGAGCCGGAACCCAACAGCGGTAGTAGGTAAGTATGCCTACGTGGGGGCCCCTGAAGATGGAATATGCCTTTAATGTACTATTGACATTGGAGGTGCTCGTTTCCTGTGCATCTCCTACCAGCGGTCCGCGAAAACCACGAATCAAAGTCAGATAGTCCGTAATGATTGGGCATGCTTCCACGGTCCGTGAAAAACCGCCGAGGTGTGAATTAAAGTCAGTGGAGACCGCAGAGGGCACACGTCTGTAATTCACTGGCGTTATACTGCCCCTATGGACAGGAGTATAGGGGGGTCATCTTAGAGAGGGAATAGGTGATGGCAGTAGGGGGGGCGCACTGTCCGCAGAGGTAACCCTAACCCAAATACAGTGACTACTGTGAGAGCTGAAAATAATTAATCTGAGGCGAAAACATTGCGGATCCGGATTTCTGTGTGCGGCGCGGGGTCACGGGTGCTATGGCGGTGCACAGCTTAAAGCCAGAGAGTCAACAGCTGCTGAAGCCTGATTTCAGTTAAAATAGTGTCAGTGTTTAGTCTGGCGCGCCGCTCCGGGAAAGATTGGCAGCTGGGTCAAACAAAGTCATTGCCTTGGCATCCTGCCCAGTTATGCTAGCAGCTAGGTGCAGGGCCCTTCTATCAGGGATAGCCTAACATCTGACCACACCCTCCATGTTTAATAAACCCCCCCCTAAAAAAGATAGAATCCACATTATTCAGTCTCAGCCCCCTAATAGAGTATTAGGAATGTCCATGTGTACGCTTTTATATGTCATATCTTCATAGTGCAGGGGGCAGACTACTCCGTCCATGCGCTTTGCCTGATGTAGTTTTGGTCTTCTGTGAGGCAGACCCCATCTTGGTAAGGAGATCCGATCTTCCTGATTTGCTTTATGTAGTTGGCGTTTGCCACGTCTTGTGCACTTGTTCTTGCTGGGCTCACCCTGGGGATGCATGGTTTGTGTAATGTGGTGACTCTCAATGGGCTTATCTGCAGTCCTGTGTAAAACTCACTCAGGACACACAGCTGTACTGCCTTCGAACTCAGCTCTGCTACATCTGATCATCTCAATTCTGCCACATTTGGTCATCTCAGCACTGCTACATCTGCTCATAGTTCAGTGCTGCCGCATCTAATCATCTCAACTTTGCTGCATTGAATCATTCCAGCTTTGCTACATCTGCCTCTGTTAGTACTGCTACATATAATAAACCCATCTCTGCTACATCCAATAAACTCATCTCTGCTACATCTGATGAACTCTGTCTGCCATATCTCCTCTATACTCTGATCATTGCAGCTTTGCTACATCTAAGTATCCCAAATCTGTTACTGTTACATTTGACCCTCTTAGTATTGTTAGATAAAACAAATTCAAACCTGCTACATATAATAAACTCCACCCTGCTACATCTGATACAATGAGCTCAGTTACCTCTGATGAACTCCGTCTGCTATATCTCCCCTATAGTCTGCTCTATGTGACAATCTCATTATTGTCACACCTAGTCATCTCAGCTCTACTACATCTAAACATCTCAACTCTACTACATCTAAACATCTCAACTCTACTGCATCTGAACATCTCAGCACTACTACATCTGAAAATCTCAACTCTACTGCATCTGAACATCTCAGTTCTACTACATCTGAACATCTCAGCTCTACTACATCTGAACATCTCAACTCTACTGCATCTGAACATCTCAGCTCTACTACATCTGAACATCTCAACTCTACTGCATCTGAACATCTCAACTCTACTGCATCTGAACATCTCAGCACTACTACATCTGAACATCTCAACTCTGCTGCATCTGAACATCTCAACTCTACTGCATCTGAACATCTCAACTCTACTGCATCTGAACATCTCAACTCTACTGCATCTGAACATCTTAACTCTACTGCATCTGAACATCTCAACTCTGCTACATGTGCAAATATACACTGTAGACCAGGGATCAGCAACCTTCGGCACGCCAGCTGTTGTGAAACTACAACTCCTGGCATGCTCATTCCACTTGTGTAGAAGTTAAGAGAACAGCCAAGCAAGTGTGCATGATGGGAGATGTAGTTTCACAACACCTGGAGCGCCGGAGGTTGCTGACCCCTGCTGTAGGTGCTGTTCATTTGAGCACTCTGCTACATCTCTTTATTTTAGCCCTGTTACAGTTGAATACATCTGGTCACAGATGTGATAATCTCAGTGGTCTCACATTTGACCATGTCAGCTCTGCTACATCTGAGCAACTCAGGTCTGCTACATCTGTAAAACTCAGATCTTCTACATCTGTAAGCATCAGTGCTGCAGTACCAAAAATTGAAATTTAAAGTCCGAAACGACAAGCCTTGAATTTCTTTCTGTCCAGTTTCCTTTCGCAGCACATTAGTTGAGTAGGTGTCCCTGAGAGCGCGGCCATCCGCACAGGATCCTGGCCTTTCTCCAAACTCAACTTCCCGCCGGGGAGCGTTCACTGAAAGGACCCCGAGAAGTTTCTGTGAAATGAGAGGAAACATTAAAGTCCCTTTATTCTTCAGATTGAATCCGTTCCTTCCGCTTTAGTGTCCTGGATTGTACTCGCTCTTCAGGTATTCTCTCAGATTACGGAGACGGGTTTTTAGTAGGAATATATTTCCCCCGTAGTAATGGTACGCTTTATTGTAGAATTGTCTGGGCAGCAGTCATCAAAAAATCATCTCAAATCTGCAAAATACTGGTCGATCCCGGCTTTAATACCTGTACAGTCATGGAGGGCGCTGTGTGTCAGTGTAGCAGAGCTGTGTTTGACATGTAACTGGTTGTGGTATAGTATAGTGCTTTTAACTGTGGTTCTCCATAGGAGTGCAGGTGACGGCGGGATTTTATAATGCTAAAAACTGTCAAATGACAAATTCATCTTTGCTAAATCTATCTGTTTGTCTATTTATCTACCTCATATCAATTACCTATCTATCTATCTATCTATCTATCTATCTATCTATCTATCTATCTATCTATCTATCTATCTATCCCCCTGTACATGCCATGAATCATTGAAAAAAAATCTAATATCTATGTCTGTCTATTGATCTATCTATCTATCTATCTATCTATCTATCTATCTATCTATCTATCATCTATTATCTATCTATCTATCTATCTATCTATCTATCTGCCTCTATCTATCTATCTATCTATCTATCTATTTATCTATCTCTATCTATCTATCTATTGTATCTATCTATCTCTATCTATCTATCTATCTCTATATATCTCTATCTATCTATCTATCTATCTAGATAAAAACAGGCATTTATTGACCCATGAGCAAAACAATGCTACATTTCAGTCCCATCACAGGTGTGATAACATGGGGATGGCAGTGTATAGATACATATAGGTCAGTGATGGCGAACCTATGGCACGGGTGGCAGAGGCGGCACTCAGAGCCCTCTCTGTGGGCACTCGCACCCTGGAAAAAGTCTATAGTGTACCAATATGCCTTAGACCTTTCCTGCCATTCATCAGCGCGGGGCGCACTATGTACGGCACAGGCAGCGCATTAAATGTAGGATATTATACCTAAAGGATAAAGTATATGAAAGATATACTGTATTGGTATTCAGGTTCAGGTTCCATGTTGGCACCTTGCGATAAAGAAGTGGGTATTCGGTTGCAGTTGGGGCACTCGGTCTCTAAAAGGTTCGCCATCACTGATATAGGTGAACAATGATTGGTCAGACAGTCAATGGCAATTAATCAGTAAAAACATACATAAAGTGAATAAAAATGTGCATATACAATTCATAGAGTTATAAAACCATCAGAATACATAGATCTCATATGAAATGCAGTAAAATATCATAATGGGGCAGAGAAACACCGCTGAGCCCCTCACCCTCTAATAGGAATACGGAGAGCCATGTGATTGTATTATCTATCTATCTATCTCCTATCTATCTATCTATCTATCTATCTATCTATCTATCTTGTATCTATCCACTATCTATCTATCTATCTATCTATCTATCTATCTATCTTGTATCTATCCACTATCTATCTATCTATCTATCTATCTATCTATCTACCTCTACCTCATATCTATCTATCTATCAAGAAAAAATCAGCAGCTGTTAAAGTGACGGTGGGTCCAATCCCTCCAAGTCCCGCAATGTATAGTTTGCATTTTGGGAAAGGCAGCGGGTCCCCCGCCCTTCACCAAGGGAACAGACACAGATTTGTAATTTATTTTTGTCGTTTTATACTGATATCACTAGGGCTGTGTTCACATCTGCATGAAGCCTCCTTTGCAGACTTTGTGAAAAAAAAGCCATAGAGCAGCGCAGCAGGCAGACATATTTGTTTCTGCTAAACTGATGGACACCATGACGGAAACTCGATGGACCCCATTGTAGTCAGCTGGGTCCAGCGGGCGCCTGTGGTCGTGTAGCGGATACGGCCCCATCATCAACTTCATTGTTTTATTACACAGATGTGACCAGAGGCTAAAATCACATGTAATACCATGGATCAGTGTGCTAAGCGACAAACTCATCTCCGCCCCATTGCGGTTTGTGTGTGTGGTTCTCTATTTATCTGTATATTTGGAATGAGGGAGTAAATCATGGCGTTCGCACAGTTTACCGACCGTCCGCAATGTATCTATGTAGTAAATATCTGCGATCACATTTCGCTGCCTGTCCGTGTCACGTCATACATTACAAGTTCCGCTCCACGCGGACGCACACTGCGCCAGATTTATCATTGAAAGGTTAGAGAATAAAACTGCTCTGAATTGTTTGGCACAATTTGTACCAGATTCTGAATTAGAGAAGTGCTTGTTGTGAAGCTGCACCAAATGACAAACTCATCTCTGCTACACCTATTAGCCAAGCCCTGCTCAGTAAACGCTTAATAATGATATAAGGATGAGAGATGTGCGGAAATACACAAATCACATTGTACTAACCCGAAATAAAAATAAGAGCAATGCTAAAACCACCCAAAATCTAGGGATTTTACTGTTCCCTGAGAGAGAACCAAAGATAGATAGATAGATAGATAGATATGAGATAGATGATAGATAAATAGATAGATAGATAGATAGATAGATATGAGATAGATGATAGATAAATAGATAGATAGATAGATAGATAGATAGATATGAGATAGATGATAGATAGATAGATAGATAGATAGATAGATAGATAGATAGACGGATAGATAGATAGATAGATAGATAGATAATTAGATAGATAGATAGATAGATAGATATGGGATAGATGATAGATAGATAGATAGGAGATAGATAGATAGATAGATAGATAGGAGATAGATAGATATGAGATAGATGATAGATAGAGAGATAGACAGATAGATAGACAGATAGATAGATAATTAGATAGATAGATGGATAGATAGATAGATAGATAGACGGATAGATAGATAGATAATTAGATAGATGGATAGATAGCTAGATAGATAGCTAGATAGATAGATAGATAGATATGAGATAGATAGATAGATAGATAGATAGATAATAAATAGATAGATGGATAGATGGATAGATAGATAGACGGATAGATAGATAGATAGATAGACGGATAGATAGAACATAGAGCTGGTGACTATATTATAGACTCTTTGTACCTCATTATACAAGAAGTGAATTATTGTGCAAGTTTTGTATCCTCAAAAAAGTGGAGAAACATATGTTTGTGGTCAGGGGGTCTCGCCAGCTGGAGCGGTGCAGGCAGTAGATTGTCAGCTCTTCTGGCAGGTCCCGCTCCCCAGGCTGCATTGTCCT
>CM065591.1:46824591-47164591 GCA_033119425.1 Bufotes viridis | reverse complement strand
ACCTGGCGCTCTTCATCTGCAGCATTACTGTAGCATATTAATTTCACATGCCAATCAGCCGCCCCATGTTTGGCAGAAAATGGGTCTGAAAGTGGAGGGGCTTACACAGATGTACCCCAAAATGGGCATTTCTGGGAGGATTTGTTGCTGTTTCTGACATGGGTCTTCAAATGTCCCATGGGTGGGGATTGTAATGTTGGGAGGTGCGTACTGATGTCACTGCGATCCTTCTGTCCGATGCAGCGATATCTTGTCATCACTTTAGCACTAACTTGTAATATGGTCTAATGTTTGCTTGATTTGCAGGGTGACAACCATTAGTGGAAGCCATTACGGTAACCAGAAGGGTTGTCATGCAGTTTGTCATAGATACTGGTAGGCTGTAAAGCCATGAAACACGTTGCCTGAACTACAGCCCTGTTCACATTGAGCTGATCAGCATTATGGGCTGGTTTATGGTTGTATGACGCGATGATTCGTTTTGCGTTGTTTTATTTGCTGTATGTTGGAAAATCGTCCTTTAAAGTTGTTGTTTTTTTATTTATTTTGAAGTTTCTTTACAGCTTGCCTCATTATCCCATGAATTTCTAAATATCCTTCTAGATATCGAATTTTATTGGGTATTAATTAAGGAAAAATAGCCTTTTTGTGATGGTAACGAGTCTTTAGTATGCCAATTAAGCTTACGTGACTACGTCTCATTCCCATTGTAAAATCGAAAAGAAAACAAGAGCAAAGGATCCATCAACAGCAGCGTCCTGACAGCTTCCAGGCAGCAGCTAGAGAAACATCAAAATGCATAACAATACAGAATAATAATAATAATAATAATAATAATGAACTTTACTTGATGCTTGCAGAAAGCATATGTACTGCTAATGAATGCGGGACATAGGACGCACATTACATGTGAAGCCTTGAGTGTGCCGCCACGCTCCTGTCATTACAGATTGTGACATACTAAACCAAACCCTGCTAATCGTAGCTCTATACATGGGGCATGCCATTTCTTGGCTATGATTCCTCCTCCGACGTGCAGCCAGAAATGAATTACGCCTCATTTCATCTAACTTTGGCTTTTCACCCTGCAGCAATACTTGTGAGGCATTTCATCTTGCTCCGTGGAGTTAGCGGTGTATAGTGGACTGATTCATAGACGCCGGAGCCCTCGATCTTCTATGTATATAAAGAAGGACGCATGCATGTATGTTCTGCGATCACGCAAAAACGCAACCATCGATTTCAACGAATCTTGGTATACACATCCCTTGCTACCTGGAAAGAAATCTTGTGGGGTCTCGGCTCTCTAGGACGTACCGTTCCTGATATATTCCCAAAAAATGACCTGCATTAGCCAATACAAGCCTGTAAGTCTTTCTTTTCATATCCCAACTGCCATACACACGGTCACATGTCCCTTATCAGCCAATAAAAGCTTAGTCTCCACATACACACAGTTTTACTCCAGGTTTCCATAACAACCCAGCCATTTTTCTTCACTGCTGTAGGTCAATAAGTCCCACGACACACAGGGCACAACTACACTGCTACATGTGTCGCGCGACAATTTTTATAATGATAGTCTATGGTGTTGCAATGCGACATGCTGCAACTGCGAAGCCCTCCCAGCATGTCACGTCGCAGTGCGACACCATAACCTATCATTATAAAAAATTATTGAGACAAAATATTGCGCGACACATGTCGTCGTGTAGCCCTAGCATTAAAGGGGTGGGCACTGTGGAGGTCACTGTTAAGGGGGCAGGCCACTGTGGAGGTCACTGTTAAAGGGGCGGACACTGTGGAGGTCACTGTTAAGGGGGCAGGGGCCAGTATTAAAGGGGAAACTGCTGTGGAGGTCACTGTTAAGGCAGCAGGGTACTGTGAGGTCACTGTTAAGGGGATGGGCCCCTAAGGAGGTCACGCAAGGGAGTGGGGTGCTGTGAAGGTCAAAGTTAAGGGGATGGGCTGCTGTGGAGGTCCCATTTTAAAGTGGGGGGCACTGTGGGAGGTCAGTGTTAATGGATGGGGGACTGTGGAGTTCACTGTTAAAGGGGCGGGGTTAAAGGGGCGAATCTGTGAATATCTTTTAACGACACACACAAACATTAAATGAAATAGATGAAATATACCCGTGCCTGGTTTAGGCGTAGAAAATGGTCTAAATGTAACAGAGCAGGAAGCGGTCTCACGTTTAGAATTGGCAGTTGATATGCTGAAATTATGGAGAGGTCTACGCCTCTTCATAACTTTAGCGATTCACCGCCAGAGCAGGGGCCTATTAAGACAGGCGTCTAAAATTCCAGTCTTAATAAATGTGCCCATATATTTCTAATTTATAAAATATCTGACTTAGGGGCTCTGGATGCCTTTGGGACAGTTTATATAGGCGGGCCCCAATGTCTTTCCGGAATCAATATCACATCGGCCCTCTATGATTGTGTTAAACCTTTCTCCAGAGTTTGAAAGGGTCATTCCCCAATTGATCTATGAATTTTTCCAGACTTGACAACCTAGAGAGCATAAAATGGAAGTACAAACCAGCGTGGGTTGTCAGGGTTTAGAAATATTTGTAATCTGGCCTGAGACTTTTTAGGTTAGAATCCTGGATTATATGACAATATGTATTTGATCCTGTCCTCTCTCCTTTATGGACTGGAGATTTCATGGATATTTCAATATCGGTTCATTAGGTTCCACCAATTATATTTTGACTTTTCTCGTTACGAGTTATGGTTCTCCAGAACATCCCATCTTCAGGTTTCTCACTGGTATCTCGTCATTCCTGTGATTGCTTCCACCCATCTCGCTGCTGATTATTCTTTCTTTATCTTTGAACCTTTTCTTTTCCAATGACCTGGATCATTTTTAGCTGATAATTTAGGCTTCATGGGAAAGGACAGGCTTTAATTGAATGTGTCAACAGAAAATGAGTTATTGTTCACATTTAAAAAAAAATTCATGTCACTATATTTATACAAACTTTATAAAATTCTGTAATTTTCCCACTGGCCACCAGGTCTAATATAAGGTCACGGTTTCTTGTTTTGTACAGGTAACTTTTCAGTAGCTATTATCATTATCACCACAGGCAGGATTACAATGACAAGTAACACCTTTATATAGATAACACAGGATCCACCATTCACCATAATATCACAGCTTATCAGCAACTGAATTCATGGGGTCAGGTCCTGTCCATAGTTTCTTCTATGGCCCATGTAGCTGTCTATGTTTTACGTCTAGTGCCCATTATTTTTAATATAGATCACTCACCAAGTTTAAAATAAAAACGTGATTCAAACAATAGGTTGTCTTCTGATGACACATTCCCTTTAACCCATATTGTGATGACTCTTGTGTTTGGTTGATAATAAATGAAACAATACAAGTCACAGCAATTTACAGAAAATTTGAGGTTGTCACTTACTCTAGTTTTTATGGCTTTAACCCATTAAGATGATTTGACCTATACAGAATGTATCATCGGTAGAAGGTCGGTTTCATAGGACGACGTCCTTGTATCACCCAGTGATTACTTGGGCACAACTGCTTTGGCTGTACCATCACCATCAAAATTGGAGAAAACTACTAGTATAAAAGATATTTAAAAAGAAAAGTCTGTTAAAGGGGTATTCCGGGTTCCCCCCTCCAGCCCCTCTTACGTGAGCATGGGCCTTTGACCATTATGGGGGTTATTTACACAGGGCAAGGGCTGTTCTTTAAATATTTTTTACACTGCTAGGTGGAGGCTTCTGCCTAGCAATGTTCCCAGTGACGTCACAGACAATAATGGGTGGGCTTTAGCATTGCCCTAGCCTGACCACTAGTGGCGGTGACATTGCTAGGTGAAAGCCTCAGCCTAGCTTTCCCCATGGATAGCCCAGTATGTCACCGGATCTCCAAAAAAGGCCTTTTCCCAGCGCAGGGCAAAGGAGAGCATCGAAGCATGAAATGCTCCGATGCTCATATCAGGGGGGATGCCTCAGGGAAAATGGGGAAATGTCCAGGTTGAGCTCTGAACCCAGACAACTCCTTTGAAGATAATTCAATAAAATGTCTGAGCATAAAAAATAATGACACATAAAAATACAATAAATAACAAATAGTTTTTTTTAGAAATAATTTGTGATAAAATTGAAAAATGATAATAAAAAAATATACATACTAGAAATCCCCCATACCCTTAATGACCGGTATGATATGGTTTTATCTTTCAATAAGGTGAATAAAGTCCAAGAAAAAAATAATAATAGTGGAGCTGCTTTTTTTATGCATTCCACCATTCCACCATTTATTTACCCAGAGTTGATACCTAAAAAATGTCTTGCAAAAATTGTGAGCCCGAAGAAGCTACTTGGGGTCCATTCACACGTCTGCAGGTGTTTGCGGTCCTCAAAACACCGACACCGTACATGGCTTGCACTAATAGAGAAGTCCTATTCTTGTCCGCAGCTGCGGACAAGAATAGGACATGCTCTATTTCTTTGCGGAACTGCGGACTGGAAGTTCGGGGCTGCACTCCGGAAATGCGGATGCGGAGAGCACATAGTGTGCTCTCTGCATCCATTCCTCCCCCATAGAGAATGAATGGGTCCACACCCGTTCCGCACATTTGCAGAACGGATCCGAACCCATTCCACGGACTTGTGAATGGAGCCTTAGACATAAAAATAACGAAGTTATGGCTGATGTGAAGTAACTAATTCCCTTAGTTATATCACAGATAAAAATTTTACCGGTCCTTTAGGGGCAATAATAGTTTTTCTAATATTTTACAAGAAAGTAAATACTGTTGTAAATGTGAAACCTCTCCTAAGATTAGAACGTAGGGAAATCTGGATAATGGAGTCCACCGATTTTGATACCTCCTGGTGCAAATACACGACCTTGGTAGCTTGGAGAAAATTCTTTTTATTTGAATCAAAATCAACCTTTTTTCAAATAAAAATTATTTTCTCCAAGCTACGGGGGTCGTGTATTTGCACCAGGAGGTATCAAAATCGGTGGACTCCATTATCCACATTTCCCTGTCTTCTATTGTATCACTCCTCCGAAGGACTGGCAACTCCACTAGCAAGGACTAAGGCTGGGAACACACCTAAGCGTTTCTGAATCGCGCGTATGACGCGCGTTTTACGCGCGTTTTTGGATGCGCGTTTTCATAACTAAGAAACGCGCATCATACGCGCGATTCAGTGATTCTCCCCTACTTCAGCATGGTCCATAGGCGCGTTAAAACACCCAAAAGAAGCTCATGCTGAAGCGACAGCGTTTGGCGTTTTTCAGCGCGTTCAAACGCGCTGTAAAACGCCCAAATGTGAACCATGCCCATAGGGAAGCATGGCTTTCCACATGCTGTGCGTTTTACAGCGCGTTTGAACGCGCTGAAAAACGCTTAGGTGTGTGCCTAGGGTAAACGATACCGGCAGCACCCACCTCCTTCCTACACATACCTACACTAAAAGGTGAGCATAACTACTATTCTTCACCTCTCTACAAATCGAGCAAAACGTACTACCCTATGAGCGCCTTTCCCCTTTTTGTCACATATGCAAGATTAGAATGTAGATTTTTCGATGAAACATCTTGTTAGGAGCAGATGGAGGGTGGTCTAGAGTAGACCCCCATGCATTAAAGATCATGGACCCCTTATCTACCTGTAGAGCAAGGAAACATTTAGTTTGGATAAATTTCATTCGAAGAGCAGTTACATGTACTAATTATAACCAGATACTGTACATATTCCTTTTTCTAATCCATTTTTATTTTCTCATTGTAGATTTTTTTTAAATTATATTTCCTGTACATGATTATGGGGACAGCCACCTTGCCATAGACCCAATAAAAAGTTGCAAAAATTTGGATACACTGGCTATAAATGAGATGCTCCCTGGGAGGAGTTTATCCTCATCAACACTGTAAATACCCAAAAATGTCTTGCAAATAATCAGCAATTACAGATAGACGGCTGACACTAGTGTTTCAGTCCTTCCCAGACCTTGTGTGCAGCAGCTCCCTCGCCAAACATCATTGCTTTGGCCATTAACAAGGTCCGGGAAGGACCGAAATACTAGTGTGGGCACCTATGTGTAATTGCTAGAGACATGAATAAAAGTAAATTCTGATTATTTGCAAGAATAATCAGTTACTATCTATTGCATTCAACACGATAAACTGGAGTGACCTCTGCAGAGGTCATTGTGCAGGGATAAGGAGGGTTAAGCCTTGACATCATCTTTTGTAAATCTTGGACCCTATTTTGTCTATATAGAGGTGTTTTCCTTAATTTTAATCATGCCCATTATGATAATAAGATGACTGTTGAAGCGGATCTTTACAGAATAGGAATTGTCAGACTGTTGTGAGGTTCAGTGGCCAATGTGAAAAGTGCAGAATTCTGGGGCTTTTTAAATGTAGATCACATGGAAAATTAAAAATAACGAAAAATTATTCAGAAAAATATTTTCAACATAAAAACTTGATTTTTCTGGTAACATATACCCTTTAAACATTATAAAGAGTTTTAACTTTTGAGCTTTGGGCCCCTACTGGCCATAGACCACCAAAAGCTTCTCTAAGGAGCCATGGGTCTCCTCAGGCACTGCTCTAAAACTGACCATACTCTACAGATTTTGGACGGGTGAAAAGACCAGCTTTTGCCAGCGTGACAGATGCCGACTGATGGCATATACCTATCTGTCAAAAAGTTGATCTGCCATGGATTGCCTGTCTAGGTTTTTTGATTGTAGTTTGGTGTGCAGCGAGCCCCTGAGGAGCCGGTGCTGAAGATGGGTGTGGTAGTGGCTCTGATGATTGTGTCACAATGTGCTCCAAGGGGATTAGTGCAGTGAAAGGTGGTATAAAGAATCAGGTAAGAAGTGAAAGTATTTCTTTCCCCCCAGATGATGAAGTATGGAGAATGGCAATGTAGCAGATAATGGCAACTCTGGGACACTATGCTGTTGATGTCTCGTTCCTGAACTTCCTGCACTTGTGGTTAAAGGAGTCCACTGTGTAATACCGGCTTTTTTGTGTTGACCTGGCCTGGATGTGATGGGTGTCTGAGCTGTAGTCCCTCACCTGCAGCAGAATCTGTATAGCTATGGTTGCTGGTTACTCGGCTGACTGTAATGCTGCAGCTTTGTAGAATATCTGAAGTTTTTGGATCCTTCCTTCTCTCTGGATTAGTGGTCTCACAGGTGAGCTAGGAGCAGGAGCCACAGGAAGTGGTTCCTCACGACTTACTGCCCTAGCTAATACTCCCTTGCCTGGCAGGAAGTAGTTCCAAACCACTCCTACCAAGAGGGGGTGGTTATCCTGATACCAACCATACCTCACCTGTGGGATGGCAGCGCAAATGTAATAACATTACATAAGAAACCAAACTTTGCAGATGCCCCCAGGCATAGGGTATGCAGGTGCCTTGTCATCCAAGAAGACAACCTTCACAGTCAAGTGGTCAACCACGTATGACAGACAGAAAATGTCTGTCTGAAACCCCTGATGTATGACCAGCTAATGCTAAATGACTAACTGACCCTGCACCTTTTCTTACTCCCCTCCCTTGCAGGACATTACTTACATTAAAGGGGTTCTGCCATTTGTCCTCTGGATAGATCATCAGCATCTGATCGGCAGGAGTCCGACACCTGGGACCCCCGCCGATCAGCTGTTTGAGAAGGCAGCGGCGCTCCTGGAGGTCATGACTTGTATCAACTGGCCTGGGCGCGGCTAATCTCTGTTCACTTTAATGGAGCTTAGCCCCGCCCTGGCCACTTGATACTAGCCGTGACGTCACTGGGCCGGTGGTAAACAGTGAGAAGGCCGCGGCGCTCCAGGAGCACGGCTGCCTTCTCAAACAGCTGATCGGCGGGGGTCCTGGGTGTCGGACTCCCGCCGATCAGATGCCGATGATCTATCCAGAGGATAGATCATCAGTTTAAACAAACTGCAGAACCCCTTTAACCTTATTTCTCTCAGGCCCATCATCAATATCAGTTCTTTCAGAAAATGATATGTCCTCGTTTCAAAGTTTGCACTTACAGTACAGATTTACAGTTCCACCACAACTTAGGGCTCTTGTCTACATAAATACTCCATAGTACTACTGTACATTGAATTCATTATTTTTACATAGCTTTCACATACTGGAGTCACTTACTGAACATACAGGAATTAAAGGAAGTACATTGGCTTGGCCATTAGTGTTGGGCAATCGCGAATATATCGGCGCACTCTTTCTGCATATAAAGCTATTGTAATGTTCTGCCGCCAACCATTTTCTCCAGTCTCAGGAAATTTCTAGCAGCTTGAAAAATGTAGCTATAGTGACCCACGCCTGTATTGCGCATGCATTACTCGAATATTACATTGCCGATTTTCGCAATCAAGAATAATTTATGAGTCTTATGACGAATATTCACCCAAATATTTGCGAAATATTGCAAATTCGAATATTGCCCCTGCCGCTCATCACTATTGGCCATGTACGCTTTGCTGTACAGGAGGTAAGTCCTTCTACAATGCGTAGCCTTGGCCTCAGTGATCTGCTGCTATATCTTTCTTCATGTGAATGCTGTATAGATGGAAGGAAATGTACTTATATTTCAGAGCTTTTGTTCCATGGGTCGTATTGTTCTGACCCTGAATGTTGAGTCATAGTAAGGTGAACAAGTATACTTCGACTTTGTTTTAAACATGTAGTAAATTTATATTACATTTATTAAAAAAATTCTTTAAAAATGATTTGTTTCAATGTTTGACCACAATATATATGTAGAATTAAGTGTAAAAAAATGTTACCTAGTTTAGTAAGATTTATCTCCTGCAGATGAAAACAGCAATTGTTAATATAATGAATATTGAGTGAATGTGGACTTATAGAAATTAAATATTTTCTTAGTTTTACCTATTATATCCAACATTTTGTGTGTGTATATATATAGATGTTTTTCTAATACATAGCTTCAACTCCCCCTAGGGGTAGCTAAAATGTTTATCTTTTGTTCTGTATCAGAAAATAGAGATAAGATCACTAGGAAAGAAATATTAAGAACTGAATAAACACAGAATTCTGAAACACTATAATATTGAAAGGAGTTAGTCGCTTTAAATGGGTTGTCCCATGAAGAATATTGTATATAGTTAAATCCAGTCCTACAGTATAACAATTTTTGTAAACAAAATGCTTATATCCGTGAAATTTCAGGAAAAAAGAATAGCGCCACCTGCTGTTTTATTAACTAGCCTTTACTGTGTCCACCTCGGTGAGAAGGACACACATGCTCGGTTATTCTCTAGACTCCACTGCTAAGTCCGAGGGATCATTGCAGTGGTGAGCCGACTGCTTCTGAAACTGCAGCGTCTTCTCTGCTTCTCAGAGTAGATACTGAGGAAGTCCAATTACACTAACTCTGTCTCATTCACTTGCTCAATATCTCCTCTGAGAAGCAGAGAAGACGTTGCTGCTTCAGAAGCAGCCTGTTCCCCAAACCGGGGAGCCCCCTCCACACGTGACAATGCACCGATAGAGAGTTAACACTCAACATGTGTGTCCACCTCGGCACATGTACTGAGGTGGACATTGAAAGGCTGGCCAATAGAAACAGGAGCTGGTGCTATACTAATGCTATTCCTTGAACATCTACAGATGTAAGGATTTGTTTTTATAAGTGTAAATACAAAAAATGTTTATAATTTGGGGTTGGATGTATACTCTTCATGGGACCATTGAGCATGTGTGTCCACCTCGGCACATGTACTGAGGTGGACATTGAAAGGCTGGCCGATAGAAACAGGGGCTGGTGCTATACTAATGCTATTCCTTGAACATCTACAGATGTAAGGATTTGTTTTTATAAGTGTAAATACAAAAAATGTTTATAATTTGGGGTTGGATGTATACTCTTCATGGGACACCACTTTTAAAGAGTTTATCTATCAACCAGTTAGCCTACACATTGCAATGTGCTGCAACCACCTCCTTTTTAGGTTGTCCTCAAGACTCAATGCATTATGACAAAATGCCTTTTTTTTTTTTTACAGAAACGTCAGAAAGATGTTCCATGGACACTTACACGAAGGTAAGGAGAATATATTGCTCCTATACAGTAAATCACTTCTCAGTGGTTGACAGCACATTCCATGGTTTCCATCAGAAACTGAAAACAATGGCCCTGGCGGTGTCCTTGGACACTACACTTTTATTGGACCAGTCATTTATACAGAACACGATAACAACAGGGGTCTTCAGTTCCCCGAGTGATCGCTGGCTGGTACAGCTCCGTTCCTTGTCCTGCTATGAACTCTGGCAGTCAGTTGGAGTTCATCAGTAGAGGACAGAAAATGGAAAACCATCAGGCACTGATTGTACTGCAGGCTGGGAGCAGGTCCAAGACCCAGCAGGCTAGTTTCTTGCCATCAGCAAGAAAGTAATAGGCTATATTTTCTATACAAGTCTAACAAAAAAAAAGAAAAAAAAAATAGGACCAAAGAAAGGGGTTCTGCTTTGTGCAGCGAAAAAACACAATGGGTTTCTGCCCACAATGGCACTTTATTGATGGACTATATCGAAAGGATCCACTTTGTATACGAGAACCGCCGTGGAGCTCTTCCTTTTACTCTGTCTATACATTATAACACTTCATTGTATGCCATCCACGTCTTAAGTGTATGTTTTACAGGCCAGACAACCATGGGACTTTAAGCTTCAGACATTGTTTTATGGATGGGTATATCAAAGAGCTTTACTGTAGGCGTATCCTCCATGTTCCTGCACAACCTGGTCTAACCATTGTTGAAGGACTTTGCTTTGTGTCATGGTAAGACAAAGATGCCCCAGTCTGGCCACAAACTGGGAATGTGCTCACACGAGTGTTCACACAGCGTGGTTCAGCTCTGCTATGTTGCTTTGTAATTGGGCAGTTGCCATGCAATAGGGCTGTGATTACGGCACACAAGAAGGTCTTTTTGTACAGTACATATCAATTGGGCTTTGACATTTGCTTTATCCACTTCCGAAATATCTGCATTCTGCTATGAGCACTACATATCGTTATGTGTTGGTATCAAACCATTATAATACGCTGTGCCTGGTGTTATATAGTACCTTGTATACTGGTTCATGGATAATGGTTCCATGGTTATTCTAACCCAGTTATCATGTGGTAATAATTGCATATTAGAAAATCTTCATCTAATATGGTTCTGTATTTTAAGCTAGTCACCAGACAAGATTGGCGCTATCTATTGTCAGATATAGAGGTTATGTGGCCCCAAAGATTACTGAAGGCTCCTTATCTGGTGCCACCTGAGACAAGAGGGCCTTGTGTTTGGTTGCCTGCTTCTCCTTTTCATGATACTTGGGTTGATTCACCACATTCTTGTGTGCTAATCTTGTAAGGCCAAAGGAGAGGAGATCCCGAGAACCTGCGGGGTCCCTAGAGAGTTACAATAAGGGGACTCAGGGTTGCAGTGAAGCTATTATTTCTATGTGTGATGCTGTGTCTATGGGTTGGTGTTGATGGTCATCAGAATATTCTGTCTTCAAGTTGGTTTGACCTTTAGTCTACATTTCTAACATTTACTTTGGTCAGAGCATGTAATAGGTGTGACTATTAACCATATGCTTTGAAGAAGTGGTTGTCTTGTAAAGATCTATTTTGTCCTATTAAGGGATATAGACATCACAGAGAGGGTCCCCAACTCAGGGAGGACTATCTATGAAGCAGAACAGAGAGAACAGAGCTGTCCATATATCACATGGAAGGTCATTTGCTGGGAAATTGTGTGGCTGGCCACAGTTTCTCCTGGTAAAATCTACTCCAGTATGAGCAACCAGCGTCGGACTGGCCCAGTGGGCCCAGGCTGATACCATCTAGGGCTTCAAAGGTCCAGGAGAAAACAAAATTTGGGGCTGCCCTTGGAGCCAATGACTTGCCACTAGGGTCTACTGTATTTCTATGAGTCAAAAATAGACTTAATTGATTATATGGGGTTTGGGCCCCGACAGTAATTTCCTCTGGTGGGACCAAGGAACCCCAACCTCTCAATGAATTAAGGTTCAAGATGTGTTTCAATGCTGTTATGCAATTCATATCCCTTTATACAGACAGAAGTTATACATGTATATTTTATATTTGTCAGAGCTAAATTTCAGCAAGTGGCCTTTATCATGTAGAGAAAGTTAATGCAAGGCACTTACTAATGTATTGCGATTGTCCATATTGCTTCCTTTGCTGGATAGACTCATTTTTCCATCACATTATACGCTGCTTGTTTCCATGGTTATGACCACTCTGCAATCCACCAACGGTGGTCGTGCTTACACACGATGGAAAAAGCACTGACCTCTCTGGTGGCCTGGACCATAGGAGTGCACATAGGCCAGAACTTTTTCCTAAAGTGTGCAAGCACGGTCACCGATGCTGAATTATAGGGCGGTCGCAACGATGGAAACGAGAAGTGAATAATGTGATGGAAAAATGAGTCTATCCAGCAAAGAACGCAATATTAAAAAAATTCAATACATTAGTAAGTGCCTTGTATTCACTTTCTCTACGTGATATATACAATTTTCTGGAGTGAGACCACCCCTTTAATGAGCCTTGTAAGCTAGACCTTTAGCTTCCCCTAAACCAGGGATGGCCGACCTGTGGCTCTCCAGCTGTTCTAAAACTACAACTCCCACCATGCTTTGCTGTAGACTGATAGAGTTGTCGTTTTGCAACAGCTGGAGAGCCTCAGGTTGGCCATCCCTGCCCAAAACGTTTATGTAAGAGGTGTGAAAACCCCCTATGGGATGGTCCAATGTTATCCCCTCGGCCCGATATCCAGTGCAGTGAAGAGACTGCAGTAATGGGCTCCTTACATTGCACTATGATTATCTATTTGCATTACAGATCATTAACATTTTGGAGCATTTCCTTAGGGAATTGTTAATTAAAATGTATTTACGTAAAGAGCCCAATATTCTATGCTAATAATTACAATAAAATCTCATACTGACCCACCCCCTTGTTCAGTACGTAGGGCCACATCTCTAACAGACATTGTGAGGGAATTGGCAGAGATTGCAGTTGGCTGAACAATCAGCAATTGAATGTGTATGGTCGCCTTTAGACACAACCTCTGTACATGTGAGATAATTATCCCAGTAAAGACATTTTTCACTATAGGGTAGGTTATTTTTCTTCTTATTATTTTTTTCACATTTTATTTATAAATATATATATATATGTACTTTTTGTTACATATTTGACAGTATTTATAAATTTGTTTGTATCTGCATACATACTGTATACATGCAGAGAAGAGGCAGATCATGTCTTTTCTGCATTCTTCCAGCCTTCTCTGCACAGAGAATTACTGTGATATCACCAGTGACTTCTCGTGGTTCCATAGCAACTGACCGAATGAGAAAGCAGCACCTCTACATTTGGGGCTACAACGCTCAATATGAATGCCATTGAGGGATTCATTATTTCAGCTCCTTGTCAAAGTACAGGATCCTGACGATGTTGACAAGAAATTACCGCCTAATGCTAGCAATGCAGTTGTTCTTGAGCTCCATTTCTTCCTACCCACCCACTGATGATTGACAGTTTTCTTCTTAATTTTTTTCCTTAGGAGATAACTGTCAATCATTGTTGTATAGTTGGAGACAAAAAGAAGCTCATGAATAAGCCGGACTCTTCTCTGGCAGTGCTGGACTCTTCTCTGGCAGTGCTGGACTCTTCTCTGGCAGTGCAGGACTCTTCTTTGGCAGTGCTGGACTCTTCTCTGGCAGTGATGGACTTTTTTCTGACAGTGCTGGACTCTTCTCTGGCAGTGCTGGACTCTTCTCTGGCAGTGCTGGACTCTTCTCTGGCAGTGCTGGACTCTTCTCTGGCAGTGCAGGACTCTTCTCTGGTGCATGCTGCCAGCACTAAACAGTAAGTTCTCACCAATAACGTTACATAAAGAGATAATTGTTAATCATTGTTGGATAGGCGGGGAAAGAAGGAGCTCATGAATGAGCCGGACTCTGGCAGTGCTGGACTCTTCTGTGGCAGTGCTGGACTCTTCTGTGGCAGTGCTGGACTCTTCTGTGGCAGTGCTGGACTCTTCTTTGGCAGTGTTGGACTCTTTTCTGACAGTGCTGGACTCTTTTCTGGCAGTGCTGGACTCTTTTCTGGCAGTGCTGGACTCTTTTCTGGCAGTGCTGGACTCTTCTCTGGCAGTGCTGGACTCTTATCTGGTGCATGCTGCCAGCACTAAACAGTAAGTTCTCACCAATAATGTTACATAAAGAGATAACTGTTAATCATTGTTGGATAGGCGGGGAAAGAAGGAGCTCATGAATGAGCCGGACTCTTCTCTGGCCGCTCTGGACTCTTCTGTGGTGCACATTGCCAGCATTAAATAATAAGTTCCCAGTAGCAACTTTACTTTATAAGTGAAATGCTGCTACTTTATACTGCTCTCAGTGAAGACAACGTAAAGACAATAACAAGTTTATTTTTTTTAAATAAACAATTATTTTGGAAGACTGGCACTCATTCATGAGTCAAACACATGGATAGTTCTATCTTTCAATTGTATTTGTTAAAACAACTCAGCAAGGTATTCTTAAAAACCAATAACAGCCAAATACACAGGAAAACTGTGTCCGGTGTAGTCGACTCTCAATCTGATCAATATATCGACTATGTCGGTCACAGTTAAATCCACAAACCGATCACAGCATATCCCATAACATATCATCCATTAAAATATCTCACCGGTATGGTTAAAAGCACAATTAGCTCATATAAATCAAGGGGGCATATAGTTCTTAATATGAGGTAATATAGTTCAGTTTCTACTATCTTAATTTCTTATGCCCAAATGAACTGTAGTCCTGTTTATATTCAGTCCAGTGGGCTGATATGCGTCTTTATTCCACATACAGCCACAGGCTTGGCCTCCAAATTAGTATAATCCTCCAGTATAGAGATTATATGTCTAAATATTGTTGTCCCATGTTATTTGCAGTTTTGTATAATGAACATACTCAATAGAGAATTTTGTATAAATCTCTATCCTAAACATTATCTAATGGGCATCTAGATCTCCATTTTGTTTAATACTCCAATTGTCTTTTCTTAGACCCTATTGTATACTATTTTCATTCTTCTATTAGAATGTATACTCTTTTGGACATACTGTATACTCTTTTTCTTAGTGTGAATTATTCACAGTCATATCGATCTCAAATAGCTATCATACATTCTTTAAAACTTGATAGTTTGTTTCATTGTTTATAATTTGGGACATGGAATATATTTTTGACACATAAAACATATTTTAAACACATAATATATGTTCATATACAGTTCTACAGTTCTGTATATTAATACATATTCGATGCAAACAGAAGGATCATCCATTTAAACAGTTATATCCTCTCTATAGCTATATTCCATTCTATCTAGCTGGCAATATCTGGGGGAGGTTTTTCATGACGTAGAAGGGGACATATGCTCGTAGCCAAGGGAAGATTGCAGTGCTGATACACAGCCGGACATGCAATTTTCCCTCGGCGGTCGAGCAGATGTCCCTTTTAAAAATAACATTTTTAAGGCCAGATAACTTTAATAAACCTGTTTAGTCATAATCGATCACAAGTTAATGCACAAGTTAGTTCGAAAAATCTTTAGGAATCGTGTACTACTGTGTACTACAGTGCTACTGTGTTCTGATCTCGAGCAATGCCCTAAAAAAGCCCCATATTTATGCACATGCAATTTTTCTAGAAAATCTACAAACTAAACACTAATTCAAGTATTCTAAAAGTAAATTTAAACTAGAGGGTTATGAAAAAATGAGAGAAACATATCTGAACCCAGCTCTAACCCTAAAAATAATGCCGTGAATCGATCCTCTGCAAGTAATGAACCCTACAATGCCATAATTAGCTGAATATTGGACAAACGTTTCCCCCCCTCAGCGTTTAATTACCCGAGGAGATACCAGTTTAATTAAGGCCGCTACATTTTCTGAAATGGACAATTTAACAATATGCCATTGTTGTCGTACAAAATCGCTCTATTAGGGTTTGTTTTGAATAATGTATGTCCCCTGCAATGAGAGGTCCATTCTATAGAATCCGCGGGCACCGACTGAAGTGCATTTACTAAGTTTTAATCAGCCCTTCAGAAACAATGGAGGCTAAGCCACTCTTTCACTCTCCAACATGCTTCTCCTCTTTTCACTTTACTGAACAGCATCGGCTTAACGAGCAGCCGCGGGTTTGTAACTCAATATTCCAATTACAGGAAGTTTTATGGTACTGAAGGGTAACAGAGAAGAAATCTTAAAAAGAAGAATTAAGAGATTACTAATTCTCTTCCCTTACCAAGCACTGGGAACAGTTATAGGGTGCGGTGAAAGAATTCTTACTCAACTTTTTTTTTTTTTAAGAGAATTTTACCAGTGACACAGATTGTTTGAAATGCACTTAACGTGAAACTTTTTCTTTTAATAGATTCATTTAAAAGCTTGAAGGGAGAACATTTAATGGATTTCACTTGCTAATAGAGATTTTTTTTCCCGAGGTGCTATTAAAAAATAGTTAACCATAAATATGTTTTTGTTCAATTTTACAGCTATTAAAGCACGGGATCATTAATTTTATGTAACAAAAAACGTCAGTTTGTTGTGTAAAATAGGCTTGTTAGCGCGTACAGTGTTTTATCTGCCCCTTTAAGGCAGATACTAACTTAAGGGGTTGCCCACATGGCTGTTTTCTTTCAGAAATAGTGCTATACCTGCTCACAGGTTGTATATGGTAGTGTAACTCAGCCCAAGTCAATGCAATGGAGTTGAACAGGAATAGCAAATATACAAATAATAAATAATAATAATACAAATAGGCAACCCATGTTTTCTAATCCTCTACAAAGGGAATGTGTCATCATAAAATGACCTAGTATTTTAAATAATGTTTTTATGTTAAACATTTTTAGGTCTCAATACAAATGTTAGCCCTAGTGGTCATTGGCCCCCCTAAGGGGTGCAGACTGGATGGTATGGGTTGGCATGCTGGCAGCAGAATGATAAAGGCTTCCATCTTATTGGCATTGAATTACATATATTAGTTTATGGCTGATGTGGGAATAAGTAAATGTAGGAATAGATAAATAAAACTGACGCAGAATAAGTCTCCCTGCACTCTCCCTGCGCTCTCACTACATTCTCCCTGTAGTCTCCCTGCACTCTCCCTCTCCAATATTCTACTAGTAATCATTTTCAGCAACATTGTCCCTAGCAAACGAGCGCTTGCCACATCTTTTCCTATGCTCAGCTCACAGGAGAATGGCGGAGACCGCGCGGGATGAGGGTTTTATAGCGCTGTGACACACAGGAGATGACTATCTTAGGCTTGGCTGTCTGCACGGCATTAAGAATGATCTTGCGTTCCCGGTCTTGTCTCCTTTACACTTGCAGCCGCCATTTTAGGAAAACCTGCATTGTAATCACAAAGTGCGAGAAACTTTGGATTTGCTGCGAATCTAAGTATTTCTAAACTTCAGACCAAATTCCGCTTCAAATGCTTTACTTTGCTCAACATTAGTAACTACACTTGATCTATAATACAATGGCCAATCTGACAAGATTAGAGATGAGTGAATTTGTTGAAATTTGTTTTGGGTCTGATTTGCTGAATTTTTTAATTCTACCCAAATATGCTCCAATTGCCTTGAAAGTTGGTATATAAGACCTTCTGGTCTCGTAGGGCTTATATTTTTTCAGAAAAGACAAGAAAGCGAGAGCACCCCCACTAGAGTTGTTTCGGTACCAAAATCTTGATTCGCTATCGATACCATAAAAAAGTATTGCGATACTCGATACCATTCGATACCACGCAAAAAAAAATAAAAAATGCCAAAAAAAGCCGCGTGCATTCCTCATTTTATGGAACGTCCGGCCAATAATACAACAGTCCGATCCTATTTTTTGGGGGGACAAGGTGACTAAAAGAAAATGGCGAATTGTGCAGTTTTTCTTTTCTTTTTTTTTTCTTTTATGGGCGTTTACCGCTTAAAAGAGGATTTTTTTAATAGTTTGGACTTGAGACGTACGTAGCGATATGTAATATTTTATATGGAAAATTGGGAAAGGGGTGATTTATACTTGATGTACTTTTTTTTTACAGTTTATTTATTAACTATTTCCCCCTTAGGGGCTAGAACCTGGGATCTTTTCATCCTATTCACCCTAATAGATCTCTATCAGGGTGAATAGGATCTCACCCTCTCCCTGCTGCCCTGTGCTCTGTGGTGCGGCACCTGAGGGGTTAACTGCCGCGGATCGCAGCGCCTGGTCACAGGCAGGTGCCGGCAATAAGCTTCTTCTGCCTGCATCTGTATATTAAAAGTCACTCCTCATTGGTGGCCAGTGACCCCGCCCCTTCTCCACCCCTCTCGCTCTATTGGTGAAAGCAGCACAGGGGGAGGGAGAGACCGCCTCATTCTCCCTTTGCTGCCGAGGAGAACATGGCCGCGCTGAGAGCGGCGCAGCCACGTTCTCTGATACTGGGCTGTGCAGTAGCGCAGCCCAGTATCAATAAAATACTAATCCTGGTATCGAGCTCAATACCAGAGAAAAGTATCGATTGGGTATCGAAACTTCGATACCCGAAACAACCCTAACCCCTACATCACCCTTCTCTGGAAAAGAGACATGCAAGCTAGTCTCCTTTCCAAAAGGAAATTGGCTTCACACCAGAAGCTCTTTCTGGGTAACTACTATGAAAATAAACTTTGCTTGTCGGCCTGAAAGGCCTTGGTTGGAGTACTGTTTCTCCTTATGGAGGTTGCATAAGGAGGATTGTGAGCCAGTCACAGTCAACACTCCTCTGAAGTCAATATCCAGCTGGCATCAGATAGGCTTAGGAAAGCTAATTTAAATATCTTTCCCAGAAACCCAGAGGAGCATTGCCTTGCCTAGAGTACCCCACAGACGTACTATGCATACTAGGCGCTCTCGATAATGAAAAAGATTAACCCCCAGACAAAGCACATATATTGCTGAGAAACCCAGAGTGCCATACTAGTCACTCTCTCTCTCACAAAAAATGTGGGTTTGTTAGAATCTGACCTTTTGAAACATACGTACTACGAACCGGTAGAATCAATTTGCTCATCCTTAAAGGGATTTCCGAGTAATATATATTGATGACGTATCCTCTGAATAGGATATCGATATCATATTGGCAGACCCCCGTCAGTAAGATGTTAGAGGAGGCCGGCCCTCCCTGAGTACCATCGCCGATGTACGGCACTATGCTTGGTGAGCTGTCAGGAGCCGCCTGCTGGCTGACCCTGAGCATAGGTCATCATTATCAATTCCTGGATAACCCCTTTAATAGATGTAAATCTCAACCCCGATTTCAACATTTCAGTGGTGTTTATGTACATATACACCACTAGACACCAGTAGAAGACCACTCTGCCAGTAGCTAGTTTTTCTAGGAGCGTTAGCCACATGGATGACTTTATATAGACTATTCCGCCACTGGCTAATGCCCCCGTGCATTACACAATTATTACATGATGTGCTTATCCCACATGCAGTTATTGTAATGGATGGAATGTCATGTGAAAATGATTCTGTAACATTATACAGGTCACTAGCGGCACCCCTACATCTCTAGCATGTGCTGGCAATTACTGCGCGCTCTCCCACTGATACCCATGTGTATTCCGCCTCTCCGTGTTATCTGCAGCAACATGTGTGTTACATTCCACAAGTTAGTGACATTCTACCTTTTGAGCTCTTGTGTGATTTTTTTTTTTTAACTTGTCACTGAATTTATTAGAAGCATTTTCAATTTCACCATTTTCAACATCACAGTGCATTTTGAGTAAATATCCTAGAATTGTGGAATCTGTCTCTTTGTCCATAGGTATAGCAGGGCTGAGTTTGTTGGATGCATAAGAATTAAGTTAAAACACATTCCGTTTTTTTAATGCAGTTTTTAAAACCAAAATCAGGGATGGATCATAAAAGAAGTGAATACCGGTATATTAAAGGGCATCTATCAGCAGTTTTGTACCTATGACACTGGCTGACCTGTTACATGTACGCTTGGCAGCTGAAGGATTCTGTGTTGGTCCCATGTTAATATGTACCCGCATTGTGGAGAAAAGGGATGTTTTATTATATGCAAATGAGCCTCTAGGAGCAACAGGGGCGTTACCATTACACCTAGAGGAAACATATTCACACCTGGCCCTGTCAATCAAAGTGTAAAGGACCCGGCATTGGTAGAGAGAGCAGAGCCTCTAGGTGTAATGATAACACCCCCGTTGCTCCTAGAGGCTTATTAAAACATACCGGTAATTTTTCTCAGCAATGCACATATGTACATGGGACCAACACAGATTCCTTAAACCAAAGTATATCTTAAATAGGGCTATAACCTATTTTTCTCCACCTTTGGATTTTAATGGTGTTTTTTTACACCAACATTTTTTATTGTGCCTTTTGCAATACAGGTGACTGCTTCAGATCTTAGCTGAAGATCTATGGCAAATATGAAACTCAGGACACACACTGGCATTTTTGTTCCTTAGGTGTCTTTTTTTTTTTTTTTTTAGCACGCTGGAGCCTTTGGCATCGGTGTTTTACATCTCCATCTCTATAGGAGAAAAATGACATTTAAAAACACCAGTGGTAAGACACTGTTTGGAGGCAGAGATTTCTTGCAAGTTTTTCAACCAAAGCCAGAAGTGGATTCAAAAGGAATCGGAAATGTAAAGGACGGAATTATACTTCTCCTCCCTGCTGGTTCCACTTCTGGCTTTGGAAGAAAAACCTGCAGGAAAATCTGCCTCAAAAGCTTCTCCAAAAGACTGTGTGAACCTAGCCTTAGGATACGGGCACACGGTCAGGTTTCCTGAAGAAGTTTTGGAAGCCAAAATCAGAAAGCATAAAGGACAGATACGACTCCTCCTCTATTTTGAATTCTCTCATCATCGTGGCTTCCAAAACCGCATCAGGAATCCCGACCCCGCGGCCATAGCCTTACTAATCCTGTCTGAAAACCAGACATTATAAATTTAGACCGGGCAGCCTAAAGATGTGCTAAAATTATCACAGTGGCACATTTTACATCAAAACCTGGGAGCAATCACATCAGTAAATGTGGGCCCCTGTGTGCTGCCATATGGTGCCCGTGTACAGCATCCTAATACGGAGAATTTCTTCTACTATAGGTTCGCGCCATAAAATAGCATGAAATGACTTTTATCTGAAGGAAATCTGACCAAACAGAACCTCGTTATGCCTCTGTGCGAAATTGAAGACCTACATAGGTATACTAGGGCCCCACTAGGGTACGATTACACTGCACGGTCATGAGCTGTTCGAGACACGGCTGGCTGCGGTCGCGAACTGTGTAACCAATTAGGCCGTAGCTAACTTTTATTTTTAACTAGACTGCACTGTATGTCGAAACTTCATTGTTAATGGCCGTGCGGCACCTTCAATACAGTGCAAGACAGTGCGGTCGTCATAAAATAATAGGCAGCTGCAGCCCAATCGGCTGTGTGGTTCTGGACTGCAGCTGGCCACGACCCGAATGGTTTGCGACCGTGCCGTGTGGTCGTACCCTTCAGCACTGTGGTGCTGTAATACGGCCCTGTACGGCTCAAAGGTTGTACAGAACCGTTCTTGTTCATGAAACTGTCTAAAAGTGGCCCAACCAATCACAGAGCAGCTTTCATTTTGTATTCTTTTAATGTGATTGGTTGCTATGGGATAGAAAGGCAGTTTTGCTTTTTAGACAGTTTTCGTAAATCTGCCCCTTGAGTTTAGCACAGGACTGCAGTTACTGTGGGGGAGATTTATCGAAATTGGGGCAAAGGAAAACTGGCTTAGTTGCCCATAGCAACCAGTCAGATTACACCTTTCGATTTTCAGAGCTCCTTTGGAAAATGAAAGGTTCGACCTGATTGGTTGCTATGGGCAAATTAGCCATTTTTTCTATGCACCAGTCTTGATAAATCACCTGAAATGTATTGAAATGTAATATCCCCAAAGGGTGAAAAGCTATGGATTCCTTTGGGGACAATTTATTAAAAAATTTGAGCCACTTTCTCTGTACAGTCTTGAGATTCTCTATTACCATGCTCTCTTTTTTCACTGTATCCCGTCAGGCAGCGTAGCTGATAACTCCTTATTTCTGCCTTATATCTTACTGATAAAAATGTGGCTTAAATAAGTGCTTATGACCTTTTAGTAATTTAGAGATAAGATTTAGATGACAGGCACAAAGTGAAAGTACAATTCACACAGCTATACAAAGAGTTAACCTTTTGTGACAGAATGGTTGAATATTTTGAATAAAGACCAATTGAAAAAATAATTTTTTGCCCAAAACGAGTAAAATGCAATAATAAAAATATTGCCCCCGAAGTTGTACATAGCTTTTAAATGTCAATTTCCCAAAAATGCTCTGTGGGGCAGTTTTCTTGACGATGTTCTTCGCTCATTATGACCCTTCTCATATTTTTATGCTTTACCATTTCTTTTGAAGATTTCACAACAGTAAATCACTCTAATTTACGTTGAAATGCGTACAGGATAATATAATGATTCCTGTCCAGCGGGGTACTGCACACCACGATATAATTTTGCACAAAAGTTTATTAGAATATATTTAATCAGCGTCATCGCCCCTTCCTTTGCTCTTATCACAGGCTGGGGTACATTGTTCCAAGGGTTGGCGTCCAATTGGGAAATCAACGCTGTATTGTGGAAGAGAAACCAGGTCTTCTGCGTAGATTTCGTCCTCGGTTTCAGATGAGTGCAGATAATTTACAGTGATTTTCTGAGTGTTAGCGAGGAAATAAAGTGATCTTCTTTCCTTAACAAGTTGACAGACGCTATATGCTCTAGTTGGAAGAGGGCCCCTAATCATCAACTATTGAAAAAGAAGAAGTAACGTGCTGCTGTCACTGGGCAACCTTCCAGCATGGCCCACAAGTACATCTCAGTTTGCTTCAAATTATCTGAATGTTCAGGATTTTTTATTTTTATTTGCTATCTTTTTGTACTTAAAAAAAATATTTTTTTGCAGAAAACCTCAATAGGTGGATCGTAATTATCATAGACTAAGCCTTACCCCCAAATTGTCCCTACAGATGGCCTTCTTAATACTGCTATATTTTTCCAACTTTTTGGACAAATTAGATCTAAATGTAGTGATGTCATGGCCTGAACTATTTAGGTTTTTATGCTGCTTGTTTTTATGTTCTGCCGTTTAGTGTTAACATCGTTTTCCAGTTTAGGATATGAAATCCGTGCTGAAATCCACACAAAATCCACTCATAATTCACATCCAATGCACATGAATGAGGTACGGTACTTCCCACTTCATGTCACGAGGGAAAAAAAACTTGTCCAGATTTACACTCATTCTTCTTGAAGATTTCACAGTATGAAGCCGAACTTAGTGCCACACGGATTAGCCATAATGAATGGTGCCAATCCTCCTGCAGATTCGCTGGTATATCTGCAGCGCTTCTCAGATTTCTGCTGCGAATCCTCTTGTAAAAACATGTTGGATTTGTCATAGACGAATCGAAAATGTGTGAACATGCAGTTAGGGTTCAGACAACCGTCTACTCTCCTGCCGGCAAAAAAAGGAGAATTCTACATCTCACTAGTGTAAGGAACTATGATTGCAACATACCTAGAGCGCAGGGGAAACACGGTGGGCCAATGGGGGTAGTAGTTAATTTGCTCACGGTTAGCATAGTCTCCCTGGGCTGGCGTGCAGTGGATGGGAAGACAGCACGAAATCCTCCGGGGAACTCTTGGTTGCAGGGAACACCAGCCAGATGGAAGTTGAGGTGCTCTTGATGGTGGTGGTGTTTAGGGTGCTGGTGGTAGCTGGGCCCTTGTTTTCGTGACGCCAGCATTGTAAGGTGCAAATGTTGGTGGTAGTAGTAATGATGAAGTAGTAGTAGAATAAGGAGACTACAGCTTGTAACAAACTCCCAGTACTTTACTGAAGCTGATCCACAGGTCATCAATGTATGCAAAAGTCATTTATATCAAGGCAGCTTTTACAGTGATTCAGATTAGTTCCCAGAAGTTGCATAAGGAGTATTTTCCTGTGACAATCAGTCTTTCTCTCTTATTTCTCCAAGCTGGAGGGATGGACTATCTCTGCTGTACTGTATAATCGTATTCTTCTGTTTCCTCTCTAGGATATTCTGACAGATGGCATTTCTGTTTCTGGTAATGGCGGGCAGCTTGTAGCTTAGAATCTCTCCACTAGTGATGAGTGGCAGGGGCAATATTCAAATTCGCGATATTTTCCAAATATTCATTAGAATATTCGTCATATATTCGTATTCAAGATTATTCTATTGATTGTAAAAAATCGGCAATGTATTATTCACGTAATGCGAATATTCTAAAACGTCGTTTTTTAGAATATTTGTCATTTTTTCCAATTTAATGTGAACAGTCATTGGCCCAAAAGCAACTTAAGCAGGGAGGAATCATATATTCAGGGAGGATCAGGGAGGAATCATATATTCTATAGTGCTATATATTCGTGTTTTAGAATATTCGCAATTCACAAATATTACATTGCCGATTTTTCGCATAAGAGAAAATAAATTAAATAATGAAGAATATTTTAATTCACTACAGACTACAATATTGCAGCCTTCTCACATTGGTCCACAAGCAAGAAGCAGGTAGGTATACTAGGTAATGGGTTTAGATAAAAAAAAAAAAAAAAAACGGAATATTCATTTTTATGAATATATATCACTATATTCGAAATGTTCGCGAATTCTCGAAGTCCCGATATGCGTGATAAAAATTAGCAATTCGAATATTCGCGCTGAACACTACTCTCCACCTGATGCAAAGGAGACTGGAGTCTGATAAACGACAGTTACCTTCCTTTGTCAATATTCTCACTCTCAGAGTTGCCTGGTTCTTCTGCAATCTGTTCCCTTCAATGGGCTGTTGCATGGAACTAACTATACAGTTTTTATAACTCTGCAAAATGGTTGCTGAGGTTCAGCTTGTCCTCAGACATCACACACTGACCTTCTCCTTCTTGCACTGTGTACTGTGTGTAGGGCAGAGTCAGCCCTGGGAGGCTTGTTAGAACCTCCCCCTCCCTATGCAACTTTATGAGAACACATTTACGAGCACAATTTACATGAAACACGATCACAGTATTAAGCAGTGTGTTTAAGCACACTGCATGATCACGCCCGGAACCACAGCCAGCAAACTCATAAACTGCTACTAGTCTTCCTAAGTACTTTGGTTGGTAGAAAGCTTAGGCTACCCCTTTCCTCACCAGAGCCGAATGGCTGCTAGGAACTCAGCTTAAGTCTGTAGAATAAAGCCTCATGCACTCACGGACCTATTCATTTCTACGGAGGTATCTGTATGTCCGTGTGGCTGTTTCGGAAATTAGAGAATATGTCCTATTCTTGTCCGTTTTTCTATTATAGGGACTGAGGAAAGTGAAGGATGCACATAGCTGGTATCTGTATTTTGCAGATCCGTGGTTTGCAGACTGCAAAAAAAATACGTTTGTGTGTATTTAGCCTAAGGCAACAGCAAACTGGTGCAAGCTCGCTGGAGGCAGACCTACTTGAGGTATAAAGCTAGTAGACTGGTAGGGTCAAAACCAGGAGAGACAGATAATGCCAAAAACAGCAGCTGAAGTATTAATCTAGAAACAAGCCAAAGTCCAAATAGAAGGAGAATCAGTAGCAGCCAGATTAGCATACAAGGGGGTAATCCAGAAGACAAGCCACAGTCAGATTATTAAGAGTAAAAATGCAAAAGTAGTGAGAAGTACAAAATACAAGAGCCAGGACACACAAAATCACAGGCAACTGAAAATTATTGAGTTGCACACTTAAATCCTCTACCTTAGAGTACATCCCACACACCTGTATGTTCTTTGCAGTCCGCGTGATGTCTGTATTGCTTCCTTTTTTTTTTTTGCAGACCCATTGTAACAATGTCAATTCTAGTCCGGAAACGGACAAGAATAGGCCATGTTCTATCTTTTGTGCGGGACTGCGTAACAGACATACGGATGCGGACAGCACACGGTGTGATGTCCACATTTTTTGCATGCCTCATTGAAATGAATAGATCCGCATCCAATCCGCAAAAAATGCAGATCGATGTGGACCAAAAATACGGTCATGCAAATGAATGGGGCCTTACTCTGGGATTGGAGGCTGAGCCAGGACCTTGATTGGCTCGGCTTCCATTTTCACTGATAAGTCAACCAGCCAGGGCTAGGCTGGTCAGCATGGCAACCCTCATAGCGTAGCCATATATAGTATATTGACTGGGTAAATTCCAATACATCCGTCCACAAGTTTGCACACAATTCAGTGTATTCTTTTGGACTGCAGCTGGATAGTTACAATAAATCAGTAGTGCTATAGAAAGTTTACATTTGACCTTATGCTGTATGCTGACACGGATAATTGCTATACAGTTACATTGCATCGCTATTTATTATCTTTTTTGATATTGCTTATAATTCTATAAAGCGGCTCCTTTTCTGGTAAAATAGAGGTTGATCCATGGGGCACTTTAAGAAGCTGGCATTAATCTTGGCTTGGACTTAGCTGTGGCCAGGCTTATGTGCTGAGAATTGAGCTGGCGGGTACACTGGTGCAGTTTTCTGGGAAGTGGGAACAAGGTGGCTGCCAAGCATTTAATAACCTATAAAGCTCTCACTTCTCACCCTCGCCATACTATCTCAGAATGTTTGTACTTCATTTTAGCCTGATGTGGAGGATATACAGCATGTCAAAAGAAAATCTAAGGTAAACGCTCCATAAAGACAGTGTCAGACTGGGGTATCTAGGGCCCACCAGTGTAAATGATTCTAGGGGCCCACCTTAGGGCTCCTGTACACAAACGTACAGTATTATTTTTCTGTGTCCGTACCATTTTTTTTTTTTGTGGCCTGTATGTGTAACCATTATGCCAAACGATAGAACATGTCCTATTATTGTCCACATTACAGACAAGGATGGGGCTGTTCTATTAGAGGCCGGCTGTTCTGTTCCGCATAATGTGGAATGCACACATCCGGTATCCATGTTTTGCAGATCCGCAATTTGCGGACTGCAAAACATCCAACAGTCGTGTTCAGGAGCACTTACAGCGATAACAGAAATATTAAAGATGAAGTGTGATGGCAGACACAGCAACATGCAGAAACATACATGTTGCAGAATTTAGGCTACTTTCACACTTGCAGTAGCAGGGTCCGGCAGGATGTTCCGGCTTGGGAAAATCCTTCCGCATCCATGCTAACGGTAGCCCACCGTGCCACCGGAAGTCCGCTGTAGTTTTTGTCAAGCCGTGTCTTGAGATGTTTGCCGTGCTGTGGCCGGACCTCCGGCCCGCCCCCATTATAGTGAAAGGAGCCAGAGGGAAACCCCGGCGGCACGGTGGGCTAGCGTACGCACGGATCTGGCAGGCCGTTCCCCCACTGGAATAGCCTGCCCGACCCTGCTACTGCAAGTGTGAAAGTAGCCTTACACATATATGGATATCCTGCTCTTAAGTCAGTCAGAAGCATTACACATGCAGTTCCTAACACGCAGTGCACGCACCAATACATGTATGCCTAACCCTATTAAGTGTAGCACACTTACTGTAAAGGGGCTGCCTCACTTCAACAAATGGCATTTATCATGTAGAGAAAGTTAATACAAGGCACTTACTAATATACTATTATTATCCATATTGCTTCCTTTGCTGGCTGGATTCATTTTTCCATCACATTATACACTGCTCGTTTCCATGGTTACAGACCACCCTGTATCCAGCAGTGGTGGTCATGCTTGCACACTATAGGCAAATGCGTCAGCCTCTCTGGTGGCCGGGACCATGGGAGCGCACATAGGCTAGTGCTTTATTCTATAGTGTGCAAGCACGACCACCACTGATGGATTGCATGGTGGTCTGTAACCGTGGAAACGAGCAGTGTATAATGTGATAGAAAAAGGAATCCAACCAGCAAAGGAGGCAATATGGAGAATAACAGTATATTAGGAAGTGGCTTGTATTAACATTCTCTACATGATAAATCTGACTTACTGAAGTGAGACAACCCCTTTAAGACAGCATTCCTTTGATCATGGGGGTCCCAGCACAGACCCCCACCAATCAGATACTTATCACCTGTCGTGTCATAGCTGTTTCACCTTTTCACATTCCTTATCCATAAAGGTTTTCTTTGGGTGTAAAAAAATAAATAAAAATTTAATACAAAATTAAAATCTGGCCCAAAATATGTGTCAAACTAAAATAGAAATGCTCGCCTGTTAAAGGGCCGGTGTCCACTTTTCTAGTTATCCTGTATCCACAGGATCGGGGATAACTAAGTGATCCGTGAGGGTCTGGATGCTGGAGCCCCCACTGATCCCCCTTCTTGATTGAGTGGCAGGTGGAGCATATGCCCTGCCTCTCCATCCATTCTCAATGGGGTCACTGGAGATGGCAGAGTACAGCGCTGGCTATTTCCAGTGGTCCCAAAGAGAATGAATGGAGCAGCAAGGCCTGCCACACCATCAAATAGGGGAAACAGGACCCGTTCCTGGGATCAGTGGGGGTCGCAGAATCGGACCCCACTAATCATATAGTTATGCCCTATGGTGTGGAGAGGATAACTTGAAAACCTGGAGAACCCCTTTAAATCCTCCACCACTCCACCACCAGTATGTGAGCAATGTGAGCAAAGGGCACAAACAGAGGGTCATAACTGAAGCAGAGGCATTAGGGTCACCTGAGGCAGGGTAATAATGGGGATCCTGGAGCAGGGGTAACTGGAGAAGAGGCAATATTAGTGGTGTATTTAGAGTGGGGGCATCTGGAGCTGGGGCATTTATGGGGGTGCACCTAAAGCAGAGGCATTAGGGTCACCTGAAGCAGGGTAATAGTGGGTATTCTGGAGCAGCTGCAGGGGTATTAGAGGGGCAACTGGAGAAGATTCCATATTAGGGGTGCTTTTAGAATAGGGGCATTGGGGGGGCATCTGGAGCTAGGACACTTATGGGGGTGCACCTAAAGCAGAGGCATCAGGGGGGACCTAGGGCAGAGTCCCCCCAGTGCAACTCTGAACTCTGCAGAGAGCAGCACACATTCATAGATCTGTGTCTGCTATAGACAAATTCCCTATCTACTACCGCTCACTGCTGTCACACACCTGAGAAATCAGCCCAGCACCGCAGAGGAGTCCTTCTCTTCAGCAGCCATAGTTTTCTGACCGCAGGGAGGGCAGGAGGATGGCCAGACATGTTCTCTCCTCCTTCAAAGCCAGCAGCCCCAGAAGTCTAGAAGATACTGCGGGGCCTCCTGTACAATGTACACCAGTAGGAGGCTGCATCACTGTGCGATACTGCCACCTAGTGGTTACAATAGTTATCTCTCCTGAGTAACAAGAGAAATAATTACTCCTCCATCTTATCTCGGGTGCAGGAGACTGGGGGCCAACCGAGGAATCCCCCGCCTCCCCGGTGGGCCAGTCCGAGCCTGGATATAGACATTTTGTATTCTTTATTTTACTCACTTATATAGCTCTGACATATTCTGCAGCGCTTTACAGACATTAGCATTACGCTGTCCCTAGTGCAGCTCACAATCTAAGTTCCCTATCGGTATGTCTTTGGAGTGTGGGAGGAAACCGAAGTACCTGGAGGAAACCCACAAGAACACTGGAAGAACTTACAAACTCCATGCAGATGTTGTCCTTGGTCACATTCAAACCCAGGACCCCAGCGCTGCACCAGTGCTAACCACTGATATATATTAAAAAGCCTTTATAATATACTGGTGACAAATCTATCTATCTATCTATCTATCTATCTATCTATCATCTATGTAAAGCCCTCTCACCCTCTGAAATGCACATATGGAAGATATATGTAGATATAAATCTGAATCTAAATTATATTGGGCATCATTTATCCAGACTGGTAATTGTACAGCGGTCTTGATATGCCCTTATATTGCCGGAGGATGCGCAAGCCTCGTCATAAATTAACCCTTACTCTGGCAGTCCGTGCACCTAGATTGAAGTCTAAGCCAGATAGATAGATAGATAGATAGATAGATAGACAGATAGATGATAGATAGATAGATAGATAGATAGATAGATAGATAGATAGATATGAGATAGATATGAGATAGATAGATAGATAGATAGATATGAGATAGATAGATAGATAGATAGATATGAGATAGATAGATAGATAGATAGATAGATATGAGATAGATAGATAGATAGATAGATAGGAGATAGATATGAGATAGATAGATAGATAGATATGAGATAGATAGATAGATAGATAGATAGATATGAGATAGATAGATAAATAAATAAATAAACGAATAGATAGATAGATAGATAGATAGATAGATATGAGATAGATAGATAGATAGATAGATAGATAGATAGATAGATATGAGATAGATAGATAAATAAATAAATAAACGAATAGATAGATAGATAGATAGATAGATAGATAGATAGATAGATAGATAAATAGATAGATATTTAAAGAAACACAAATAGCAGCACATTCTTGAAAACCCAGGTGCAAAAAATATTCTGGAAATCTCAGACAGAAGAGCCAATCGATAAATCAAAGCAAAGAGGCAGCACTCCAGATATTGTAAGAAAACAGGATCCCTTTATTCACCACATGCCAGGAGCCTGTTTTCTTCACATTATCCAGAGTGCTGCCTCTTTGCTTTGATTTGATTTATAGATAGATAGACAGATGGATAGATAGAAGATGGATAATAAATATATGCATACTGTATGATATTGATATGATAGCCACTTGCCAACTCTGACATGCTAGCAACACATAACATATGTGTAATGTGAGTAACTAATCTGGACCTTTGCTGTATAATCCCTCAGCTGCGACCCCCTGGGAGCGCCGCCTGACACCCCGCCTGACACCCCGCCTGAGGAGCTTAGGTTTTATTGGCTGGAAAAATCCCATTTCATGTTGAGGTCAAAAGAGCAAGTTGAATTTGTTATAAACCCAAGTGACTGAATATGAAATGTGTGCAGTCTGCGGCGCAGGCCCTATGTATCCTGGACTGTCTGGAGCTGCTCCTTCTTTGACCCGTATAATCAGCAGTTAGTTTAAGGAATATAATAACACGTGTTGTCCTGGTGGTCTGCATTTCACGTCCATAAATTAGTTTCACAGTCTGAGCTTTCTTCTTCCATGCTCCATGCTGCTATTTACATTTCCCTCCAGAGATTTCATGTGCACAACATTTTGTACAGAAGTTTAGCATTCTTGGATCGAGCGCCCCATCATCTCAATGTATCCTCCATCCATCTAGTCCACGAATCTTTAAAGGGAGCCTGTCCCCTCCAAAATGTATTTGAAAGGAAGCATTACCGCCATGTAGGTTAGGTGCTCGAAACATAACCATACCTTCCTTAGGAAAATCTGGTCCTCAAATCCCGAGGAATGCTTCTTTTTATGCAAATAAGGTTTTCGGCTCACTGTGGGCGGGAACCCTAGATTTCATGCACCATCGCTCCGCCATAAAGCTGAATGGTGTAGCTCCCCCCATGGTGCACCAAACATATATTTGCATAAATATAAAAAGAAGTATTTTTCAGGATTAGTGAACTGTATTTGCCCATGATTAAGGATCCATATTTGGAGCGATCCGAAACGCATCGATGATGCAATGCTGCTACTGATGGTTTTTTAAACGTGCACAGGATTAAATAAAGTCTTTGAAACTTGTGAAGCTGGACTCGTGCTTTTGCTCTCTACTGATTCCAAGTGAACTGTATTTGCCCAAGAAAGGTATGATTATTCTTCGGGGCATCTACATGGCGGCATGTTTAGTTTGAAATGATTTTAGAGGTGACAGAGTACCTTTAAATGGGTTATCATACAAACAACATTTATCACTTATCCATAGTATAGGTGAAATGTATGGGTGCCAAGAGCACCACTGATCAGGGGTCCTGAGTGGTGGTCACGCGTACACCCTGCTACTCCATTCAATCTCTATGGGACTGATGGACGTAGCTGAGTACTATCCCATAGACCTAGAGCCACAGCGTGCATGTGTGACCACTGCTTTATTCAAAATCCTCCCAAAAGGGACCCGGTGGATTCATGATCAATGTTGCTCATGGGACAACCCCTTTAAGAACATCAGACAAAAAGAAAATAGGTTCAAAACTTATTGGGGGCTGAGTAGAATGAGGTGCACTAATACTAACTCGGTATAGACCACAGGTGGCCATTATAGGTGAAGAAAGGGGTCAATGTCACAGCACTGGTTACATTGTTTTTAATGAGAGATGAGTCGATTATATACGAATCACATTTTTTACAAAAATTCTAGTTTTGTCAAATCCCAAACTTTTGTGATTCCTCCCGCACAAATAGCTCAAAATGGCAGAAGACAGAGAGAAAGGCTCCTGCCCCCCAAAAGGGGCAATTTTCGGACCATTTTTTAATTAAAAAAACCCTACAGAGCAGTGTGTTATTAAAAATGTTGTCTTAGCCTTAAAAGGTTTCTCCGGGAATTAAAAAAATACTTAAATATTATAAATATATTCCCAAATACCTTACATTAGCTATAATGGCTCGTTTTGCCTGGGGAGCAATCATCGGGGGAAATAAAATGGCCACTGTCCTATTAGTGCACACAAAACCTGTCCTAATCACATAGCAGGACAAGTTACTTGACAACACTGAGCTAAAGAGCTGCCTCATCCTCCTCTCTGCTCTGCCTTTCAGAGATTATGATCCTGAATACAGATTATAAGATCTTTAGCTGAATCTCTGTAGGAATGGAGTTCATAAGCAGATGTGGCTAATGAGCAGCAGCACTTGTATGCAGTCTCCATTACCACAACCACACATTACCACAGTCTGTCCTGTCCGTCCTCTCTGTACTTCATGTCTCCTCATGAACTCCATTTCTACAGAGATTCAGCTAAATATCATATTAAACTGTATTCAGGATCATAATCCCTGACATGGATGAAGCATGAGGCAGCTCTTCACCTCGGTGTTGTGAAGTAACTTTTCCTCCTTTGTGATTAGTACAGGTGTTGTGTGTGCTAACAGGACGGCGGCCATTTTGTTTCTCCTAATCATTGCTCCCCAGACAAAAAGAGTCATTATAACTAATGAAATGTATTTGGGAATATATTTATAATAAAGTAATATTCATGTTTTTTCATTTTCTTAATTCCCAGGAAACCCCTTTTAAAGAGCTTGAAGGGGGTTAGATTCAGACCTAGGAAACTAGAGTGTTATACACAACTTTTAGGGCAATTGGGGCTCTTCCATTTTGGACTGAATTGAATTGGACGGCCATTTCAACCAAATCATACCTGATCATAGACAATGAATGCCTCAGATGCCAAGGTCAGTTGTAACCATGGCATATGAAGCAGCTGAGATCAATACAAAAACCATAAAACTGTGGCGAAATAGAGTTTGTTTTTTAAAGGGGTTAACCGAAATGAATACTTTGGGGGAAGCCTGAAGCCAGATGCACCAAGAAATCTCTCACTGAGGACTAACATTCATGTCACCATGGGCTACTAGAAAAGTCCTCTTAAATCTACAATATTTTATCCATTCCTGGTCTCTTGCCATCAGGAGATCGGCTTCACCTGTACACGGGCAGATTGGTGCAATCGAGCCATTGCAGGAACCCAATATTTCTGCCGGAATATCACCCCATCTAAATCCACCTTTATTTATATCCAGATTCACAATAACCCATACAGGTCTAATACTATTGACAGCTGAGAGTTTGCTCAGGACTAGAAATAGATATGCGGTCTTAGTATATTTATCTCATACAGCAGGGATTAGCAGCCTTCCGCACTCCAGCTGCTGTGAAACTACAACTCCCAACATACAAACATACTCGGCTGTTCTTCTAACTCCCACAGAAGTGAATGAAGCATTCTGGGAGTTGTAGTTTCTGAACAGCTGGAGTGCGGGATGTTGATGATCCCTGTCATACAGGATTAGGGCTCATGACCACGAACGTAAGGGCTTTGTGCCCGTGCTGCGGACCGCAAATTTCCGCATGCAGATCCCAGACCCATTCACTTGATTGGGGTCTGCAATCCGCATCCGACGGTCCGCACCACAAAAAAGTAGTGCATGCACTACTTTTTTACATTGCGGAGGCACGACCAGAAACACCACGGAAGTACTCTGTAGTGCTTCCATTGGGGTTCTGCTCCGTCCTTCCGCACCGCATCTCCCGGATCCACGATGCGGCATCTCCCCGATCCATGATGCTGCATGCACACAGCCGGTGCCCGTGTATTGTGGACCCGCTGTATACGGGCCGCAATACGGCCACTGGGGGCACACGGTTGTGTGCATGAGCCCTTAACTAGACTTGGTGCTCTCAGTTGTGAGTGCTTACCAGTAACAGACATAAAATGTTAAGCCTGTATTAGGCTACTTTCACACTCTTCCGTTACTGATAATACAACCGCCTGCATCCGTTATGAACTGATCCGGTTGTACAATACATACCCAAGATAGATCCGTCATGAACTCCATTGAAAGTCAATGGGGGACGGCTCCGTTTTCTATTGTCAGAGAAAACGGACCCATTGTGGGTCATGGCGGATTCATTTTGCTCCGTATCCCAGGACGGAAAGAAAACCGCAGCTTGCTGCGGTTTGCGCTCCGGTATGGGAATGCAACCAAACAGAAAGGAATGCATTTTGGAGCATTGTGTTCTGTTCAGTTAAATTTTGTCCCCTTTGACAATGAATGGGGACAAAACGGAAGCGTTTTCCTTCGGTATTGAGATCAAATGACATGCTCTATTTTTTTTGCGGGGCCTCGGAATGGAGCAATGGATGCGGACAGTACGGAGTGCTGTCCACATCTTTTGCGGCCCCATTGAAGTGAATGGGTCCGCGCCCGAGCCACAAAGTATGCGGCTCGGACGTGGACCAAACATATGGTCATGTGCATGTAGCCTTATTTTGTACTGCCTGGATTTCCTTCACATCTTGTTATAGATGGAAATGAAATTCCAGCCACTTGTGTGATTATGTGAAGATGTGCTCATACATCTGCTAATAAGCTCGGCTTTTTAATCAGGCATTTTATTTATAATATTTCTAATAGTGAGAACCAATCAGAAGGCTGTGATTATTTTAGGTATTAGAGAAATGTAATTTCACAGACATTTACATTTCTAATATGCATTCAGCTGCACCGTTTGGCTGAGATAATTTGCTGGTACATTACGTGTTGATGAATTCTACATAGGCTTCTATATGAAAAGACCAGTGCAGACAAAGAGTGGAGCAGCTGCCCATAGCACCAGACTGCTGGCTCATTTTCTATAAAGCACTAACTACACAATAAGATCACTTGCAATCTATCAATTTACCCACTCCGTTTTGTTTTTCATGAACAAAAAGTTTTGAAAGTTCGAGACTAGAAAGAGATCAGCGAATTTCATATTTTAAAATTCGTTCACACTTCGTTCGGTGGTAAAAGCAGAATGGCGATATGGATTCTGTTACCACGGACCATAACTCAATTCTATGACGGAATGCCTTTAGAGGCATTTCGTCATAATAGAAGTCTATGGGCTAGAAGTCTAAAGGCATTCCGTTATGCATTCCGTCATAGAATTGCATTACCACCAATCAAAGTGTAAACGAATTTCATAACATGAAATTCGCTCATCTCTATTTGAGACCCTTCCGAAATGTTTTATTTATGCATAAATTTGACTTAAAACTACGTATATTTCTATCAGTGATATCTTCCCCTGTACTGAACATATTGCTGTCATTCTGGTATTGTCTGTAAGCTTTCAAACAAGATCAGTTGCATGTTTCTAGCTGCTACCATTCAGTAGATAGCAGCTATCCCTCCTCCAGTTACCTACTTTTCCCACTGCTTGAGCTGGACTCGAGAAAAACCGTTAGGGGGTTAATGTGACTATTAAGAGCCTAAAACAAATGCTCACTGATTTCATATAATTGCAGGGCTTGTCTCTGGTTAGCTGTATGTGAGAGGATACACACTGCTCTGGGGTAGTGGGGGAAGTTATCTGCATTCTGATTGGTCTTGTCTGTCTCTGGTTAGCTGTATGTAAGAGGATACACACTGCTCTGGGGTAGTGGGGGAGGTTATCTGCATTCTGATTGGTCTCGTCTGTCTCTGGTTAGCTGTATGTGAGAGGATACACACTGCTCTGGGGTAGTGGGGGAAGTTATCTGCATTCTGATTGGTCTTGTCTGTCTCTGGTTAGCTCTATGTGAGAGGATACACACTGCTCTGGGGTAGTGGGGGAAGTTATCTGCATTGTGATTGGTCTTGTCTGTCTCTGGTTAGCTGTATATGAGAGGATACACACAGCTCTGGGGTAGTGGGGGAAGTTATCTGCATTCTGATTGGTCTTGTCTGTCTATGGTTAGCTGTATGTGAGAGGATACACACTGCTCTGGAATAGTGGGGGAGGTTATCTGCATTGTGATTGGTCTTGTCTGTCTCTGGTTAGCTGTATGTGAGAGGATACACACTGCTCCGTGGTAGTGGGGGAAGTTATCTGCATTCTGATTGGTCTTGTCTGTCTCTGGTTAGCTGTATGTGAGAGGATACAAGCTGCTCTGGGGTAGTGGGGAGGTTATCTGCATTCTGATTGGTCTTGTCTGTCTCTGGTTAGCTGTATGTGAGAGGAGACACACACTGCTCTGGGATAGTGGGGGAAGTTATCTGCATTGTGATTGGTCTTGTCTGTCTCTGGTTAGCTGTATGTGAGAGGATACACACTGCTCCGGGGTAGTGGGGGAAGTTATCTGCATTGTGATTGGTCTTGTCTGTCTCTGGTTAGCTGTATGTGAGAGGATACACACTGCTCTGGGGTAGTGGGGGAGGTTATCTGCATTCTGATTGGTCCTGCTAGTCCATGTGAGGAGAGCAGGGGGTTATGGGAAGTGAGGGAAATACACGGTAGCTTAAAGGACATGGCAAACATCACCACAGGAAGTGCAGCAGAGGCCATCTTAGGGCTCTTTCACACTTGCATTTTTGGTTTCCGTCCTAGAGTTCCGTCCTCCGGAAATATACTGATCAGGATAATCCTAATGCATTCTGAATGGAGAGAAATCCGTTCAGGATGCATCAGGATGTCTTCCGTTCAATATGTGAACGTTTTTTGGACGTTGACAAAACCGTAGCATGCTGCGGATTTGTCTCCATCCAAAAATCTGGAAGACATGCCGTAACATCGGATCTGGAATTAATGCCCATTGAAGTGCATTAATCCGGATCCGGCATTAAGCTAAACGTCGTTTCGGCGCATCGCCGGATCCGATGTTTAGCTCTGCGCATGCGCAGCAGCAGTTCCGATCGGGGCCCCAGTGTAAGCTGGGGCTCCGATCGGTTACCATGGCAGCCAGGACGCTACTGAAGTCCTGGCTGCCATGGTAAGTACTCTGCAGCAGTGTACCTACCTGCGCTGCGGCCTCCGTGCGCTCCTTCATGAGGTCACAGGTCCGGGCCGCAGGTAAATACACTGCTGCGGAGTACCATGGCAGCCAGGACTTCAGGAGCATCCTGGCTGCCATGGTAACCTGAAAGCATTTCGAAGACTGATCAGGATCCTGATCAGTCTTCAAATGCTTTCAGGCGACTTGCGTTCTGCCGGATCCAGACAGACATCAGGAAAGTATAATTAACAGGAAAATAAAGCTTTGTGAATACCTTCCCTTCAGCATCACGTCACATCATGAGAAGTGTTATCTGCGGAGAAAGGAAAAAACTACATTCCAGCATAAAAACTTCATCCCATCTATGAAACACGGAAGTAGAAGTATCATGGTTTGGGCCTGTTTTGCTGCACCTAGGCCAAGATAGCTTGCCTTTATTGATGGACAATGAATTCTGAATTATAGTAGCCAATTATAAAGGAAAATGTCAGGACATCTGCCCATGAGCTGATTTTATTGCTTTTTATTTGGCACCATGCTTATGGGCCATTATGAGTGGGGGAGGAGCACTATGGGGGCATCTACTAAATTGGGGCATTTTGTACTGGTACACATAAAGGTCATATTCTTGTACTGGCACACATTATGGAGAGGCATTGGCTCTACTGTGGGCACTAAGCCTGTCTACAGAGTTGAGCCAAGCGACCTGTAATTTTTACTGGTATTATTTTTATGTATATCTGACTTTTCAATCAAATGTTATTATTATTTTTTTTTGGGGGTGGGGAGGGGATGTGAAAAAAAAACAAAAAACAGCAGATTGGCTATTTTTCCTATTGTGGCATTCACCGTACATTGTAAATATTTTTATATTTTATTAGTTCAGGCATTTTTGGACGGGATACCAATGATGAACAAAAGGGAGTGATTTGAATTTTTTATACTTTTTTGTTTTTTTATATTTTTAAAAACATTTTTACTGTACTTTTTAGTCTCCTTAGTGACCAGTTATTTCATCAGACAATTACTCATGTAGGAATAGGTAGGTTAATAACCCTTTAAGCTTCTGCTAATAGGTCAGAAGGACGGAGGTTTAACTACAGGAGTGGTGCTTAATCTTCCTTGGTGTGTATTATAATCAGAGCAGTAGGTAGGGGTCTTCACAGCCAGAGACTAAGACAATAGAGATGAGCAAATCGATTCTACACCAATTAACTTTATTATAAATTTCCTAAAAGATTCAAATTTCCATCAATCCAAAACTTTTGTGATTCATCCCACACTAATTGCCCAAAATGGTGGCCACCAATTGACAGATCAGAAGAGAAAAAAGGGATACATTTTGAACTTTTTTTCAGCTTTCTGGCCATTTTCTGTAGCTAGCAGCTGCAGATTACTTGGGTAGTTGATAAATATGGAGTTCACATTTAATCCACTTGGTGGCCAGAGGTGACTGGAGTTATGGAAACAGCTGAGGCATAGGACATATATTCCAATCTTAACTTTAAGTAGCTGAAATGGATGTGCCCCTTTAAATTGTAACTATAATTTTTCTGGAGATTTAGATCTAGTTCACATTTGAACTGTTCTAAGTTGAGAGAGATTTATCAGAGCAGTAGAAAAAGGGTTAAAATAAAAAAAATATAATTTTTTATAATAAATTTTAGCAGGAGCCATTTTGCCCAACAACTTTATGTGATTGCTACTTTTTGAAAAGTGGGTAGAAATATGGTGGTGGTTAGCTGGGTAAGCAGCTTGACAGCAGATTTCAGAATGCTGAATGTTTTCACTCCAGTGGGAGGGTGGAATAAAAAGTGAAGTAACATCTCTAGACTTAGCAATGCATCAAATTTACCCAAAAATATGCAACACTTCATAATTTTGGTGTAAATTATGGCAAAACAGACTCCATTTGGGATTCTTGCTGACAATTTCTCATAGGGGCCCAGTTATAACTGGAATCCCATTTGACAGCTGGACTGGCCTACCATAGTACCAGAGGAACCTCCATTGCACCCAAGCTCTAACACCATATACAGGGCCCCTAAGGTCCAGCAGAAGATAATTTAGAGCTGAATTTCTAACTAGTAACCACTAGATATCCTATTAAACCTTATAGATAAGTTCTGAATATGCAGTGATAGCAAAAATGTCTTAAGAGGGACCTTGAATATGTCTTGTATACACATAGGGTGGGCCTTCAAAATCATTTCCTCTGGTGGGCCCAAAGAAACTTCAGTCCAATGCTGTGTTGACCAACACGCATTAATATAGTAACACTTTGTCCATATTCTCGAATAATTTGATGAGCAGACTGCTAATTAAAGTGGACACAGTGTTGGACTTGGTCCATCAGAAGAAGGGATCCTACCTCAGTTCATAGAGAGCACGCCCACTTTTAATTTCATAATAATTGTTATTATAATTATCACATGGGACATATGCTCAGTAATGTCTAATAGCTTACATTGGAAACCAGCCTGGAAGAAATAGGCCCTAGAGAGATGTGATTGGCTCCAAAGTCTACGACCATGCTTCGGACCCAATTATGAGAGTCCAATTGTGAGAAAGGAATATATTAACTTAGTTCTCTAAATAGTGCACATAAATTCTGTCAAATTTATTATACCAAAATCACAGGGTTCTTATTGCTAGGCCTAATCTAAATGATTTATTTTCCATGATGCCCCATACGTTTTTGCACATTTTGAATAGGTTTATTGGGTAAAACTTTAGTCAATGTCACAAATTAGGGTGGTATACCATGTATGATATATTAATACTACTAGGATTTTATCCAGAGATCTTCGGTTATTTTAACTATACATGATAACATGATCAGCCATAACATTCATATTTCTAATATTATATACTATGCAGCTGTTCGGTCCCATATGCAGCCAGCTGGGATGCAGTGTGTGTTCTGACACCTTGGATAGGCAGCAGTAACATTTTTAGCAATTTGTGCTACTCTTCTGTGAGATGGGACCAAATGGGCTAGCTACCCACATGCATCAATGAGCCATGGATCTCCATGACCCAGTCAACAGTCCCTCAGTTGTTCCTTCTTGGACCTCTTTGGTAGGCATTAACCTATACCTACCAGGAACATCCTACAAGACCGGCCTATTTTGGGACGCTCTGACCCAGTCATCTAGACATCACAATTGAGTTCTTGTCAAAATTGCTCAGACCCTTTCGGTTGCCCATTTTTCCTGCTTCCACTGTATCAACTTCAAGAACAGACAGTTCAGGTGTTGCCTAATATTTCTCCCCCTCTCGCCCCATGCTTGAGGAGTGCCATCACAAGATGGCAGATGGGTGTATGGACATTACTTCATCCCAACTTTTTGCGCACGTTTTCATGTATGTACGTGTCTGCCCTAACTATATGTCATTTCCCCTCGGTGATGTTAATGTCACAGCTTTTTTTCGCTAGATTTTCACGCAGTGCTATCCCGTACTTGCACATAGCAGTCATTTTCCACTTGAGCTGCGTTGCCTGCCAACAAGTATAATATGTTTTCAGAAACGAGAGCGCAGGAAGTATGCTGCCAGCTGTCTGTCTTATATGGTAACTGCAATCTATTATTCAGTTTAAGTTTTGGCTAATTTATTGTGGTTCTAAAGCCAGCACTGAAGTTTGTTCCATAAAACACAGATATTTCACCCGCTGTCCTGATATGACCCAGGGAGCGAACACCATGCGAGGCACAGGAAAGGTTTGCAGTGCAGGATCAGAGAAGATGACTGTTCCAAGGAGGGGCCTCTGATGTACTGACATTGGAAGCAACCGTTCCACACTATTTGCTTCTTCTTCTATCTCTTTGGTTGGCCACAATTGCCGGCAATTACCTAATATAATATAATCTTAATCAGTAATGCATGATTGAATTAAGCAGGTGCACAGACAGCTATGACACCAACTACGACCATCCAAAGGTCAAACTCAAGCGTTTTCTTTTTCTGCCGCCATTTTTGTTGGGCTGAGATAATACTGTACGGCTGATATTATCTGGAGACCTCAAGCAGCTTGGATGCTACTCTGAAAACAATAAAAGAATAATATGATCTCATCTTTATATATCCAGCTACATAGTTTTTTACATAATGTTCCTCAAAATATGGAAAAATCAGGCTGCCAGTGTTTCCACCATCGAAGGAGTGCACTTTATTAAACTGAAAGCACAGCGGGTAAAAGATTAGGAAACCTAAGAGGTGAAGTCAACCCAAGAGTAAGGCATGAGGAGAATCCTACCCTACACATCAGAATGTCCAAAGTAAACAAGATGGAGGTAGCAGCCAGTTAATGAGGTCAGTAGATGAACAAAGACAGACTAGTGAAGGACACAAGAATGCATGTATCATAAAGGCGGCCTATCTGGATGCTATGGAGCCCCTGGAGAGATGGTACACTGCTTATATTGTGTTACTCCCTTATTTTAATGGGTGGTGACAACCTGCGCGGGGATCTCCTGCACCGACCTGCGTTAGAAAATTAAAAAGAGCTTAGGAAACTAACCCAAGCATGTTGGAATTTCTGGTAGTTAGTGATGTGCCAGTATTCATCAGAACCACAATGGGCTTCATTTTCCTTATGTCCCCCTCACTTTTATGTATGCCCCTGAATATATATAAAAATGTATTATAATGGCACATTTTCTGTATCTATGGAATATGACCAAATGGCCTTAAATCAATGCAGATACAATGAACAGAGTGTCTAAGATTTGGGTCGAAAGTACCTTTTGTAAAACTGTGAGAAAAAAAATATCTTCATAGTAAAACATTTGGGTATTACTGCTAGAGGAGCACTGCCTCCAGAGACTAAACTCTCATCTTGCCTGGTAAACACAACCTGGTATTGCAGGGTTTTAGTTTTATAGAGTTTTTCCCAAAAAAAAAAAAATATTTTTCACCTGTTCACTGGAGAGGGGCAAAATGGTCTAAATCTGGGCCTCCCTACTTGGACCTCCACCAATCCCTTGGACGGGGGTTCAGAGTCCCTTGTTCCTCTTTAACAGCAAGACCACATGGAGGAGGAGTTTGTATGGAGTGCTTATAGAACATGTGCACCGCCACTCTATGCTAAGAGCTTTCTTAAAGGGTTTCTCCAGGAATTAAGAACATGAAAACACTTAAATATTACTTTATTGTAAATATATTCCCAAATACCTTTCATTAGTTATAATGACTTGTTTTGTCTGGGGAGCAATCATCAGGGGAAATAAAATGGCCGCCATCCTATTAGTACACACAAAACCTGTCCTCAGCAGCACAAGTTACTTCAGAACACTGAGCTAAAGAGCTCGATGACATTATATTAGCCCATTAGAGATAGTAACAGGGTGCAGTAGTGGTAACATCACTCTGGGGTGTTACATATATATCAGGAAGGCTCCCAAAGTATGAATCAAACGTAACCATAGGACCCCATTCACCCGACAGAGGTGTTAGCCATACTTCTGACATACTCTGCAAACATTGTGCATGGACCCTGTTTAAAACTAGACTTTTGGCAATTTTTTTAAATATGACTAAAGACAGTGTGATGAACCGATACTTTTATTTGATTTGTGTACACTTTCTGCTCGTGTCCCTGGGAGAAGACAAAGGACTTTATACCTTCATATTTATTTTTGAGCTCAAGCATCTCTGTAGAGTAGTGGCTTTGGCTAATGTAGACCAGAAACCCCTTGGTACCAGTGGGTATGTTGAGTGTGGTGTTAGGACTTATCACCCATATTTGAAGTGCTGCCACCATTGGTGTTCCTGGGTGTGTTCGCTAGGAGTTGTGTTTAATTTGTATTGAGAGATTTAGCTGTGGAATGGTTACTACCGCAAATCACGGTCATGGTGGTGGAGAGGGGTCATCCCTGACTGACCCTTATGGAATACCCCAGAGGATGACTGCAAAGGATTAATTATTGCTAAAAGAGCTCATTTACTGAGTCAAATGTTGTGATTTGATGTCAAAACACTTATGAGGTCATTTATCAAGACCGTCGTTACATAACTTTGGCGCATCCACCACCGGCCTAAATCTACAACAGCTCCCTTGCTGGCATAGATTTAGATAATTTTCTACGCCTGAAACAGACGTAGAAAATGATCAATGAGACAGGTCATTTGTGGCTTTGACATATCAAAAGCAATGCAGTGCCCCTTTAAACCAAGGCCAAAAAATGCCTGAAACTCTCAAACTTAACCTTAAATAAATATGCCTATTAAAAAAATCAATGAATATGGAAAGTGCAAACAACAATTAGACCCGTGAAAATAATTCCATATAATCAAAACCTGCATAAACAAGCATTATCAAACAGCTATAACTAAGGTGGAGAGTGGTTAGGGAAAGTCTAACCCTAACATGCCTTGACTACCCCTAAACAGAGGGGAATACTCTGATGGTGGATGCCCCCTACACTGGAACCTTGCACTAATACGCCCTATTACACCCTATACCATCCCGATACGTTTTTCCCCCATCAGGTTCATCAGGGGATATAAATAGAAAACCAGGAGTGATAAAATACCTGCCTGCCGGATCTCATGGATGTGGCATTGCCGAATGCTCTACTTCACCGCAGTAATCCGGACGATTTCCGACATCATTGCGGGTATCGGTCAGACAAAAACTGCTGCATGCAACGTGCATGTGAACGCAGCTTCATTGGTAAAGGATTAGTGCTATTTCTTAGGCCTCATGCACACGACCGTTGTTTGATTCCGTGTCCGTTGCTCCGTTTTTCGTGATTTTCTGCGGACCCATTGGTTTTCAATGGGTCCGTGGAAACCTCGGCAAATGCACCGTTTGTCCTCCGTGTCCGTGGTCCGTGATTCCAGTCCGTCAAAAAAATATAACCTGTCCTATTCTTGTCCGTGAAAAATGGTTCACGGACCCATTCAAGTCAATGGGTCCGTGAAAAATGCGGATGGCCATCCGTGTGTCATCCGCGTTCCGTGTCCGTTTTTTTTGCGGATCCCTTGCCAGGCACTTGGAAAACATTGTCAGCCTGTCTTTTGGTAAAATCTTTTGGGTCATGTCCGCTAAAAAAAACGGAAGACACACGGAAACACAACGGAAGGCAAAAACGGACACGGATCACTGAACAACGGAACCCCTTTTTGCGGACAGCATAAAAAAACGGTCGTGTGCATGAGGCCTTATCCTCTGACTTGTGAAGACATCTGTCCAGGCACTGTACCTTGAGCTGGTGCAGATACACAGTGTATATTCATGTCTCTATATATTATACAGCTCTTTAACCTGCTATGACCTCGGTAATAGAAATGAAGAGCCCGCTGCCAGGAAAATGAAGATATAAACTGTATAGGTTTACAGGCAAGGCATGAATATACTGAATGATGATATTAGTACGCTTGTCATATTAGTATATTCAAATAATATTAACTCCCGGCCCAAACCTGAGTGCAGAATAGAGGCAGCATGCCAAGCCAAAGCTATGCACTCCGCTCCCAGGGTGAAGGTAATTCTCTGCTTTAAATTGTCAGCTCACGTACCGCGGTGCCTGCTGAAATATGGAAGACGGCATATAGCTTCCCCATAGCGATCTGAATGTGGATTTTATGCTTATCTTAATCCTGAACAACTGTAGTAACTCACGGTCTGAAACCACAGCTGTAGTCGGACAAGTTTGGATAAGTTCACAGGCGACAGACATGTTGCAAAATGACTGTGACTGTCCAATAAATCTTAAAGAGCACCTGACATGTCTGCTTTAACAACTACTTGCATTTATTCTCATGACTCATGATGTTGTCCCATTCCTCTATTATTCCTGATGGAAATTTCTGACTGAATTGTTAGCATTTTGCAATAAGGGTCCAGCTGAGTGCTACCAGTTGGTGGGGTGTTCCTGTCCAGTCTGACACTATCCAGTCAGTGCTGCCAGTGGCAGACTGTGCAGGGACACAGAGCCCAACTAGAAGCATCCAGCAAGACTTTTATTGCAGCCTGCTGGGAGTTAATTGGTAAACTTCTAGAAGGAATAATGGAGGAATGGTACAACACTGAGCTATATCAAAAGTTGCTCCGCGATTTATTTATTTATTTTTTACATAAGGAATGCAAGCAGCTACTAAAACAGACTTGTCTTGGGAGGTTATACTGTAGGTCCTCTTTAATAGGGGTTCCTTTCATTTGTATGGGACTGGCAAAAGTGCATGCCTCCGTTTTTTGTATGGGACTGGCAAAAGTATTAGAGCGCTGGTTCGGCTATCACTGGCAGATCCATAGAAGTGAATCGTGTGGTGGCCACTGGCCGCACAGTGTGCTCTTTCCATTTATTTCTATGCGTCTTCCGAAAATCGCTTGGCTATTTTCAGAACGCCCATAGAAGTGAATGGAGAGCACTCCACATATGCACTGTGCGCTCTCCTTTGCTTTCGGGCTCCAGTTCTGGATATAGGTGGGGCCCCCAGAGGCGGGACCCGTGCCTATATGACATTGGGGGCATATCCTAGTGATATGTCACCCTTGTCTAACATGTGCCAACCCCTTTAAATATTGATGACCTGTTCACAGCTGCCGGTAGGGTCCGCAGTGCTCGGATAAGGACAGCGCTGTACATTGTATAGTGGCTCCGCATGACCCGGATGCTGAAAGTGTCTAAAGTTATTGAACGGCCGACACATAAAAGTATAATTAAAAACTAATTAGAGATCTGAAACTAGTGGTGACTCTCAGGTATGACCCCACCTTGGGACAAAGGTTACGCCAAAGCATGCATCAGGGACGGTCCCATTCTGGAATTAGGAGACCGGTAATTTATGTTTTTGATCTTTTGTTTGTTGGCCAGGACAGGAGACTATTACTTTTACTCTGCCATTGTTTGCTCAGACAGAAGTACTATTTCTGCACATGTGTAAGTGTATTTACGTAGCAGTGGGGCAGATTTACCAAGTAAGTAGATGGTGTAAACTAAGGGGGTAATGTATTTAGAGGCAACTTTTTGACTTTTTTTTTCTTTTGGATTGTCTGTTTTGTTTGAAGCCCGTTTTTGCGACAAATTTACAAAATGTTGCAGGTCGATTGTTAAATTGGTTGCACGCATTAGATGGTGATTTTCCAAAAGCCTAATCCTATTTATATACAAAGGCTCCATCAGTTTGCACTCCGTCACAACTGAAGTACATTTGTGACTATTTTTATGACTTTTTGCAAAATTTGGCAGTAAAAAAATCTGGCTAAAAAATGTACCTCCACCCAGCCAACATCTGGCAGTTAGTAAATGTAAACTGCTGGACATGGCTCAAAAGAACACTTAGGGGGTAATGTATCAAATGTGCTGCACCTTAAAACTGGAGTCAGTAGTTTGGGGCTGTTTTTTTTCAGTGAAGTAGGCATTTGTGGCAAATTTATGATGCATTTATGCCATTTTTTTAGGCGGGGTTGCACAATGTTCAGTAAATTGCAGTAACTGAGGGTGGAGCTACATTTTAGCCAGATATATCATTGCGACTTTTTGACCAAAAAAGTAGCAAGTCAATTCAAAAAGTCGCAAAATGTACTCCAGTCCCCAGCTGGCGAATGTTGGAAACCTCTATAATAAATGGCGTTAGACTGAAAAATCTATTTCATGCGACAAATGTAAGAAATGGCATGCAACATTTTGTAAGTTTGTGACAAAAAAAACAAATGTAACCCAGACTTCTGAGGAGTGAGCACATGTAGCTCCTGTCTCTTCCTCAGCTCAGACTAGACAGAGCACTAGGGGCGGACCTAAGTCCATCACCTATATTGTATCCAGTCTTTGTTTGATCTGTTAATACTTATCTTCCTACCACATGATATTTTTGTACTAGGTCTCCTCCTCCCAAGATGTCAACCCCATTGTTTTGCATGCTAATTTTTTAACTTTTGTATGTAAATGTTCATTACATTTTTTATATATTTTGGGGAAATATTTGGAGAGGGGGGGTCCATTCTCCCCAAGGCACTTTTGTGGCGTAAAAAAGTCACAAACATCATGTTTGTGTCTTTTTAAACGACACTTGCAACAAATTTTATTGCAAGTAGAGTACTTATTTGCCCTCACCATTTTCCTGAAAAGGAGGCATGTCGAGGGCGGGCCAGTGGGTCTGACACATTTGTCTTCATGGTCTATGGCAGCTTTGAGCACACGGACTGCCTGAGGATGGGCTTAATTTATAAAGAGGCCTGTGTCTCACCATGACTTAGGTACATTCTTCTGGCAGTGGAGGTGTTAATAAAGACTAAAACGCTAGTTTTTATAAATATGCTCCTTATTGTTTGGCTCCATCTTATTGGTGTAAAATGGTGTAGTGCTGTGCTGGGCCTTGTAAAATGCGGAACGCACATGGCCGATGTCGGTGTTTTGCGGATCCGCAATTTGCAGACCACAAAACACTTGCGGACGTGTGAATGGACCCTTACAGACCACTGTTACTTTCAGGTATACCTGATTTATAGCGATTTGTGACAAATTAATTTTGTAAAGAATCAAATTTCTTGTCGACCTTCTACATAGTAACATAGTAACATAGTATATAAGACCGAAAAAAGACATTTTTCCATCCAGTTCGGCCTGTTTCCTACAAGTTTACACAATTGTTTACACAGTTTAGGGCTATGATGCATGATATCAGTAATATTCTCAGATTATACATTGTATCAAGACAGAGGCTATTATGAATAAGTTCAGTGATAATAGTATAGTCCTATTTAAAGAGGCTCGGTCAGCATGACCAACCCTATAAAACCGGGCATATTGCTTGGTTGAGCTCATAATGCTGATTAAAATGATGCCCTTCTTTTGTCTGTATGCTAAACAGCTGCAGAGATATCTGTTTTTATGTATATAAAAATGAGCAAGTTGGAGCACCAAGGGGCAGAGCTGAATCCTTGGAGCACTGCACCGCCTGTGATCTGCACACTCCCCCTCCCCTTAATTAACAAGGGTTAGAAATCAGCATGCTGAGGGCCGAGCTGTGAACTAGCAGGTACATATCATATACACTACATACTATAGCATTACCACATTGAGAAGATGGGATTTCTATGCTGAGAAAACTAATATACATATTACTGCTATATTCACAGAGACAATATATGATTATAAGGAAACCAGTACTATGTGTTAACATCCTAAGCATAGAAAAAACACAGTCCCAATATGATAAGGCTGTAGCCTGTAGGTAAGTGGTCAGTTTTATATATAGAGAACTCAACTTTAAATCTTGGTAGAGACTTTCACATTTCAGATATTTTATTTTGTCTTTCATTTAACCCATAATTAAATGCTATAGGGGTCATTTATTAAGACCGGTATTTTAGATAAACTCTTATATCTGACACTGAAGTTATAAAGAGGCGCAGGACTCTATATAACTTCAGCGCATGCAGCGCCAGTCTAAATGTAAGCCAGCTTCCCAGCTGGCTTACATTTAGATCATTTTCTACGCCTAAAGCAGCAGTGAGATGACCCATCCCCTTTCCCGCCCACACCACTTCCACTTTTTAAGACCTGGTGTGAGCGGGGAAAAGGCAAGAATTGCACGAAAATACACCTACTACATGTATTTCTGGATAATTGCTTTACTATATTGAGAATTGTATTTTTTTTACTTTGAAACCTAAAACATATTACTGGTGTATTCACAGCCACAATATATGATATATATGATTATAAAAAAACAGCAAGATGTATTAGCTTTTTAAGCATATAAAAACATTTTTCTCAATATGATAAGGCTATAGCTTTTATTATTGGTTAACCCCTTAAGGACTCGGGGTTTTTTCATTTTTGCATTTTCGTTTTGCGCTCCATGCCTTCCGAGAGCCATAACTTTTTTATTTTTACGTTCACATGGCCATATGAGGGCTTTATTTTTGCGGGACAAGTTGTACTTTCCAACGCCACCATTTAATATTGCATACGATGTAGTGGGAAGCGGGAAAAAAATTCCAAATGGGGTGAAATTGCAAAAAAAAAACAATTCTACCACAATTTTGATGTGTGATAAAACTGACGAATCCGGCGATACCCAATATGTATAGTTTTTCTTGGGTTTTGATAGTGAAAAAAAATTCTAAAGTGGGAAATTTTTTATTTATTTTTTTGTCGCCATATTTTGACCCCTATAACTTTTTTGTAATTAAGTGTATGGCATTGTATGGGGGCTTATTTTTTGCGGGGCGATCTGAACTTTTAGTTGATACCATTATGGGGTGTGTAGGACTTTTTGATCACTTTTTATTTAATTTTTTTTGAGGAAATGAAGCGTTCAAAAATGGCGAATCCGCCATTTGGGCGCTTTTTTCCGTTTTTCTGTTTACCGTATGGGGAATATATTTTTATATTTTTATACCACGGGCGTTTTCGCACAGTGCGACACCCATGATGTGTATTTTTAAAAAAAAATTTATTATTTTATTTTAATTTTGGGGAAAGGGGGGTGATTTTAATTTTTTTTTTTATTTTTTTTTTATTTTTTTTATTTCTTTTATTTTTCTTTTACACTTTTATATAGGTCCCATAGGGACCTATATAAATCAGTCATCTGATTGCTTCTAACATAAACTCCAATACACTTGTATTGGAGTTTATGAGATTTACTACTTTCCTATGAAGCCCTATTGCTAACAAGGGCTGCATAGGAAATAGTAAGTAGTAACCTCGAATCATTCATTGAGTTCGAGGTTACTACATCCAGCCCTGCGATTCCCCCGATCACCACTAGGGGGAGCCGGAGAGCTGCCGAAAGTTTTACTTTCGGTTTTAGCGCGCGCAGATGCCGTGGTCAGGATTGACCACAGCATCTGCGGGGTTAAATGATTGCGATCGGCATCGCTGCCGACCGCGATCATTAGCCGCGGGGGTCAGCTGCAGGAAACAGCCGGACCCCCGCAGCGATCGCGCCCACAGAGGGCAGGAGCGGGCGCCATACTTAGGGATCGGACCCATGACGTACCCATACGTCATGGGTCCTTAAGGGGTTAAATGGGGCTAACTCACGTGACTGCCCAGCTGGCTCTGGGCCCTTCCGCTGAAATCTTGACCGGATGTGCTCCTGTGTCTTCCTTTTCAGCTGCATAATTTAGGTCCAGATAAACAGAGAGAAACAGGAGCACATCCAGTCAAGACTTTAGCGGAAGAGCCCAGAGCCAGTCACGCAGTCACATGATTACAGTCTAGATAACGGAATCGGTAACATGACAGAATTTAGGTAAAGTCCCAGAGAACTCCTTTAATAGTTCTAATGCAGACATATCTGGTTTTAATATTTAAAATGCTTATGTTTTTTTGCGAAACTATGAGGTTTAGCTATTTTACTAATTTACTGTGTATTATGGATATTATTGAGGTTTGCAGTCGTGTATTTACAGGAGAAAAATAGTAATAATGATGATGGAACCTAACTATTTGCAAGAAACTGGTGACCCCAAGGAGGATAATCGCTGCCAATTATGGAAATATTTCCCTGCAATAAAAGTTAGGACAAATATGTTTCTAGTGTTTTTTTTTTTTTTTTTTGCCAACAACATGTTTACTTAGTTTCTGCGTTTTTAAGGACATTGTGCCATTAGCAAATGGCTTTTTTTAAATCTATTTTTATTACAGGCATATTTCTGTTTAATTTATTTTTTTAAATTGTACGTGGATATGCATTTAAAACACAGCCTGAACTTTTCCTACTGATCATTATATTGACTGACATTTACTGCTTCATTCAGTTAACGTTTCAGCTCTGATGTGTAGGCCGGGACAGAGTCAACAGTGAGTAGAGAATATAAAGTAAGAACTTAAAGGGAACCTCTAACCATGACATGCACTGAATTGTGCAGCATGTTATAAAGCATTAGGAGCTGAGCAGATTTGTGTATAGAGTTTTGTAGGAAAAGATACATCAAAACATTTAATTTATAAATTAAAATCTCACCTCTTTCTTAACTTATGACCACCCTTGTGTACAGCTATGAGTGACTGATAGCTATCTGTTCACACTTACACAGAGAATGCTATCAATCACTGATAACACCTCCCCGATGTTAAATTATCAGTATCTGACAGCTATCTCTGTATACATACTTACATAGAAAATGCTATCAATTACTGATAACACCTCCCACCGACAACTATCTTTTTATACACACTTACACAGAGAATGCTATTAATCACTGATAACACCTCCCCTGTGTACAGCTATCAGTGACTGACAGCTATCTCTGTATACACACTTACACAGAGAATACTATAAATCACTGATAACACCTCCCCTGTGTACAGCTATCAGTGACTGACAGCTATCTCTGTATACACACTTACACAGAGAATGCTATCAATCACTGATAACACCTCCCCCATGTACAACTATCAGTTACTGACAGCTATCTCTGTATACACACTTACACAGAGAATGCTATCAATCACTGACAACACCTCCCCCATGTACAGCTATCAGTGACTGACTGATATCTCTTCAAAAAACACTAAAGCACCACTGTCCCAATAAAGTACATAGTTTATTAATATCTTTTAAAATCTCTTACAAACATAATTAATTCAAATATAAAATAGAGGTGAAAAACCAATACAAAACAGCGCTCAGTCCAACTTAGTCCAATACTAATTGCACCGCCCATACTATTGCACCTAGCCCCATAGAAACATCATATTTTCCTATAAAAGTCTATCCTGATACAGATCGCAAATAACAAAGTGCCAGTGCATACCTTTCAAAATCTGGGCAGTAAATCACAGTGGACCCGCGCACCCCTCTACGCGCGTTTCGCGTAAGCTTCAGTGACTGGTATCAGTGACTGACAGATATCTGTGTATACACACTTACACAGAGAATGCTATCAATCACTGATAATACCTCCCCCATGTACAGGTATCAGTGACTGACAGCTATATCTGTATACACACTTACACAGAGAATACTATCAATCACTGATAACACTTCCCCGTGTACAGCTATCAGTGACTGACAGCTATTTCTGTATACACACTTATACAGGCAATGCCATCAATCTCTGATAACAACTGAATTGATATACAACTGAAGTCAGAAAAAGTGGAGCTCTGATGTGTAGGCTGGGATAGAGTCAGCAGTGAGTAGAGAATATAAAGTAAGAACTTAAAGAGAACCTGTCACCATGACATGCAGTGAAATGTTCAGCATGTTGTAAAATAGGAGGAGCTGAGCAGATTTGTATATAAAGTTTTGTGGGAGAAGATCCATCAAAACATTTAATTTATACATTAAAATCCCACCTCTTTCTGAATTTACAACCACCCTTATGTACAGCTATCAGTGACTAATGGCTATTTCTGTGTACACACTTACTCAGAGAATGCCATCAAGTTTTGATAACACCTCCCCTGTTTACAACTGAAGTTGGAAAAAGCAGAGATTTAAATGTTTAAATAAAAGTTTTACTGAATATTTACCCATAAAACTATATATCACTCTGCTCTATAACATGCTGCCTGCAGATTGGACTGCATTTTGTGGTGACAGGTTCTCTTTAAATCATCCTTACAATTCCAGAAGTAGTCATCTCATTATCATAAAGAAGGGAATAGAAGGGAATAATAAAGAAGGGAAATGTTTATTTCCTACGTTTTAACCCTTGTGTACAATAATAGCACGTTTCATGGAAAAAATAGTTCTCAGTTCCAAAAGCCATAACTTTTTTATTTTTCCGTTTATGTCGCCGTATGTGGTCATGTTATTTTAGAGAAAACTGAGAGTTTTATTTTAAAATAAAAACCATTTTAGAGTACATTAATTTTTTTCTTGGGGGGGGGGGAATACATTTTTTTTTATGCGGCTGTGGTATCTTAATTACACTGGTTGTTATGATTGTGGCAATACCATATATGTAGATTTTTTTAATTTTTAATACCCTTACTTTATTTTTAACCAATTTAAAACACTTTTTTTAAATGATTATTTTTTAGATTTTTATTATTATTTTTTTTTTAAACTTTGAATGCACTAGGAGACTTCACAATCTGATCACTTCAATAATGCTTTGGTATGCTCAGTATACGAAAGCCTTATTACCTCTCTATTAGACATATAGTTATGGCAGGCTTGGGGGCCTTTTCTAGACCTCTGGCTGCCATGAAACAAATGTTATCGAAGTCACATTGTGGGGTACCAGTGGAATGACAGAGGGAGCCCTGTTCTGTCTAACCTAACCTCCTAGATGTTGCATTCACAATTTACTCTGGCATCTATAGAGTTAATCCAACCGAGCCCTCATGCTCTGCCCTGTCTCTGAATGTGCCACGCGGGCTCAGCAGTGCCACGCGGTGCCATCATATAGAATATTCCACTTAGCTACTCTTTAAAGGGGTTGTCTGATAAACATTTTCTGCAGTTTTCAAACCAGTATGTAATTAAAAATTTAGTATAGCCACTGAGTTATTCAATAAAAAGAGCCCACATGCACACGGCAGTGTTTTTTTGCGGCCTCCATTCCGTTTTTTTGCGGATCCAATGGTTTCCCATTCATTTCTATGGATCCGTTAAAAATGCGAATGCCTCTTTCGTTGACTGTCCGCATCCGCTGTCCGCATTTCACGTCCGCATAAAAATATGGCATGTCCTATTCTTGTCCTTAAAAAACGGTTTGCGGACCCAAGTCAATGGGTCCGCAAAAAATGCGGATGACCAACTGATGCCATCCGTTTTTCATCCGCATTCGTGTTTTTTTTTGCGGATGGTTGCTTGGAAACCAGGGCACTTGTACAGGTACTTTAAGAGACTGGTTCAAGCCTTCCGTTTTTTTTGTGGATCCGCAAACAAAACGGAAGACACACGGAAACACAACCTACAAAATTTGCGGACACACTGAACAGGTGTGGAGGTGGAAAAAAAAGGAAGACTGATCCGCAATCTGCGGACAGCAAAAAACAACTGTTGTGTGCATGTAGCCTAAATCTGTATAGCGCCACCTGCTGTTTGTTCTTTTTCTTATTTCTCTGTCCACCTTGCTGAGTTGGATGCACATGCTCAGTTCCATCTTTTAACCACCTCTTGAGCTGTGATAGGGAGAACTTCAACAGAGAGGCCATGCCCACTGAGCAGCCAGCTTGATAGAGATCTAGCAGAAAAATTGGAGCAATGAATGGGGAAATCTCTGGACCCATGTAAGGTACAGGGCTGGTTCTGGCTGTGTTAGAAGGAGATTGTCATGTACTATATTATTTTTATGTTTTAACCCCTTTAATACTACAGCATGGAGACAGTGTGCGTGCCCAGTAGAGGCATGGACTTCTCCATATAACCCTACCTGCTAAAAACTGAATCTGCATAGAACTATGGTCCTTTCTTGTACTCCAATCAGATATATTTCAGAGGCTTTCATAAAGGTTTTTTTTTTTTTCTGGGAATTCAGCATTGATTCTCTATCCTCAGGATAGGCCATCAATATTTGATCAGTGGGGTTCTGACACCCGTTACCCCACTGATCTGCTGGTTGAACGGGCCACAGCTCTCGGGTCAGTGCCTCTTCATTGTATGCCTAGAACAGCGCTGCACCTCATATGGTGGCTGCTCTTGGTATTGCAGCTCACATTTCAGCATATTGGATTGAATTGGACTGATCTACAGAAAGGCCATGTGACCAAGGGATGTGACATCACTAGCCCAACAAGAGGCCACAGCATTTGTCCATGTGCAATGGTCTCTTTCAGAAGCCGAACATCAGTGGTGCCAGAACTTGGACCACCAACCATCAGATAGTAATGATCTAGGCTTAGGATAGGTCATCAACATTTAATTCCTGGAAAACCTGTTAATGTTAGGTGGGTAACCCACAGGAAAGATATAGTGAGGCAAATGTCATAGTGGTAGGTTGTGGCTTTTTATATAGTTTTGTAGTGTTTACTTTCAGTTACTATTTGCTATACTGTTTACGCTTTTTTTCTCACCCACTTCACAACTGGGGTCCCACTTGGATTTGGACAGCACGTCTACTCTGTTTGGATAGTTTCTGATGGGTGTGCAAATTAACACTATTTTGGCTACTTACCAGATGGTTAATAAAATAAAGCTTCGCTCTACTGGCTGCTAACTTGGTCCTACTTTAGGGACTCTCCATGAGGCCATTGTTATATCATGTGACATCTACATACAATTCAGACAATAAAGACCTAGTTGCCAAGGACTGTCCTTAAAAGAGCTGCCCATAAGACATCTCCACTGATGATACGATGATGGTGGAGGTCATAGTAGCCTCACCCCCCTCAATCAGCTGATGCAATGAGTGACCTTTATACCAAATAGACTGTCTATGTAACTTGATGAAGTAGATCCTCCAGAGAGAAACCTACTTTTTATAGAGGCGCTCAGCTATGGCTAAAAGAAGGGGGTCTCAAGCTGAGGATACCCATTCTATGGTATTCAGTCTTACGCCTTAACTGGTAGACAACTCATTAAAATTGGTTTCCAGGACTTAGATATTAAAGACCTTTCCACGGGATAGATCAGTGGGGGTCCGACACCCAGCAGCACCCTTATCGATCAACTGTTTTTGGGCAGCTGCCAGCACCATTAACTATACAGTGGACAGATCCAGAAGCAGAAGGCTCCATTCCTTGTCTAGTGGCTGTGCCGGAGTACTGCAGCTCCCATCCACTGTAATTCTCCAGTGAACTGTCACGGCCACTAGACGTGGACTGAGATTTCTGCTTCCCGCCCTGTCTACTACTGTATAGCTTCTGACATGGTTGCTGCCGAAACACAGCTGATTGGTGGAGGTGCCAGCTGTCAGACCCCTACCCTTCCGATATTGATGACCTATCCTGAGGACAGGTCATCAATATCTACAGTAAGTCCTGAAAAACCCCTTTAAGATAAACGGATAGGTTGATATCCCTGGTCTTGAGGTAAAGACTAGAGTAACCCCTTTAGTCTTCTCTTCATGCTTTGCAAGCTTTTATTCTGAAGCAGACACCTGCTTGCTACTCTATATACTCATTTAGTAGACGTAACACAAAGTGTGGGCCCCCTAAAGTTTTTGACTTCCAGATCTTTTTGAGAATTTTTGCAGTATTTTCAGAAGAAGAAGCTAATGAGAATAATTCCGCAGCTTGAAGGGATGACAACTACCGTACTTGGTTGTGGGTTACTGCAACGCACAGTCCGGTTCGAGATTTTTTAATTACCTTCAGCCTCGCATCAACTTTATCTCATGTGGGGAAGGCATAAATTCATTTTTAGTTTTATTCCATGCCTTTGTGGTTTTGCCTTTTTTTGTTGTGTTTGAGCAACGGGTGCTTTAAACCTAAGAGCGAGGAGGGGCCTTCTTCCAGACTTGCCTCATCCTACTTCTGGAATCAAAACAGATTTTTTTTTTCTTTTTTTTTTTTCATCGCATTACTTCCAGCAAGAAAACTGCAATATTGTATTTGCCATAGCTGTTGGCTATTGCTCTGCATCTACTTTCTAAGGAATTTGAAGTCGGACTGCACCGAACAAGATTTAAAAGGATCCGTTATACAATACTTTTAACAAGTCTGAAAGGGACAAGCTATTGGCAGCTCCTACCGCTCACCCCTTCTGTGACAGGAGGGAATAATTGTCTAACTCTTTAACTCTTCTAAGTCCGGGATAAACTTTTGGCTGCCTAACATGTCGCAGGTTCTGAAAGCTGTGGAAACTAGAAAAGTAGTTTTCTGAAGCTCAGCAATGCCTACTTACAAGACGCTTCAAGGCTAAGGCTAAGAAAGGTTAATGCAGACCAAGGGCTTGACAGGACATAGTATGATTTTTTTTTCTAGGGATTTTGAGGTGATTTTTTTAAATCGTTAAAAACCTACCAAGCAGTAACATTCGAGTTTTTTTTTTTCTCTCTCTCTCTCTCTCTTCGTCGCTCTTAAGTAGCTTGAAGAGTTTCTGTGCGAATGAATTAGATTCACTCCGGACAACTTTGCATTCCTAGTCATCATCCTATTAAGCAGCCACGATTCCATCTCTAGCTGATGGGCAGAGAAAGCGGGCAACGTGCCAGGTAGACGTTTCCATGACGCCCAACCCCCAAAGGTGATGCTTTTTTTTTTTTCCAGCTAATTTAATGAAGAGTGGGCTGAGCTCAGGGTGTACAGTACGCTAGACAATAGCTGCCTTCGCAATATCAACAGAATGGTTTATGGGAATGCACTCCCGACTTGGCAGAGGATCATGTGACCATACGGCTGAGATTTTGTGTGGATGCCAAGGGGTCTTGGATGGCAACATCCGTGCTGACTTTCCCCCTCTTCTTCTTTCATGGCTCAGAAAATGGCGGATTTAAAGAAAAAAAAAAAAAAAACTTGACTTTAGCCAGACTCAGCAAGCGATTCAGCTTTCAGCTTTGAAGCACAACTTCGTCTTTATTCCGGCTTTTTTGGCAGGCCACCAGGAGGCTGTTCCTTTCACGCCTGATAAATTTTTTTTTTTTGCTACCTATCTTCCTACAGATAAAAGACAAATGTAAAGATTATTTCCGCCTAATACGTTTTCGAATATGCATTTTTCAATGGACGTGGCAGACTTCTGATCGGAGAGTAAGATTTGCTTGCAGTGTAAAAAGTTGTGTTCTGTGTGATGAACAGGCACATGAAGCAGGCAAATGGGGCGACAGCATACGACATGAGCTCATTGCTCCACACTAAAGCACACTGGCAACCTGCCTCTGTGACCCCCCTCCTCCCGGCTCCAGCAGATCATTTCCCTTATTTTTATAAAATGCAAGCTGCCTACATACATTTTATGGGATCTCCCACCTCCACCGTGGTGCAGATTGGTTCGGCAAGGATTGGTGTTGATTTTGTGCAATGCTCTGTGCCTGGAATCCTGAGGACAACTGAATTGCAAAAAAAAAAAACAACAAAAAACATTTGCATGCATCCTGAACTTTCTGGAACGACAGCGCGATGTAATGGATATATTTTATATATTTATATATATATACCGCTATATATAATTTTTTTTTAAAACGCATTTAGTTCCGGATGGAATAGGCCATGCACCCTTTTCTATCATTGCAGGTATATGCTACTTTACTTTTCTCTTTCTAGTCGTTTGTACCTGTCAGTTATCGCATTTTAATGTCCCTCTATGTTTGTCGTTAATATTGTCGAAAGCGCTTGTTTACCGCTAAATACGATAGATCTTTTACCTAGATTGTGTAGCATCGTGTAGGTCATAGCTGCTAAAACGTGTTTCCCAGGAACCATCCTGGTGTCAGAAGATTTTTGGCCTGTTCTAGGATGTTACATCCTAACAAAATGCGAAATAGACGATGGGATTAACGTGCATTGTACAGAAATTATAGTAATATTATATCATATCAGACATTGCTGCTTATCTCGCTTTTTTATTACATTGAATGCCATATTGTAATTGAGATGACGAGAAAAATCTATGTTTCCAGTATTTTAACAGTAAAGTAAATGTTTGAGGCATAAAAATGACAATATTGTAAATGGTAGAAAGCAATATCTTTATCTATCTATCTATCTATCTATCTATCTATCTATCTATCTATCTTATATATAATATATATGTAACTACCTGTGGGATTACACGTTCATGTGTACTTCTTTCTTTTGCTAAATTGAAGATTAAAATTTTTGCAAAATTTCTACATTTTTTCTATTTAGTGGCCGCATCCTGAAATATATTCGGCTTATAATGTACCTACATATATTTGTAATATTAAAATTTAACAGGGTAAATAGTTTCCAAGTGCATGATTGTGTATTAAATATATATATATTATATATTTGCTAATATATATTATATATTTTTTTAAATCTCACACTATAGCTATTTTTGAATATACCGAAATTTTGAGTTTTTTCCCATCCTAACTGTTCTCTTTTCGTTCCAGCCAAGCCAACAGGATCAAACTTTATTTTTTCATTATTGAAGATATGAAGTTTATTGGACATCAGCAAAGGTAAGGGGGGCACTTAATTATCACAGTTTCAAACGAATGGTTAAAATGTTCTTACATTTGCTGCAAGTGGTTCGCGTGTCTAAATGAACCCCATCAATCTTAAAATTTGCTTAAAAAAGCCAACAATTTATAAAACCTTCTGCCGCCAAAACCCTTCACATTGTTTAACAAGTGTATAAATATACATTTGCATTTATTTTTACTTTGCAGTAGTTAAATCTTGGAATGAAAAGTTTTTTCAGCCGTTGCGCATTAAATGCTGTCAGTTTCGAACATCTGTTCTTAAATAAGTTTCTGATGTAAACCAATGTAGTGAAATCTGTAATACTAATTAAATGACCTGACAGGTTTCAGTGCTGACTGATAAAGATGGGTGATACAATTGAACCCATGTGCATGTCCTATGGAGATTAAAAAATGGGGAAAAAAAAACAATACAGGGTTGAATCCCATAATGCATTGTGGAGGCTGTGTCATATTATGCAATGTCATTGCTGCTAATAGATTTCACTGTATACATTCTCTACGGTTGGTTAATAGGGCGAACCTAGTCTACCCAAACCAATGTCATTGTCCATAGGAGATATTATTTGTCCAAAATGCATTTTTTGTTGTTAATATCAAAGGTAATTTTTTACTTTTATTTGGAAAAAAATTATTAGATTTAAAACGTTATGCCTTTCTCGAGGTAAAAATGTGCTGTACGGTATAACTATGATATGTTCAAGTATTTTTACCCGAGATGGAGAATATTAGGCCATCTTAAAACATTCTGAATCTTTATTTTTTTTTACTACTGCTGGTAAAATATATTAAGATATCCTAAATTGGTATGTAAAGGTTGTAATACCTAATAACATAAACCCGTAGATCCGATCTTGTGGTGAATTGTTCTGCTCAAGCTCGTTTCTGTGGGTCTGTGTGGTTGAGGTTCTTGACTCCACATATTTCTCGACCTCTTAAAATGCTGAATATTTAAATTTACTTTTAGATTGTATTTTATTATTTTCATTTTTTGTTAAAATCTACCTATCTCATATCTATCTATCTAATATCTATTATCTATCTATATATATCTATCTCATATCTATCTATCATCTATCTATCTATCTATCTATCTATCTATCTATCTATCTATCTATCTATCTCATATCTATCTATCTAATATCTATTATCTATCTATCTATCTCATATCTATCTATCATCTATCTATCTATCTATCTATCTCATATCTATCTATCTAATATCTATTATCTATCTATCTATCTATCTATCTATCTATCTCATATCTATCTATCTATCTATCTATCTATCTATCTCATTATCTATCTATCTATCTATCTATCTATCTATCTATCTAATATCTATTATCTATTAATCTATCTATCTATCTATCTATCTATCTATCTATCTATCTATCTCATATCTATCTATCTATCTATCTATCTTTATCTCATAACTATCTATCTATCTATCTTCTGTATCTATCTAATATATATTATCTATCTATCTATCTATCGCTATCTATCTTTCATATCTATCTAATATCTATTATCTATCTATCTATCTATCTATTTATCTATCTATCTATCTATCTATCTATCTATCTATCTATCATCTATCTATCATCCATCTATCATCTATCTATCTATCTATCTATCTATCTAATTTGAAACAATTAAGTATTCCTATTTTATTAGATAAATGAGAATATACATATTTTATTACAGAACATGTATAGTATAATCTGTTGGTGACATTTGATTTTATGTTATAACCATCTGGTTTTCTGTTCTTTAACTTTTTATTTTTATTTTTTATGTTTTTGATTAAGTTTCTTGAATGCTACTTTAAATCATCACCATTGTTGACGAAGAAGAGCACAAATATACTTTGGTTATGTGTTAGTGTTGAAAATGTTTTATACAGTTTTTTCAAGTTTGTTTTTTATACCTTCCCAATACAAAGTCTTCTGTGGTTCTAGCACATATTTGTAGCTTTAACAAACCTTTAGTGTTTACTAAAGAAAAATAAGGAGGCGATGGGGAAGAGGGGGGACTGCGCAACTGTGCCAAACATGGAAGAAATGAAGATACGGACTGCGTTGGAAACTGTGTGCATCCAGGTTGAGGTAGTAGGTTGTATGGTTTAGAATGACACCCTGGGAGTTAACTGTACAACCTTCTAGCTTTCCTTGGAGTACACTTGAACCATCGAGGAATCATCAGCTCCTGAGACAAAACGTCTGTCTTCAGTTGTATTCTAAACTGTCCCACTTGTATGTTTCAAAACTTAAAGCTCTAGATGTATAATATATAAGGATTGGGGGGGTATGTTGATGAATTAAGACAAATAAAAAATATCCTACACAAGGTAAAATAAGATAATACAACTCAATAAGAAAATGAAGCTCCATCAGCAAAAAAGCTTTTTTTATTGTTCTTAAATAAGACAGAAGAACCCTATTGGTGTCCCAGGTGGCGGGGAAAGGAAGGGTGACGGAGTGGGGTCGCTGCTGCTTAAACATTTCAGATTGAATCATTTTTGAAACATGGGGAAAAATCCTAGTAAGAAATTTCGCTATTACAAATATAGAAGGATGTTATCCCTGTGCATAGTTATAAGTTAATCAGGTACTGAAAGTAATGGAATAGAAGCCAAAAATAAATGAATTGTCCTTGTGCACCAATATGGACGACCGATTATGGCGTGTAGCATCGAGATAATTCTGTCTGGGTATTAATGTAGCCCAATTCAGTTATTTGGTCTTGTTTTCTCAGGTGTTGTGTTGGTTTTGGATGTAGCGGGGGTGAATTTCTTATTTGGCACAATCTTTGGGGAGTCGTGGTTTTCTATAGACCTACAGGTAAATCTAGATTAGGTTTGGTTCACATCACCGTTTAGTTTTCCACTCGTCTGGTCCTTCAGATGAATAGAAAATTAAAAAAAAAGGATTTTGAGCTTTGGTTTTGCTTATTTTGCATCCGTTTAGCCATTTCTGTCTGAGAGACGTTATTTTTTCCTTCCGTCAAAGATAACGTATTTCAGACGGAAATCTACATGGTATAGGATGGGTCATTTTTCTAACATCTTTAGACTTTTTTTAGACAAAAGGTTCAAATGTTGTATTTCAAAAAGATATGCTAATTTCCAGAGAATTAAATAAATATGTTTTTCCTTACCATTCCCCTCAGATATCCCGGGATGAGTGATGACCAGTATTAGGAAGAAAAAAAAAGAAAAAGAAAAACTTTTGAGCTACTCTGTCAGACATTGGGTTTGTCACTCTTCCTGGGATATCTCCAATCAAAAGGAAAGGTAAGGAAGACCACCTCGGAAAACTAGTTTTTGTATTCCTTCATGTCTACAATATAATCTCCCCATAAACTCTAACCGGCTGTGTATGTCATAGGGTTGCTGACTTTTTTCTCTAATCAAAATTTAGTTTTATTATATTTCATCCTTCTATAATAATACAATAAATCCACAAACCTTTAAAAACAGAATCCAACACATTATTCTGTATTAGCTTTATCGTATCTTCAATCCAGGAGTCTTTATTAAATGCATTTAATATTTTTCTCTGATTTTTCATAAATATTAACCTTGTGGTGGGGCAAGCCATTTGGCAGGATATTGGTTTGCTCTTAAATTTATTTTATCATCAACCAACCTTGGCCTGTGATTTCCTATTATAATGGATGCTATCCCTTATTTACTGTATATAGTGCTGTAATTATAATAATTAGTGCTACCAAAATAGAAACCATGGAAACCATTCATTAAGAATTTTACATCAATACAATTAGCATTCATGGCGCTGATTGCTTGGAGGTTGCTCCCCCATTCACCTTCAGTAAATATTTTCCTCATTACTGTTGTACTCTTAGATTAATGTAATAAGGCAGGCGACAATTTTTGGGTAATTTCCAGCCAGACAGGTGCATGTGTCTGTAAGAAGCAAACTCATTCAAACTTCTTCAAAAACATCATCCTTTTTTATGTTTGGTCGGACTATGCATACCAATAAATAATGTAGAGCTGCCAAAATTTATTTAGTTTTAACCAATCTCTCAACCCCTTAAAAAAAATCCTCTCCCGCACAAAAAAACACCCAACACAGGTAAAGAAGAGATTTTTCTATTAAGTACATTTAGCATTTACATTTCAAGATCCGTTCTTAACAATCCTGAAATGTGTATTGTAGACTTAGTTCTAAGAAATATTTCAGTTTAGTACTTTATCTGCATTGTTCACTGGACTAAACTTTATATATTTCGAAGTTTACCGCTGGAAATAAATATGCTCAGGTTAAATTAAAAAAAAGAAAATAAAAAGGTTTTCATTTCCTGTATTCTATTGTAGGATTTATTCTGTAGTATTAATTGTATAAACTGTATAATGCAATAAAATAGAATATAAAAAATGCTATATGTTATAAAATCAGTAATGTAATTTACTGGTACAAAAATGACTGTAGGTGATATGAATTATAAAATATTGTAATATGATGATATGATGGCTCTGTGTTGTATAGATCCATGCCATAGAGACCGTAGAGTGCTATAAACTACTACTATACCTAAACGTGCCGACTTCAAAGAGCCCACTCTATTAAAGATAAACAAATCGATAAACAAATCAAATTCGACCTGAATTTTGTAAAAATTTGAGTTGCATCTGAACCCAAATTTTTGGTGATTGGATGAAGGCAAATATTGGAGAGAAAGAGAGGAGAGAGAAATAAAATAAATTTAAAAAAGTGGGAGACAAGAGAGAAACAACATGAGTGCTAGGAGACCTAAGAGTGTCAGACACCAATCATCAGGCTGGAGTGCCTTCAGTTCTGGTAAAGATCGATTCAAAACTAAATCGTAATCGGCTGACTGATTTGGCCAAATAGATACACACACACCTCCGCATTCTATACCTCAGCATACCATCATTAGTGATGAGCAACGTAAAAAATTCGATTGTGCTGCTTCGACGAATTTTACCCAAAAAATACACATTGTGACCAATGACTTCTTCACAAATCGCATTTCTTTGTAAGTAGCAGGTGCAATGACAGGGAGCAGCGATTGTGCCGCCCCCCATCATTGTACCCCTCAGATGCCGCATTTATACATGATCGCAGCATCTGATATTAATAACAGAGTGTAAAATTAATAATAAAAAAAAAATACTTCATCATCATGCAAGTCATACGTCACCGCGCACGGGATTTGGACTGAGATCTTTAAACAATATGGCTGCGGCCAACTCATTGTGAGCAAATGGAACAGGTAAGTATGATTTATTTTTTGTTTTGTTTTTTAAAGTATTTCAGTTTAAATCGATTCGCTACCACGAAGCATGAGGAAATTCGTCTTTGCGGCGAATCGAATTTATCCTGTAATTTAGATCAAAATCCACTTCAATTCGCTCATCACTGACCATCATCTATGAACCCATGGTATACCCATGCATACCTCTAGGCATTCTACGGGCATTATGAAAAAGACAAGCATTTCTTAGGCCTATTGAAGAAAGAGCGTTTCGTTAATGACTGTCCCGGTGCGCCGTCGATGCCACATCTCTTCTGCACGTGCACAGAATGCGGGGACTCGGGACCCGAGTAGAAAAGCCCACACCCTGTGCGAATGCAGTAGAGAGAGAGGCACGGCGGACAGGTAAGTATTAAGAAAATTCTCCTTCTTCAACAGGTCCAAGAAATTCTTATAGTTTTCATAATGCCTGGAGAACCCCGGTAATACAGAGGGTTTGTTTCTCCTAAATTCATATAGAACTGATTCTAAAAAAATTTGCAATGTGTTCCATCGCATGCTGTATTCTGTGAGTATTTTTCCAAAGAAGCATCAATTTTATGAGACTGTACAGAGTTTCACGGATACATCATAAGGAAGGAATGGTAGGGCCTACAAGTCTATAATATGGAGATGATGTGCACAAGACCTAGACCTATAAATAAGTAAGAGTTTATTGACTATGTGTACTTGTATTTGTGGTTTTCTTTGCTCCTGTGAACGTTTCTTGCAATATATAATATATATATTTTTTTTTGGGGGGGATTCACTGGTAGACAGGATAAGCTGACGCAGTATAGAAGCACCAACCAGTTCACCAGTTCTTAAATCAAACAGTTCAGTGTTTATTCACACTGTTGGCAAAATTATAAACAAAAAGTCACATTCAACACAAAAAGTCACCTTGTGGTTTTGGTGTTAATTCACACCCTGCTGGCAGTTCTGCCTCAAAGAGTCCATGAGCAGGTTTTAGGCGGCCTGCTTCCCCTCACACAGGTCTCAGCCCTCCAAGCCCGGAACAAGATCCCAATACAGAGGTATTTTCTGCTGAACCCAGCTGTCTTTTAAAGGTAGCTAGATGTTGCCAAAACCCGGTCTGGCACCTGAGATCCAGTCCGGTGTCGCTTCCCCCCGCCGTTGGCGTAATCTTCCTGGCTGCAGAGGTGACGTTCCGTGAACACAGGTCACCGCTGCAGCCAATCACTGGCCTCAGCAGTGTATGGAATGTCACTGCCGCAGCCAGGAAAACAAAGAGCTGCAGGGAGGACTGGAGCGCAGCGCTAAAAGCAGCAGGGAAAAGGGGTTAGTGTCTCTTCATTTGTTATTTTGGCACGTTTACAAGATCTGACTGAGGCTTTATTTAACTCAAACAACCACTTTAAGAATGTAGAAAGTATAAATCCTCTGTATATAGTAGTGGGTTAGAAGATTATATCAATATGGGAGCTGGATGCCTGAGGCTAAGATATCTCAGCATGTGAAGTTTGGAAGGAGCCATCATTAAAGGGGTTGCCTCACCTCAGTAAGTTGCATTTATCATGGTATTGCAAATTATGGAAATTATGATTTGGAGCTGATCATAGTCAGAAGGTGGATGAAGGGTCTGCCACCATTGCTTCAAAGCAAGCATAATAGTATGAGGTTCTGTTGTTTTTGGTAAAAATATTGAAATTGGAGAGCCCCAACAAGAATTAGGGTTCACCGATATCTTTTACTATTTGAGTAGAGTCACATCTTGTCTCTCGTATGTTACAGTAATCGGACAGACATCCCATAGCAAAACAGCAGCAGCTGGTAATGTAGGCTTCCATAGCGGCAATGTCACTGGATTGTCCTAGACGTCACTTGTTCTAGTCATTCTGTAGTCCATGCATTAGCTTCATGAATCAGATAGCTCAGGATGAACTGTGCTGAGAGGCCAGCTACTGATTGTCAGGATGTCCTAATGGGCAACCCAATTGGATCAAGTACATTCTTTGTGAAGGAAGAACCTTAAAGGGGTTACTCCATTAAATATTTATTATCTGGATACAGGATAGGCTATAAATGACTGATCTCTGGGGGCCCCACCAATAATTAGAATGGGAGATAAAGAGAAATAGATAGACAGATAGAGTAGATATACTACTGGCAGATCAGGGTGTGTGTCCTTTCTGTTGCATCTCTTTCCCTGTCACAGCTCAAGGGGGTGTCCTTTTTGCTGCAGGTCTCTCCCAGTCACAGTTCAGTTGGAGTGTCCTTTCACGGGGAGGGAGCGTCCTTTCAGCTGCAGATCTTTCCCTATCAAAGCTCAGTGGGTATGTCCTTTCAGCTACAGATCTCTCTCCCTGTAACTATCACAGCTTTTACCATGGTATAATTATTATTGAACTGAGCATATGCGACCACTTCAGTGATGTTACTTAGGTGGACAGAAAAATAAGGGGGAAAAAACAAACAGAAGGTGGTGCTATATAAAAGGTGGACGTGCTGCTGCCTATCTCCGGATTTATAAAAGGTGGTATAGATATATTTTTATTAAATAACTCAGTGGCTATGCTAAATTTTTATTACCATATTTTTTGCTTTATAAGACGCACATGATGATAAGAAGGATTTAGAAGGAAATTAATAAAATAAAATATTTTGAACTAAATGGTGTGCTTTTGGTGGATTTTGAACTAATGGATGGTCTGTGGATGGCACTATTATGGGGATCTGTGGATGGCACTGTTATGGGGATCTGTGGATGGCACTGTTATGGAGATCTGTGGATGGCACTGTTATGGGGATCTGTGGATGTCACTATTATGGGGGATCTGCGGATGGCACTGTTATGGGGATCTGTGGATGACACTGTTATGGGGGGATCTGTGGATGACACTGTTGTGGGGGATCTGCGGATGACACTGTTATGGGGATCTGTGGATGACACTGTTATGGGGGATCTGTGGATGGCACTGTTATGGGGATCTGTGGATGACACTGTTATGGGGGATCTGTGGATGACACTGTTATGGGGGATCTGTGGATGGCACTGTTATGGAGGGTCTGTGGATGACACACTGTTATGGGGATCTGTGGAGGACACTGTTATGGGGAACTATGGAGGACACTGGTATGGGATCTGTGGAGGACACTGTTATGGGGGATCTGTGGAGGACACTGTTATTGGATCTGTGGAGGACATTTATTGGGGATCTGTGGATGGCACTGTTATGGGGATCTGTGGAGGACACTGTTATGGGGAACTATGGAAGACACTTTTCGGGGATCTGTGGATGACTTTGTTATAGGGATCTTTGGAGGACACTTATTTGGGATCTGTGGATGGCACGGTTATGGGGATCTGTGGAGGACACACTATTATGGGGGATCTGTGGATGACACTGTTATGGAGGATCTGTGGAGGACACTGTTATGGGGATCTGTGGAGGACACTTATTGGGGATCTATGGATGACTCTGTTATGGGGGGATCTGACCCCACAACATTGGGCCCTAGTCATTGCAGCCATCACATATAAAGTGTATGAAGCAGCCCCTAGCAGTGCTGCTTTGCTAATCTTGCAGTAATCACTTATCTGTAAGCAGTACTCGCCATGCACAGAGCGGGCAGTCCTGCAGCGCACGTCACTCACTCAGTCACGCTCCAGCCCCACCCACATAATTAATGAAGTGGGCGGGGCCCGAGTGTGGCTGAGTGAGTGAGCACACCATTTTGGAGTTATTCTCTTTTATAAGCAATTTTTCAGGAGAAGAATATTTCGGTAATACTAAAAGCACTATATAGTGGGAGTGCCTAAGGTTCTGTAGTCAGTACTGTCAAGGACCCATGTGCCGCCCATCATACAGGCTCCGTACGTTCATCTGTGCCATGCGCACGTGCCCTAATACTACATAGTTCAAAAAAAATGTCAACTTATTTCTTAAGACATTTATAGATCACAAAACTCTCGTTATTACGAACTGCCTTCCGCTTTACAAAGTTCTGTGTTTGATGCATTGAAAGCCGTCAATACGAATGCTCCCCGAGCTGTGTATGTAACTACTGCACAGTCGTATTGTTATATAATGTACAATACACGTACAGGTCGCCAAAATCATTCATCGGTGACCACAGACTTCAGACACATAAAAGAATGAGCAGTAGATCAAAATGAATGAGGGTTTTGCATCCGCAGTCTCAAATCTTCACACTGGGAATTTCTTTACTTTTTCGCTAAACCTGTTCAGATGTCTTATCGCAAAAACCTGGATGGTATTAACAAGATATACAAGTTATACGGGAGATTAACGGCTTTAATATGTAATTGGTTGATTCTGTTATGCAACCTATTACCTAAAATACTTTATATGAGAAGAGGTTATTTGTCTTTACAGATTTGTACCTTAAAGCATAGGTTCACCTTGGGAGATGCAATGGTAATATCAGGATCTACTGGGAGGGAATGTGTGATCCGAAAATGGCCTATTGTTTAAATTGTGTTTTTTTTTGTGCTAAACATATGGTTAAGATTTTTTTTTTTTTTTTTTTTTAAGGTTTCATGTCACTTTCTGTGTTAAAAAAAATAAAATAAATTGTATATAGGCAAGAGTTGGCACTGTCACTGAACAGTCAAAAATAAGGATGTGCTTGTCGTACAAAAATATTTATTAAAAATAATTCACCTAGACAATGCCCAATAGCATAAATAAAATAAATACAATTCCATAAGAATCAACTGCTGCCAATTAATAAGTGCCCTTGATCTGGATATTAAATTTAATATCAATATAAGTAGTGTGCGCATAGCATAAGACACCCCCCCCCCAACCCGGAAAGATGTTAGTGCGTCTTATGGAGCGAATAAGGGGGCCAGCACATCGCAGGGTGTGCTGCATAGGAATGTCCGGTGCGGCCGCGTCACAACAGGAAGTGACGAGGGTAGGGAAATTTCACGGGTAGGGAAATATAACAGAACACCGGCAGATGCACAGTAGCATGGAGACCAGGGGCGGGTGCGCTGGAGCAGGCATACAATGGGTGGAAGCAGGCTTTCCTGTCACACATGCCCGCTCCACCTCTACGTCTTCTCACGTGCCTGCTCCTGTGTACGTGCGTCCCCTGCTAACTGTGTGAAAAGTTCTCTGAACTGCAACTAAACTACTGATAAAAGGTACCTACAGTGTCCCCCTAATGAAGTGTCCCTCGGAAGTGTATCACTGGACCCCCCCCCCCATAAGTGTGTCAGCAGGAGATTTCCCCATAACAGTGCATCGCAGAAGATCCCCAACATAGTATTTTGTCAGCAGCAGATTCCCCCCATAACGGAGTGTCAAGCAGCATATCCCCTCTCCTATCATATTGTTTCAGCAGCAGATCCCCCATACTATTGGGTTAACATCAGATCCCCACCATAACAGTCTCAGCAGCAGATCCGCCCCTAAAACAGTGTGTCACAGCAGATCCCCCTATAACAGTGTGTCACAACAGATCTCTCCCATAACAACGTGTGACAGCAGATCCCTCCATAACAGGGTATCATCAGCAGATCCCACCCATAATATTATGATAGCAGCAGATCTCCCCTATACCAGTGTGTTGCTGTAGATCTCCCCATAACAGGGTGACGGCAGCAGATTCAACAACCCCCGCGTCTTATAAGGTGTAAAATACCGAATTCAATTTAATAGAATACTCTGTCTAGAAAGTGCATAAGTTGCACAATAGATATCCCATAAATGGCAAAAATATCTATATAATATAAAGATAAAGATATAAAAAATGATGAAAAAGATTTAAAAACACCAAATAAACTGGCAATCCTCCTCTAAAAAAAATAGTTCTTGTGGGGCCCACACAATAGTAATAACCAAAAGTTAGTCTCCAAGATGTCAATAAAACTCCTGAGTATATTTATTGAAAGAATTAATAATCATGTCAGTCCATGGTAAACAATATTTTGTATGGCAACCTGGCTTAGGCTTCGTTCACATCACCGTTCAGCCTTTATTATAGCCCCATTATAGTCTATGGGGTCCTTAGGTTCCTTTCGGCTCAGTTATGTGCCGAATCCGTCCTTTCCGTTCTCCTGTTTCTAAGCGGAGCAGGAGAACGGAAAGGCTGAATGGTGATGTGAATGAAGCCTTACAAGGAGATAATCAAATACTACATAGGCAGAGTTTGAATTGCCCTCTAAGTATACAGTATATATATTTCTACCCCTTGAATTTTTCCACATTTTTTCACGTTACACCCACAAACTCAAATGTATTTTATTGGGATTTTATGTGAAAGTTGCAAGTATGTGTGAAGTGAAAAGAAAATGATACATGGTTTTCAAATGTTTTAATAAATAAAAATCTGAAAAGTGTGGCGTGCATTTGTATTCTGCCCCCCCTGAGTCAATACTTTGTAGGACCACCTTTCGCTGCAATTACAGCTGCAATTCTCTTGAGGGATGTCTCTACCAGCTTTGCACATCTAGACTCTCTAGAAATGTCTGCCCATTCTTCATTGCAAATTAGTTCAAGCTCAGTCAGATTGGATGGAGAGCGTCTGTGAACAACAATTTTCAAGTCTTGCCACTGATTCTCTGCAGCTCCTCCAGAGTGACCATGGGCCTCTTGGCTGCTTGTCTAATTAGTGCTCCCTTTCCTGGGCTGTCAGTTTAGATGGATGGCCATGTCTTGGTAGGTTTGTAGTTGTGCCATACTCCTTCCATTTTCGGATGATGGACTGAACGGTTCTCCGTGAGCTGTTCAGAGCTTGGGATATGTTTTATAACCTAACTCTGCTTTACATTTCTCCACAACTTTATCCCTGACCTGTCTGGTGTGTTTCTTGATTTTCAAGATGCTGCTTGATCACGATTGTTCACTAACAAACCCCTGAGGCCTTCACAGAACAGCTGTAGTTATACTGAGAATATATTACACACTAGTGTTGATCACGAATATTCGAATTGCAAATTTTAATTGCGAATATCGGCACTTCGAGAATTCGCTAATATTTAGAATATCTCAAAATATATTCGAAATCGCGAATATTCGTTTTTTTTAAGTACCAGTCTATGCAAATTTTTATGCTAGTTTTTTTTAAAGGCGAATCTTCGCAATCAAGAAAATAATGCCTGAAGTTTAGGAATTCGAGAAATTCGCAAATATATATTCGCCCAAATATTCGCAAAATATCGCAAATTCGAATATTGCCCCTGCCGCTCATCACTATTACACACAGGTGGACTCTATAAATTAGGTGACTTCTGAAGGCAATGGGTCACACATTTTAATTAGTGGTATCACGGTACCGGGGGCTGAATACAAATGCACGCCACACTTTTCAGATTTTTATTTATTAAAACATTTGAGAACCATGTATCATTTTCTTTTCACTTCACAAATACTTGCTACATTGTGTTGGCCTATCACATAAAATCCCAATAAAATACATTTGAATATAGCTTAAGAATTCTTTTTCAAGGCACTGTATATTGATATAATGTACAAAAAATTGGCCAATCCTGCAATTTTTACTTTAGCCACAAAACCTAATAGGCTGACACTTCATGTTCTGTGCAGATCACAGTCTGGATTACAATATAAAGTATAAGGGTCCACCATTCTAAATATATGATGTCACAACACAACTAGCACTATTCCTCCTCTGTGTACTATGGCCTTTGCAAAGGTGACATAGCATGTGTGGAAAACGTCCCCATAGAAGCCAGTGAACATCTCCAGTCTATTGTTTTTCTGGTCTATGTAGCTGTTCTCGAAATGCCGTTAACAACAGTTATGTTTAGAATACATTGCAACCACTTTGCACAATCTGTACTTGTTAGGGAATGTTCAAGGCTTCAGGCCCTGTCACAGATTTCTTAAAAAATATTGGACAAAAAAGTTGGTATGCTGTCAATTTTGTCTAGTAAAAGGATCGACTGCCTAACGGGCACTCAAAGGATCCCATTATAGTCAATATCTGATGCCTTTAGGTTCGGTTAAAGAGTAATTACACACTTTTCAATTTTTGATATGTCATAGGGACATATCAGAAGTGTTGATCGGCGGGGGTCACAGAACCAATCACTAGAACAAGGAGTCAGAAATGCCCAGCCGAGCGTAGCTTCTCCTTGCTGCTGAGCACAGCAGACGGTTTCAAGCTCCTTCACAGTCTCGCGCTCAGCAGCGAGGAGAAGCTTCTGACTCCTCGTTCTAGCGTTCGGTGTGGGAGTCAGGGCTGTGACCCCTGCCGATCAACATTTCTGATATGTCCCTATGAAAAAACATGTAGTTACTATTTAAGTGCCTGAGATGGCACGTACATTATTTTCATTGTTCAGCTCCTATAGTGAAGGAGAAGATTGGAAATCAATACCACTGGTGTTAAAGAAGCCTTAGAAGAACCCCTTGATAATATGCTCCAATCTGTAGGGAAACCTGATAGTAAGTGTTTAATGTCACTACAGCGCCCCCCACGGTGGAAATCAAGTATTGCGAGGCATCCATTTAAACAAAAGGTTGTCTATGTGAAGCAGGATAGGACAGGTCTTCAAGAGTTAGAGATGCTCTTCGTTAGTGCTTTTCACTGTTACCAAGAGGTGAGGGTGCTGAACAGAGGACCCCCTCTAATTCTTGAATATTAGATGATTTTATACCCTTGCAGAATTCTGCCTCTGTCGAAAATAAGGCATCCCCTGAGGCAAAATTTAGGGCTATCAAAATCTTTTCATTTCAAGTGTTTGTCACTGCTTTTCGGCCGCCTTTACATGGAACAGATTTTGTTGCAGAAAATTTCTGCGACTGAAAATCAATTCCATTTATCTGAATGGGGTTGTTTTGGCACGTGGATTTCTGCAAGTCTTATTCAGGTTATTGGAACTGATTTTTATTTGCAGAAATTTTCTACAACAAAATCTGTTGCGTATGAAAGCGTCTTAAGTTGTCCAATTTTACACAAAGCAGCTGATGACTATAATCCATCATATTCGGGACCTTTACTTCAGTAATGGCAGACCTACATTTAGGGTAAGGCATTTGATAAGCAGCCGTGAAGCAGTTACCGCACATGATTTTACAATAAAATACTACGGTTTTTGGTGATTTTTACTAAATGAAAATTGCTTGTATTTTTACCATTTTATTTTTAATCTCTTCCTGGCTGATTATTAAGCACACTGTGTGGCATCACCTTTATACAGTACATATGTTTTTTATTCTTTAAACTGATGATTTTTGGGAATGATAAGGTAAAAAAGAACATAGTAGAGCAGCATTTAGTTGTGGTCAGATTCATTCAGTTGGCTGCACCTTGATCGTATGCAGTGACTCGCTGGTTCACTGCTAAAGGGTTAATGTTATGGTTCACTTCTTAAGAGTTAATGTTATAATATATTATGGTTCACTTTTAAAGTTTCTAAAATCTTTACTGAGATGCTAACCATACACTTCAAGTGGTGCACATGGCTTACGTGACTTTACTGTACCCTATGTATTCCATAAAGTTGTATATGTGAGGGAGATAGTCAAGTGGCAGTCCTTAGTAATGGTTGATAGGTGGTGGGTTGGCCTCACATTTCCGTTGCCAGTAGGTAGTTGTTAGCAAGTCAGCCAAGAAACAAGACATATATGCTGCTGTTGGTGTGTAAGCCAGACAAACTGAAGCAGGTGTTAAAATGATGATCCATGGCCACCACTGTACCGTACACTTCTGTGTGTATTAAGGCCACTATTCTTTGGATCTTGACCTTCAGTATTGCAAGGGTTAACCTTCGGCCCTTTGTGTGCACCTGTTGGAATAATGAGCTCATTAAAAAGGTTCTCTGAGAATAATTTGAAATGGCTGCCAGCAACCTGTCCTAGAATATGAGCAGGACTGTTACATTACTCTAGAATAGATGTTAATGGTCCAATCCTGCCTATGATATGCTATCATGGCTGAGCAGCCTGACAGAATAGCTCAGCAATATGTAGCATATGCAAGTGCTAGAGCGTAATGGGTAGTGAGGCCCTGCTCCATCACACTTCTAGGAATCTCTGCAAGTGTAGGCAACCAGTCCTTCTCACATTCTAGGACAGGGTGCTAGTGGCCATTTTAACTCATTCCTTGAAAGATCCCTTTAACCCTGCTATATATTCTGCTTTTTGTGTCCTGCACCTGGCTTGTGCAACCGTTGCCAGCTGTCTGCTGTGCAGGCGCTATTATCTACTTGTCTATCACCTGACTTTTACCTGTTATCCTGATCTGTTCATTTGCCTATGCTCCTTCTTCTGCCTGTTATCTGTATTCGGACCTAGTTCTGTCTGCCCTGAACCTGGTCTGTTTCTTGGATTTACATGTACTCTCTCTGCCTGACCTTGGCTTGGTTCTGTCTGTGTTTGCTTTGGATTCAGATGTACACTGCTTGCCTGACGTCAGCATGGTTTAGGCTGTATGTTTTGCTTGTCCCTATAGTGCTTTGCTCTGGTATTTCTGACCTTCGTGGGTCAGCTGCCAAGTACACCAGGACTATTCCAAGAGCAGCAGCCTAGTGGCTCCCCTGCAGTGAAGACCAGATCCCTGTATAAGGGTTAAAGGGTAAAAAACCAAGGGTACTGCTAGGACAATTCCCTCAGGAATAGCCTAGAGTCAAACCAATTAGTTGGCACAGTGGTACAGTGGGACAGTGGATGAACATTAAAGACACACTTATGGCTTTGGACTTTACTGCATACGGTTAGGGGAAATTGCTTCTGGTGCCCGCTACTCTCCTGACATGGACTGGCCATCTGGCTTAGGACTGTACCTGGCAGTTGGACATTGCAGAGAAATATTGAGAAATTGCATTCCTTTTGATCAGTTGGGAAGATTGCATGTATTTGTGGAAAGAGGCTCAGGGAGGACCCTCATTGTAGCCCTCCCTATACTACCTACTCTGTAACATACTTGAGAACTATGCCTACTGTTTGTATTTTCATTGTGACACCCATCATCTGTTCAGTAAAAGACTTATTTTAGCATAACCAAGCCAGCCTGGTCATTGGTCTCCACATCTTATCTGGGTCCCCCTGTTCTCCTGCTTTGCACCCTGCTGCTCACCTAACATGAAGGGCACCTCTGCCACCACCAGACAGGGTACCCCAAAGGACAAGTTCAGGGTGTACCCTGAGGGGAAGAAGGGCTTCACTGGAGCACTGATTAGCCACTGTGAGAACAATAGCCACCCTTATTGCCACCGCCACCACTCCCATCCTCTCCAGCTATGCATGCCCTCCCTCTGTGTGCTGGTGTACTGCATGTGCATCAATTCAAACATCCTTCTTCATACAGGACATGCTATCCACATATCTTTTTTTTGTCACATGTGAATAGGTTTTTGCAAAAACTTAGAATTTGCTGCAGAATCCAAAAGTGCCTTCACAGTGGAGAACAGCTACCAGAACATTAAATTCATTGCACCTGCTCTCCTGGCAATGTCTGATAATCAAATTCTGTTATGTGAAGTGCAATAAAACAAAGTAAATGTGGACAATATGAGACATTTCTACTGTTGTGGTTACGGTGTTGTGCACTCTGGAATCATGGCTTCCATCTATGATACAAGCTGTGATGCTTTGCCAGATCCTTTGTATGAATGATCCAATAGAGCCCAATAAACTCTATTGATTTTTTAATAGGGTATATTGGGGCTCTGATGAGGATTTTTGCCAGAATAACTCTGAATACCACAATATTTTTGCTGTCAAAAGTTATAGTAACCTGTATAGAATCCCTGATGGAAAGGGTGATCTACAGTGTGAACATTGCCAAATAAGATCGCCAGATCTGTTAACTGAATTGTACTTCTGACTTAAATCACCAGCATGAGCCCACAATAAAGTCGTAACTGTTAATAATAGTAATAATCATAGCATGTTCAAAGGAAACATGGTGCCTGACCTACAGAATAAGTGTAGCTGAGCAGATTGTATAGTTTTGTGCAAAAAGATTGAAAACATTTTTTTTTGCTGTAAATCACTGCTTCTTCTAGGCTTAGGACTACAGAGGAATGAATCGCTCAAAATTTTGATTCAGGTTCAATTCCTCTGAATCTGTTTGGGTCCAAATCGAAAGAGCTCCAACTGGCCTGGGAATTTGAGAATGATACTCTCTCGTATGAGTCTCCTTGGGCTTATTTTGTTTTTCACTGTAGTCTTGCATTTTATTTTTTTTTTCTTCTCAAAATTCGAAAGAATTAAATTATCAAAAGTTTGGATTCGGACACACAATTAGCATTGTTTACAAACTTCCATTCAAATCTGATTTGTTTAGAATTGATTCAATCATCTCTACCAAGGAGTCCATTGGGCAGTTCTATCACACAGAGATAGCTGTCAATCACTGATAGGACCACCCACTGGACTCCTTAGCATAAAAAGAGGAGAGGTTTAAGTATTTAATTTATAAGTTTTGCTGGAGCTGTTCCCATAAAACTATATCAATCTTCTCAGCTCCTCAAGCTCTATAACCTGCAGATAGAGATGCCTAAACAACATGATAGGTTCCCTTTAATTCCGTTAGAGATTTAGAGAACCGTGGTATTTTAGTTGCAGCTGGAGTAACTGAATAATGTGTCTTAGATAGTGCTGTACAGTATGGTCCGTCTCCTTCTCATTAATACAACAGCGCCGGTGACATTTCCCAGCGTTCCCCAGGCCTACATCTATAGCACTTCACATGGTATTGTGCCCACCGCCGGCTCTTTGTGCAGGCAAATAAAAGCCAAGGAGCTCTGAGCATGGATTTTGAAACCACAACCATGCCTTAATTGTTAGGGAAATCATTTCCAACTTTGTAATGACCTCAGCTTAGGTTACAACTTTGTGGCCATCCAGAAGAAATAAAAATAACATAAAAAAAACCCTATTCAGCCGCTTCAGAGAACTTTCTACACAATAACAAACAATTCTTTCCTGACCTCCAGAAGTGTTTAGATTAAATCACAGTTTCAGCACATAGCAATTACATCTCAGTTCATTTCACACAAAGTTTCCTTCCTGAGATCATATGTTAATTTCTATTCATTGTTTCTCTGTAGAAATGTTTCCCATTGACCACTTTACCTTAAATGCAGTTTATCTTTGTAACCCTTCATATTTTCTGTTACTGTACTTTCCATAGCTTAACAGAGAGACTGAGCTGCCTGCCACGTCATCTAGGGTTTGGGTTTGTCACCTGAACTCCAGGTTTCTTATAGTGTTTTCTTAGCTTAGGAACCTACAACTTGCCCTGGATGTACAATACACCTTATACTTCTTTTTTAGCTTCCGATAATTTAAAAGGGTTGTGCCACAATCCACTTTATTGACTAGGCGAGATGCCGCCAAAGTCTGGTAGACTGTGGTCCTCAGTGACCTTGATATTGTGCTACTTTGTCTGCTCCACCGAGCTTTAGGAGCAACATGCATGGTGGTCAACAAATTATAGTCAACTGCGAAAAATGTGGCAACTTGGAAAAGATTGAGTAGAGCCAACTGGAGTTTAGGTGGCATGGCGTTTTCCTAGCACCACTGCTGTTCACTCTAGTGACTGGTGGGCATCATGGTGGTTGATTAATTGGTGGCTTTACCTTTCCACCTCGGAACAAAGCCAGCTGGGATCAACAAGTGGTAAAGTACAATAGTCCAGCAGAAAACAACTTACCCTAAAAGTCATATACTTTAATTATTCAATTCAAAAGTGGGATACAGTCCCGATAAATGATAGTTTTTGGCCAAAACTGTGATACATCTAAAGACCAGACATATAACTGACAAGGGATCAGGATGGACAGATAGGTGAATATAGGGGGAAAGTGGTAAAGTACCATGCACTTTCCTGGTACTTTTGCCATAGTTCAGCAATGTCACAAGGGTCGGACCCCCACAATCGGACATTTAAGAAGGGGTTATCCAAGACTAACAATTCTCCCAGAGAGTCCAAGCCACATTGGTGATCATACGTACCTGGTCTCCATCTCTAGGTTCAGTCTCTGATGCTTCCAGGTTGGCTCCTCTTCTGCCTGGAGTGCTGAAATTAACATCTTTTGATGGGAGGAGGACACATCACTGCTGCAGCCAATCACAGGCTGCAGCAGAGACCTGTTCTCCTTGCATCACATGACCAGTTGCCATGACATAAGGGGAGCAGGTCACTGCTGCAGCCTGCAATTTGCTGCACCAGTCACGTGTCCTCCCATCAGTGAATGTTGATTTCAGTACTGCAGGGAGATGAAGAGTGGTGATTATACGGGGACCAGGTAAGTATAATCACCACCATGGGTCAGCCACTCTAGGAGGTCTATATTAGCTTTGGATAACCTCTTTAATATATACCATCAATGTACGATTGTGGGGGACTGACTGTGGTGACATAAGTACATGTCCATGTTTTAAAATATGTTTCTAGAAAAAGCTGGGGTGTTAGTAGACCTTCAAGTGTCCTTAAAAAATTAGTGCAAAGAAAGACTGGAAGAGTTGCAGAGAACAGCAATCAGGTCTTTGCTCTCATTTTATTTCCTCCTTAACCTAATACCAATTATGTGACTGCTTGCTATAGGCAATATCTTTAATACCAGATTGTGCAAGGACACCCCCCCAACTTGTAACACCCATCTGGACCTTCATTGTAAACTGCTAATTCAATTATAACTTCTAGCAGGAATAATAAAAGGGATGGCACGTCATACAATTACAAGAATTGATGCTGCAAAATTGTTATTAAATGGAGAATGCAAGTTGTTACTAAATAGACATGTCAGGAGAGGGGAAAGGTCCTCTTTAAATAAGAGATACATTTAGCCTGGATGTAATGTTCATTGCCTCTTGCACAATACAAATCCAGTATATATGATACAAGCAGCGAATAAGACAAAAAAGCTAAATATTAATTGCCATGAATATTAAAAGGTAAAAACTAGTAAATTTACCAGTTGTGTGAAATGAGTAAAAAATGATAGCAGCAACCATGGCAACCTGAGACATACTTGTTTCCATGGACGGTCTTATCATTTTTATTTTACTCACTTAACCCATAACAGTGAGGGCAGAAGTAACAGTGTTGACCATCAGTATCAGCTACATTATCAGAACCATTGTAGCTGCAATTCTGCAAGATGAAGAGAGAGAATGAACAGTTATGGACCCAATATCAGGAGGAAATATATATATTTGTATAATTTTTTTCCCCCTACCAGTGTTTGCCTTTAAATGAAGTCATCTTGTCACTTTAGACCAGGCATCCTCAAACTGCGGCCCTCCAGCTGTTGCAAAACTACAACTCCCAGCATGCCCAAACAGCCTACATGTATCAGCCTACAGCAGGGCATTGTGGGAGTTGTAGTTTTACAACAGCTGGAGGGCCGCAGTTTGAGGATGCTTGCTTTAGACTATTGCTCTGGGCGTTACCACTTTCACATATTTGTTATCTTTTCCCCCAGCGATCAGCTGTAATCTGTGTTGAAAACCAATAGCAAGCATTACCTTTGCCTACAGTGCCACCAGAGGTGAAATCAAGTATTACACTGCGCTCATGTATTATATGAATGTGTCGGATCCTCCAGAGCAAGTAACTGTTTGTAGGGCTCTAGCTAATACTGTAGAGCAGGGATGTCCAACCTCCCGCTGTTGTAAAACTACAACTCCCACCTTGCCCAGCTGTAGGCTGTCCGAGCATGCTTGGAATTGTAGTTTTGCAACAGCTGGAGAGCCGCAGGTTGGGCATCCCTGCTGTAGAGGGATCTCCTTTATGATTGACTGCCCCCTGTTAACTCTGTGTGCGCTAATACTATGTCTAAAAATGATAGGTCTAAAGCAGGCAACCCCTTTAAATATGTGCGGCCAAGGAATAAAAACCTCTGCCTCAAGTCGTTGGTAAAATAACAATTATTGAAGTAAAGTCATAGCCTCAGATGCCCCCTCAGCTAATTGCCAAGAAGACAAACTTCGGAATGAGCTGTTTAGTACAAGAATGCCTGAACGCAGCCGAGTCCTGTCACCGAGTAACTAACGTTTATAGCATCCTGAGCCGCGGCGCTGTTTTTTTCCAGCTGAGAATAAATCTTCCATGCTCACAAAGAAGATTTGCTTTTATTGTCCTATAAAAGTTGTCCATGGTCTGGTAGACTTTCATTTTCATGTTTGGAAGGAACATGCGGTATATTGTTTCTAATGATCTTTTTCAGTACAGAACCCGTTAAATAAACCCTGGCGCGTTCGTGTGGACGTACAGATGCCCTTTTATATGACTGGTTCAGTACAGTTTTCTATTCCATGAGTGGAAGTGACTCAGGAGCAGTGGGGACTAATGCTATAATCATCTCCCTTGGAGGAGCATCTTTCCTGGGGTTGTCCAGCCTTATGCTCATTTTTACCCAGGCCTAGGAATGTAATTAAATAATCATCCTCCCCTGCTCCCCGCCGCTCTGTTCTGGCACCCTGGCTCTGTTCTTCTGGTCTAGACAGGATTACGTGTGCCGCAACAGTCAGTGACTGACCTCAGCAGTGGGCACGTGACCCTGCTATGACGTACCCCTTGGAGACACATCACCAATCGGCACAGTCAGATCATAGCGGCCATCTTGATTGAAGAAAACATGCCAAATCTTGTGCGTGCTGACGTGTGATGTCATCAAGCTAGCTTGGCGCAGTGACATCATCAGTGATAACTTCACCAGGCCCAGCCAGCGTGATGACGTGGTGACATCATCACTTCAGCACGCAAGAGATTCGGCGTGTTTTCTTCAATTAAGATGGCCGCTATAGTCTCTGTGAGCAAATGGATGAGGTGAGTATGTATTTTTTTAAATTTAAGCCCTGATTAACCCCTGCAAGGCCTCAATATGACTGTAAGATGCTGCAATCAGTGTTGAATGCGGCATCTGAGGGGTTCAATGACTGGGGACAGCGCAAATGCTGCTCCCAGTCATTGCGCACACTACCAACAATGGAATGAGATTCGTGATGAAGTATTTCCTAACAAATTAAACTTCTTTGTGAACTTTAGCGAAGCAACTATATCCAATATTTGATAACTTTGCTTCTCCCTACTTACCACCACTCCATTTTGCATGCAAATACAGCTATCTCTGACAGTCCAAGTGAGTGGAATGGAGTGAGGGTGTAACTGATAGTCCACCATGCTATTTAGCGCTGGACAAAGGACCTCCATTCTTGTGGTTGGTGCGGGGTCCCAGAGGTCCAACCACCTCCGATCTAATTATTATCCTCTATCCAGTTTGTAGGAGATAACTTGGAATACTCTGGAATACCCTTTAAGAGCAAGTTCAAAATGGCTGACCTGTCAGATTTTTCTCTCCGTTGATTGTCCTTATTTTGAGGTCATCTTTAGTCCCGGCGAGTGGCTGATTCATGTTGCTAATTCCTTCTTGCAGATGTGCTGATGGCAGAGTTACAACTTTTACCTGCTCTTTGTTTCACATGAGGATCAAGGTGTGCACGAATATTTGAATTCCCTCCAAATCCACTTATATTCATCGGATAAAATCAGCTATCCTGAATTTGATATTTTAATACTTGCAGAGCAAACAACAGAAAACTCATTGTTCATTTAACTACCAACAAAAGTGCTTTGCAAATGAGAATTTAATTAAAGAAGATTTACCCCCACTTCAAAGGAAACTGTAAATTAGATGCTTTTGATTTAGATTCCAATATTACATTTTTGAGCGCTGGGTATGAGTAACATTCTCCGTATACTATGAATAAATGTGTATGAAACCTTCACAAATAACTGTTCACGTCAGGCTTCAGTAACCTGATTTACTGGGTTGGTCTTTGAAAGGAATAATTGAAGAATAATTTATAATGGGATGAAATAGGAGTTTAAGTGTTCTTGCGTGCAGTATTATCGCTAAAATAATGGTTAATTGCACACATTTAGAGAAAAGTTTCAATAATCTATTGGCGGTTAAGGCCCCATACCCACTAGTGTATTGTCGGCCTTACCCACCGAGAAGAGCCAACAGTCTAATGTGTACGGGGAGCTCTCGATTCCCCCCTGACATCATCTGTGAATATTTTTGCCCGATCCTTTTGTTCTCCCAGGAGATAAGCCGCCTCCAGAAGTGTCTGGTAGTGAATTACTCCTTGCTCCCCATTGTATAGACATGTTCGACTGAACTGAACATGTATGTGTATGGAGGAGTCAGGAAGGAGTCGGGAGAGAGACGAATTTTCAGCTGACAGCTATTGAATGTGTATGTCCGACTTTAGAACCATTCATGAACAACCAAGTGTTAAATTGCAAATATGATCAATGGGATCACATTTAGACCCATAAGGCTATGGCCATGGTTAGTTTGGGCAGTCTTGAGTCACACTGATCTTCTGAACATTTCTATAGGTTATGCACTTGTTCTAGAAACTATCTTGTAATTTTGGATTATCTCAATTCAACACTTACACATTTATTAAGACTGGAGTTTTAGACGCCAGTCTTAATTACCCCTACACCTGGCAGTGGATCTGCCGCAGTTATGAAGTCGCGCCGACCTCTACATAACTTCGGGACATTCAGAGCTGGTCTAAATGTAAGACAACTTCCTAGCTGTCTTTCATTTAGGGTGCTTTAACACTTGCGTTTTTACTTTCCGGCGTAGAGATCCGTCGTCGGGTCTCTACGCCGGAAAGAAACTGATCAGGATTATCCCCATGCATTCTGAATAGAGAGAAATCCATTCAGGATGCAGTGTAAGCTGGGGCTCCGATCGGTTACCATGGCAGCCAGGACGCTACTGAAGTCATGGCTGCCATGGTAAGTACTCCGCAGCAGTGTACCTACCTGTGCTGCGGCCTCCGGGCACTCCTTCATGACGTCACAGGTCCGGGTATCACATTGATCTGTACACCGTGGGGACCTGTGACGTAATGGAGGAGAACCCGGCGGCCGCAGCGCAGGTAAGTACACTGCTGCGGAGTACTTACCATGGCAGCCATGATTTCAGTAGCGTCCTGGCTGCCATGGTAACCTGAAAGCATTTCGAAGACTGATCAGGATCCTGATCAGTCATCTAATGCTTTCATGCGACTTGCGTTCTGACAGATCCGGCGGGCCGGAAATGCCTGCCGGATCCTCAGAACGCAAGTGTGAAAGCACCGTTACACCATTTTCTACAAGCAGGCGTAGAAAATGATGAATGAGTCGGGCTTACCCGCCCACAATTTAAGGCTTGGGATGAGCAGGGAGAAGTCACAGATAGCGACGCAACTAACAGTCTCCGCCTGAAATATTCCCAAATGCGGTTTCGCTGAATTTTTCCCCTAAATTTCCTTTGTTCCAAATTAATTTGTCACGAAGTGTGTTATATCAGCTTTATCACGGCCTGCAGGGCTGGGCATTGCAGCAACATGCATAGCTAGTCCGCTGTGGTAGTGAAACAGTTACTGTGACAGGCAGGTGGACACCCCAATAACAGTAGAACTTTTTCACCCCAAATTGAGAATCAAGGCGTGACAATAACAGTTAAATTACACAGCTTAGGCCAAGTTCACACTTCAGTTATTTGATCAGTTATTTCCATGAGTTATTGTGAACCAAAACCAGGTTCGGGTCAAAAACACAGAACAGGTGCAGATCTTTCCATTATACCTTCTCTCTGAGTAGGCTTCACTACTGGTTTTGGCTCACAATAACTCATGGAAATAACTGACCAAATATCTGAAGTGTGAACTCAGCCTTATTCAACCCAATTTGAGAATCAAGGCCTAATATAATTGCTTATCTTTAAAACAAGAAGGACACAGTTTAATTAGATAGTTCTGTGCCCTACACAGGAATGGTTGCAAAATAAGCAGTCTCCTATGGATCCTTTCAGCTTCAGATTACATTCCATGCACTGTGCCTGCAGTCTCCCTATGCTCTCTTTGCTCTCCCTACAGTGTGTAAAAACTCTCATTACGATCTCCCTACACTGTCCCTGCAGTCTCCCTATCAAATATTCCACAATTAAAGGCTTCTTGAACACAGTCCCTAGTGCTTGTCACGTCTCTCGCTATGTCCAGATCACAGTGAAATGTTGGAGACCACCTGGAATGAACCTTTTAAAGGGGATTATGGGTCATATTGCGTTCCCAGGCTTCTCACTTTTACTTTGTAACATCTGTAGCAGCCATTTTAGAAAAAAAATAATAACCATGTAGTGCACGGAAATTCGGATTCGGAAGAAATTGAATTTTTCCTAAACTTCAGATCGAATTCCACTTCGGATGCTTCCATCTGCTCAACACTACAAGCCAGCAAAGGAGGCAATATGGACAATCACAATCCATCAGTAGGTACCTTGTATTTACTTTGTCTACATGATAAATGCCATGTTCTAAAGTAACACAACCCCTTTAAGCCTTCTTTAAAATAATAAGCCTGAAGCTTTAAAACTACTTTAAATTCATATTTTACTAAAACGTCTTTTGGTTATGAACAGAGCCAGGCAGAGTATAGTACTCTGGAAGCCAATTGGTCGGCTCCATATTACATATCATCTGTAATATATCAAATGTTGGAAGAAGCGGTGAAACTCTAGCTCTTAAGACTACAAACACCAAGAAAGACGTCTGCACCCTATGAAATGGGATGGAATTGGAGGGAATATTAAATTTTATTGCCAAATTTTTTTATTTTTTATTCTTTATATGGTAATTATGAAAGAACAATCCGGACCACCAGTGAGATGAATTTTTGCAAACGATAATTCGCTAATGTAATTAGCTTTATGGCATACTCTAATCCTAATAAAAGGAACAAAAATTGCTTATTGACAGTCACGATGGTTAGAGAGAGCTTCACGTAAGTTTTCTTCACCCTATGTTACCTATCTTAGACTAGAAGTATGTCCTAAACCAAGGATGCCCAACATGCGGCCCTCCTAATCATACTACATTGATACACATGGCTTTGTTAAGGACAGGGATGTTTAACTTGCTGCCCTCCAACTGTTGCAAAACTATACCTCCCAGCATGCCCAGACAGCCTACAGCTATCAACCTAAAGCAGGGCATGGTGGGAGTTGTAGTTTTACAACAGTTCGAGGGCAAAGTTCCTTAACAAAGCCATGTGTATCAATGTAGCATGATTAGGTTAGACCCATTCATTTTCTCCCATAAAAGGAGTCCATCTGCTTGGGGATCCCTAAGCGGACAAGGGTAGGGAGAACCTTCTCCGCCAGCCTTCTCTCCTGGAATGGTTCAGAAGAAGGGAGGACAAGTAATCATTGGGTCTTCCAGTCTAAAAGGAATGAGGTTTTGATTTACTAATAGAACCAAAAGGGGACACTGTTTCATTTCTGTCAGAAAGCTCTCTGCTCTAAGTCCAAGTTGTTGTTTTTTTTTTGCTCCATTTCATAGAAAATTATCTAATAAGTTGGCGTTTACAGGCCCAACAGTGTAAATAGCTTTTCCAATTTTATCTAAATAACTTTTCATCACCAAAGTTGGAAAGTTCTACAACGTTTAATATACTTTGGGAGTGTTTTTTTAAGACTGACGCACAAATGTGCTGGCGTAGAATGCACCAAAATTATTAAGAATGGCATGCCTCTTGATAATTTAAGCTAAACTTGGGAGGTCTATGCAACATAAAATGAAATATACCCCAGCAAGCCCCTGGCATAGATTTGTAGTATAATTTGCACCAGTTTACCTCAACCCACACCCCACTGACTTGATAGGAACGTTTCGAGAACAGTGTAAAGGGGAGGAAAAGTGGCAACTTTTAGTGCAAAATTAGACTTGTGCCAACATTGTCGACTTTTCAACACCAGAAAACTGGCACAGAAGTTTTCATTTGTTCTCCTCAAGTGGTTTAGTTCATCATCTAGAAGATATTTATTTGCTGTCAGAAGCTGCAAACCTGTGTTTAGTGACTCCTCTCACAGCTAACAAGTGGATACAAGGATATGGAACATGTTGTAGTTTGCTTTTCGTCCTGGGATGCGGAACAAGACGGATCCGGCATGACCCCCAATGCAAGGCAATGGGGACGGATCCGTTTTCTTTGACAAAATCTGCCACAATTAGGGATGAGTGAATCAATTTCGGATAAAACATCCGAAGTCGATTCGAAAAAAACTTTGTTTCAGTACTGTACGGAGCGGAAAGAAGGTTTGTACACAAACATAGAAAAGGATTCTTCACTGTAAGAGCAGTGAGACTATGGAAGTCTCTGCCTGAGGAGGTGGTGATGGTGAGTACAATAAAGGAATTCAAGAGGGGCCTGGATTTATTTCTGGAGTGTAATAATATTACAAGCTACAGCTACTAGAGAGGGGTCGTTGATCCAGGGAGTTATTCTGATTGCCTGATTGGAGTCGGGAAGGAATTTTTTTCCCCTTAAGTGGGGAATATTGGCTTCTACCTCACAGGGGTTTTTTGCCTTCCTCTGGATCAACTTGTAGTAAACAGGCCGAACTGGATGGACAAATGTCTTTTTTTGGTCTTATATACTATGTTACTATGTTACTATGAGCCCTCCATACAGTATTAGAATGTATTGGCTCCGATGAGCCAAAGTATTGATTTATACTGTAAAATACAATTTCCCGAACCCGAGTTCGGGAAATGTTTTTTTTACAGTGTAAATCTATTTCTAAAGTTATTATGCAAAGTCTCGCGAGACTTCGAGAAATAATAACTTTGGCTCATCGGAGCGCTCGCTCCGTACAGTATTGAAACCAAATTTTAGTGAATCGACTTTGGATGTTTCATCCCTAGACACAATAGAAAACACATCCGTCTTCCATTGACTTTCAATGGAGTTCATGATGGATCCGTCTTGGTAATGTTAAAGATAATAAAACCGGATCCGTTCATAACGAATGCAGATGGTTGTATTATCAGTAACGGAAGCTAGTGTGAAAGAGGCCTTAGGCTTTACTGTACAGACCGTGACACCTACACAGGCATAACAGTAGAACTGACAGAGTAGGAAGGGCATAAAGGGAGGGTTGGATGGTGAATGGATAGCCTATCTATAAAGTCTTTGGTTGAGCCAAAAACCAAAGAACAAACAAAGCAAAACTGGATAAAGTCGACAAATAAATACCTCTTTATTAGTTCATCAGAAAAATAATATAAAATTTTATAAAATAATTCCTACAGAATGCGACAGATGCAAATGCCATGTAAACCATTGCACCGCCACCAGTAAATATCTCAGTGGATGAGAATACAGAATACATTAGAATACAGAGTAACGGAAGCGTTTTTGCTGAACCCTGCCGGATCCAGCAAAAACGCTATAAAGATACAGCACAATAAGCAGACATCAGTAGTACTCAATAATTAATTTGGATTGTACTTTATTACTATATAAAGGAGAGTCTCTGTGCCATTACCTTGGTTAGTACTATACTGCTAATTGTACTTGATTAATACTCATATGTATGGTTAGTACTATACTGCTAATTGTACTTGATTAATACTCATATGTATGGTTAGTACTATACTGCTAATTGTACTTGATTAATACTCATATGTATGGTTAGTACTATACTGCTAATTGCACTTATTTGATATAATAAATGTGTGTATACCACCTACACAGGTTACTCAATTTGCTGTTGGTTGCAGAGACTCTGCTGTTGTACTGATCATTACACTGGTCTGTATTGTTATATCCTTTATGTGTAGATTTTCCTATTTGCATGCATTATATTAAAGTGTAGTACTGCTATCTACTTATTATATTATTGTGCAGTATCTCTATAGACCTAATTTTTCCATGTATATTTACTGGTGGTTTTGCTATGGTTTATATGGCATTTGTATCTGTCCCGTTCTCAGGGAATAATTTTATGAATTTTTAGATTATGATCACTAATAACGATGTGTTTATTTGTGGATTATACGTGGTTTTGTGTGGTTTGTTCTTTTTTTTAAGCCCATATTTTATAGGTTTAGTAAAATGGTGGCCAATAAGACATCACACAACTGGACACTTTCGGCGACTACTATTTCCATGTAGGTTTTTTGATTACAGATAAAAAAAATGCTTTTGAAGCGAATGTGGCTGCCATGTAACCGTGAATAAATGCGGACGGCTTAATGCCCGCTGAATGGTAATTGCAGCATTCAGAGTTTGATAAGCAAAGTGTTTATGTGGTACTTAACCCAGTAGCGACTTCTCAGCTTTGTAATGCCTTTTCCTGCTTTACTCATTCCCATGCACTGATTTACAGACAATAAGTGGCATTAGTAATGTTATTACATAATGGGGAAGTACAGTCTTCTTAAATGCGAACGGTAAGGTCTGATGCAAGCTTTCTATGTCTTTGCCAGCGAGCTCTTTTCTAAGATAACATCTCCTCTGTTCCGCGAGCTACTTCTATCGCAAAAACAAGCACCCAGCAGTCAGGAATAACATATTTTTCTTTGAAATAACTCAGCCAGAGCTAATGGAATTGCTGTAAAACTAACAATATTTATCTCTATATTGAAATGCACTATTGCCCCCATACTGTGAAGTCAGACGTTTCATCGTCTGAAACAATATTCAGCCTATGAATGCCAGGTCACGGGGGAACCAGTAGGATCACTAAAAAACAACTGTTCCCCCAAAAACATTTTGCTAGATAAATAAAAAATATTTTACATTTTTCAGTCCACACTTGGATCATTTTGAATACGTCTGTAATTGCATGTCATTAAAAGCATATTTTAGCCACTGAGGTATTTAATAATATCTCTCTGTACAGTGCCACTCTCCTCTGTCCACCTCAGTAACGTGGTCGCACATGCTCAGTTCCATCCTTAAACTGCCACCAGCTGTACCTACGTTCCCATACGCCAGTCTTGATCCCCCTTACCCTGGTGTAAGATGAGCCTACGTTATTAAGAGGCAAATGTCTCCCTAAAAATTAGTTGCATCTCTGGCCCTCTGTGAGCCAGAAACTGTAATCTAGACATGAGCTATAACTTTCACCAGTTTCTGCCACAAGTTATAGCAAATCTAGGCCCTGCCCCTCCCGCTAAGCCCATTCACTTTTCTCTCCACTTTAGAAAAGTAGAAAAAAGGTGCAAATATCTTGTGTGCCATGATTTGCATTTTTCTTTTCACTTCACTGGGCTGCACTTTTTTGGCGAAGATGGCACAGTAGTCCAGAATTTCATTTTTTTCATAGGGGAACATTGAGATTATGGTTGCATCACAATTTAAGTCAAAGGCAACCAAAATCACTGTGCAGCCCTAACTCTACAGCGGATGAGATGGGCTCCATAGAAAGCAACATACCATACCAATGTAACATTATTTTTTACAATAAGGAACTTTTATGTCTTCCTGACCTGTACTTCCATTTCCATTGAAGGACACTTTTGTCCATTTATCTCCACATCTTGATCACCATTTTTATACTGTATTTGTTTAGCTTTCATGCCTCTATGCCAGACAGTAATCATTTCTATTCTCCCTATAGTCACAATGTCTATATTAACAGACCCTTAACTGTACGCCGGATCCATTCTTGGATAGATAATGGCAAATCCTGATGGACTTTTTGTTTCCATCAAGGTTTTAAGAACAAGATAAGTGATATGCTATACTTGCTGTTAAACATGCCAGGAAAACTCATGGAAACTATGTAATGCCTCTTTGAACAGTGCATACGGACCCTTTTAATTTCTGGTTCCTTGGTCCATAATTTCATCGTAGTAGATTGAGAAGCCAATGCTGGGAAGAACAGTGGGGCTCTCTTCTAACTAAGGCAGACATGGCCCAGAAGTAGACTCGGAGAGGATTCAGCCACTTTTTTTTGAACTTTTCTGGTTGAACAGTCTGAATGTTTACTGTTGTGTACATAGCCTCCACAAATGGTTTTCATGAACTTTCCATGACGGCATTTGTTCTTACTGAAATAAAGATATCCTGTGGTTATTGTGTGTTGAATGGTGGAAAAGCTATGAGCAGCTTGTTCCAGCTTCCCAAGTATACTGTACTTCAAGAATTTAGGTCAGGGTCCTGAGCATTCTGCAGGAGAAAACAAAAGAGTCAACATGTAGAGAATGGTTTCATGGTCTAGCTAATTGTCCTTTTATATATGTCCTTTTGATACTGGAAACACTGTGTCCGTGATGAGATGCTTCTCTCGACACCAGCCAGGAAGAATCTGTTGATTCCCCAAAAATTTGCCATACCCTTACTGCCACATTCACACTAGATAAGCCTGGGTCTCCTGTTCACTATTTCAACTCTTACACTCAATTGTTATGTTCCAAGGTTTGTAGGTTAAGTTTAGCAGGTTGGCCCTAGTCATACAGCCCAGAAGGACGCTCTTTACTTCTACCTACTTTTTAACCCCCTCCACCGTATTTATCTTCTGGCTCTATTCTTGTCTTTTTGTACTTATGTATTATTATTTGACATGTCTTATTTTACTACTTCTCTTCTGTTTTTCTCTTTCTTAAGAGAATACAAGAAAATTAGATAAAATTAGTGAGGTTACCTCAAGTTGTAAGGAACATGAGGAAGGTTATGGTGGTGCTAGGTCAGGTCAGGTCCAGGCCATAAATGGAAAATAAGTGACTGACTTGTGACACGGTAATTGCTGTCTTCGGATTCCAGGGTGGATTTATCACTTTGGTGTACACTACGATAATTCACCAGCATAGCCCCTTTATTGTTCAGTTTCATATACACTCCTTCTCCAGGAATCTGAGACTGTACCTTGTTAGGGGTTAAAGGGGTTTCAAAGTAATGATTTATGAAGATAGCTGTAATTTTGTAATATATCTCTATTATCTTTATTGCTCCTATCTTCTGTTCTGAGCTTTGGTCACATGACTCTGTCCATTAAGCTCTTTCTTATTTCCTGTGATGTTATGTCCATGGGCGGGGCAGTGATAGGGGAGGGTCTATGTAACTAGCTGGATGGGAGGAGCTATAAACTAGCTGGGCGTTGTTAGGGGCGGTGCTGGAGCTGTGGCAAAGGAAGGAGAAGTGCATCATGGAATTGGTTAGATACAGGAACTGGAAGTGCTACATACAGGATGGAAACAAACAAAACCCCTTTAATGTTTGTCTAGCTTTGTTTGCAGGTGATCTCTTTTATCTTTTTAAGACATTTTTGCTATCCTTAGGTCCTGCCTATTTGAGTTTGGAATTAAAGTACATTTTCTGTTACTTCTGTTTGAGTGTTTTTGAGCACATTTTTATTCTTTCAGGTATATTTACTCATTCGAAACAGATCTACCATACATGGATTCATATAAGCTGACCACCTCTGCTCAGTCGTCAGTTTGACCAATACATATGGAGTGATATGCTTCATTATATTTTATTATGTGAAGCACTTTACCAGCTGGCCGCCTCTTGAGGAATCTTTGCTGATCTCACAAGCTGCCTGACAGCTTAAAGCGACATAGTTTACCTTCCTCTGTTGCTCTGTCTTATAGATTTGGCAGAATATAACGGAGTGTTTGTCAGAGGGTCCGGTTTCTGAATACGACACATAGTACATATGGAGTAGCTCTCACTTTCAAGCACAGGCCTGTAGGATTATGCTGATGTGTTATGTTCAGGATAGATGAAATCTGATCTAGACAGACCCAAGTTGTCTTGCCTGTTTTAGGAGCTTCGTTTTTGCAATATCCGTTTTAACAAGAAAATCATTTCTTTGTTCTTTGTATTATAGTTGACCAGATATAAGTAATTGGTCCATGTTGGAGTTTATAATCTTCAGCAGATGTAATAGGATGATTACTTAAAATCCATGTCAAAAGCCCTACTGTTAGCTGAATAATTTACTTAAAGGGGTTGGATCCATCTAATTCACTGATGGCATATCGTTAGGATATGCCATCGTCAGACAGGTGTGCTCTCCATTCATCTCTATGGTGTTCCAAAAATCGCTGAGTGAGTGCGTTTGGCTATATTCGGAAGTCCCATAGCAGTGAATGGAGAGCACACCACATATGCACGGCCACCTCTCCTTTCACCTCTATGGGACTATTGGAAATAGCCGAGCCAGCGCTTGGCTATTTTCGCATCTTGCATGGAGATGAATGGAGAGCACGCTGTGCAAGCTTGTGCTGTCCTTTACTTCAGGGGCCCCATTCTTTAGATAGAGACCATTTAGGTTCACATAGGAGCTGTATACACCAAAAGTGGTATTTTTAATCATGTCTAGTTGTAGAGATGGTGACTGGAGGGTTATCTCCCCATAATTGACTGCCAGAAAGAACTGAAAAGGGGAGTGTAGTGCACTGGTATTTGGAGTCTGGACATTTTTGGACATTTGCCCCTATATTCAAAGCCATCAACCCACTAATTTTTTGCACTTTGAAGGGTTAACGTGCACTGTGTTTTGTGCCACTGTTTACACTTATACTGTTTTATATTGTTTAACTGCATTTTAGATGTTTATTGTTATATATCCTGTTCATTTGCATTAGTAGTGCACTGTATTTGCACTGCACTGTGGAAAGGGTTAATGCACAGCCAGCTAATACTGAGAGACTTTGGGACTTTCCAGATTGTGCACCGAGAAGCTAGTACTTTTCCATATTTACTATAAGGGACTATGTAGAGCTGAGTTTTGAAGGGAAAAAGTTAGTTACTGTATAAAAGTAGAGCAGTTAGAGTCCATAAGTGTCTGAGGATAGGGACCAGTGTAAAGTAGGAGAGATGCTGCCAGACTGCACGAGTGACCAGAAGAAGACGCAGAGATGGGGGTATTCTGCCCGACGACTCAGCAACAGACCCTGGGCTACCAGCCCTTTGGCCAATGTACCAGTCTTCGGAGACAGGGAGGGACAGCTAGCCCAGGCCTTTCCTCAGCACAGACCCTTCTTCTGCCAGGGGGGAGACTAGAAAAGCCAACTTCGTGCCTTGCCTATATTGTTTTGTTCCTCTATTAAAGAAGCCCACTGGTTTACTGCACCCTTGACTCTCTGGACTTATTTCTCTTTGGGGTCCACCACGCCTTACCGTCCTCTACAGAGAGGCAATACATAGTGACATCTGAATGGTGTCTACGGGACCCAGTGTAGCATTGGGGCCCACCACAAACCCTGCCACAGCTGGAGGACCTTCTAGATAACAAACAGTAATTAGCTTATAAGGATGATAATGGTGATAAAATTAAAGAGATTATCTAGGGATGTATCCGCACAGGCACCTTCATTTTTGGCTGGAGTAAAAAAAAAATTGTAATATTTATAGTATAAATAGTTAATGAACCATATGGACTTACAAGAGCTTACATTTCTTTCATTAGTTTTTTTTCTTTATCTTTTCTCTGAGTCTTTTCCCTCTCCAGGCCTTGCATTGTTTTAGGCATGTTCCCTCTGCACCTCCTCATAGACAAGAGCAGACATGCAGGATGTATAAAAGCCGAGCTCAGCATACCTATGGAGCTACCGGCCCCATGTGCACGCTCAGAGCCCCCCCACTCCCACAGAGTAAAATGATTCATAATACTGTACAAGGTATTCCTGAGAAATCAATACATCAGAAGTCAGAACCTTGCTTTATTTTTTACCAGGTCATTTGCTGCAGGTTTTTTCTATGTCACTTTTATCCTACGGTTTTCTTGAAAAAAAAAAGTATAGTCCAGACTTGTATTTAAAGGGGTTATTTCATGATAAAAGAATGAGAATCAGACATCATATAGCACATGACAGTCTCTTTCTAACAGAGCTAGAACCAGCCCTGTACCTCACATGGATCCAGAGATCTCCCCATTCATTACTCTGCTTGTCAGGCTGGCAGCTCAGGGGGGGTGTACTTTCTCTGGGGAGGGGGTGTCCTTTCTCAGGAGGCTTGTCCTTTCTGGGTCAGGGGTCCTTTCTGCTGCAGTTCTCTCTCTCTGTAACTGTCAGGGCTTCTAACTGTAGATGTAGCTGGTGGCTGTGGAAAGATAGAACTGAGCATGTGCGTCCACCTCAGTAGGTGGACCTGCACATTACTATACAGATTATAATGAATTAATGAAAACATCTCACAACTGGAGCATTTTTTAACAGAAAGTAAATGACAAAAGTAACTAGTTTTTAATGCTGAATTATATCATAATAACATTTAATGGTGGCACATGCCCTTTAAAAAAATAAAATAAATTAACCTCCATTGTTCTACAATATAAGGGCTTATGCGAATGAACATATTTTCTTTCCATGTCCCTTGCATTTTTTTTTATTAGGAGCCAGCTGTTCCGTTCCGCAAAATCCGTAATGCTCACGGACATCATCTGTATGTTTTGCGGATCCGTGTTTTGCAGACCACAAAATACATACGGTTGTGTGCATGAGTCCTAAGTCACACTTGCTTGTTTTACATCCATTATCAGCACCTGTTATGAGTACCTGAGTATGAAAAGCGTCAGAACCAGAACATCAGTAATATACTCAACCCAAAGCTTGCCATACACACTGGATGACTGTTGGCTAAACCTGCCAATTTTGGCTGGACCAGCCAGCCATCTAACGTGTGAGGGTGTTATGACTTTCTCCCGAAGGGCTCATGCACACAACCATATGTATTTTGCGATCTGCAAAACACGGATCTGCAAAAAATACAGATGACGTCCGTGTGCATTTCATTGTTTGCGGAACGGAACAGCCGACCCCTAATAGAACAATCCTATCCCTGTCCGTCATGCGGACAATAATAGGACATGTTCTATTCTTTTGCAGAACAGACATACGTAACTTCAGTTTTTTTTGCATTCCCATAAATGGTTCCACATATGGTCCACCAAGCAAATGGAATGGACATGAGCCCAAAGGCTGATGCTGGGGAAAGAAAGGGTGAGCATGTTGGAAATAAACATGCCCTATTCTTTTCTTCTCAAGAGAGATAGGCCTCCTCCAGAGGTGGTGAGAGGTAGAGAACATGTGCGCTCTTCTTGGGAGAAATAGCTTAAACGTATGCCCAGCTGAACACAATTTATGACAAGTTTGGGTTCCATGTGTGACTGTTTGACGCTGTAGAAGATCTATAAACTATAAAACACAACACCCACAGAAGTGCAGATATTAAATTAGTAGGCAGGAGGGATATATTAACCTCCCTTGTAGTAAAGGGATTGTTCAGGGTTAGATAAAAGGGACTGCTTTTTTCCCCCCAGAAATAGCGCCACCTCGGTCTGTGGGCTCTGCCTGGTACTGCATCTTAGTGCTATGTACATGACCGTGAAGGATCTGCATTACTAGATGCAGCCCATGGACAGACAGGAAAAAAGCTGATTCTTTTTTAACCTTCGAGAGTACCTTTAGGCATGTCTCACAGGGTGGATACGCTGTGGTTTTCAGTCTGGATTTTTCCTACGGAAAATCTGCAATCCGTTAAAGTATGAGATTTTACCAAACCCCATCCACTCAATGTGGAAAAAAATATCTGCATGAAATCTGCACGGCCATTACCCAACATTGCAGATGTTAAAGGGGTTGTCTCCCCTGGAACATTGGTGGCATATTGCTAGGATATGCCACCAGTGTTAGATAGGTGCGAGTCCCAGAGACAACGAAGAGAACAAGAGTGCACCGCGCATGTGCGGCCACCCTCCATTCATTTCTATGGGATTGCGTGGACTCCGCTATTTTCAGCGGTTTCAGAGCAGTGAATGGAGCAGTGGCCGCACCTGCGCAGTGCACTGTCCATTCATTTCTACGGGACTTCCGAAAATACCGGAGTGCTCCCATAGAAATTAATGCAGGGTGACGGCGCATGTGCTGTGCACTCTCCTGAACTTTGGCCGCTCCGTTCTAGAGATAGAGGTGGGACCTGCACCTATCTAAGACTGGTGACATATTCTAGCAATATGCCATCAATGTTCCAGGTGAGACAACCCCTTCAAGTCTGCAGCCTGTCAGTGTATGTTGCAGATTTTCACAGTGGACGTAACCCTTTGCAATGCATTCGGTAAAATCCAAAGAAAATCATACCAATTTTTTGTGCTAAATTCGTCAATCACATTCTGATGTACATTCAAGACTGGACACTGACGATGCCTTTTCAGGATAAATCCTTGCACAGGCCGACGCTATCAAGAAGGGGGGTGCAATCTGGCATGAACTGAGAGTTGCTGCCTATGGTTATGCTCTTGTGCGTAGAATAATTCAAAAATTCTGTGTTATGAATGCAAATATTGGATTCTGTTCATCTGTTGTTTATGAGGCCACAGAGGAGGCTATTTAGGGGCACCTTGACGACATCGCTCTGCCCCTTGTTTGAACTGATAATATAAAGTCAGCATCATTCCTTACTCCTGGGAAGCTGCCTTGAAGACACACATCAGAAACTGATTAGTAAAAGCACCCCACAGATGACTCCAGCAGGGCTGCTTAACCGTGCTTTTAAAGTCATTATGCAACCGAGTAGCCTTGTCTTATTTTCATAACCCTGAAATTTTTTTAAATTATTTTTTTAACTTCAATTTCTGGGAAAGAGCAAGACGTTGCATTTAGATCTGGCTCTCGATCGTCCACCCTTTTCTAAATGTATGGAATAGCTCACCATTCACCAAATGTCGCATTGTACAAAGGAGTCCAGACCGGGGCGAACGTCCATTTTTAAATTCAGCTCACTGGTGAAGTGACTGCAGACTGGAGGCCTTTGTTACTGTAGGCTTCTCACCGCTGGAAGGTTTACATGCACTTTTCATGCAGCTCGTTTAAAATCAGCACACGTCGCCTTTTTGTTGATGAGCAGAAGCAATGATTGTAAGCCGCTCCTAACTGCCAGTGACAATTTGGAAGATTTGGGAACCAGCAAAGAACAGTAAATCTTTTCTTAGGGTATGTGTATTCATACACTCATGGAGTTAAAGGAAACTGGATGCCGGGTCCATTTTAATTCAATAGTATAGTGAGACCAGCAGATAAAAATGAGCACGTACTATACAAATAAGGGTCCTGTTAAATAGACTGATAGTCGATATAAATATTGGGGAATAGCGTTCCCGATAATTGCCCCATGTAAAGGTGCTGACGATCACCCACTGAGCAAGCAAATGCTCATTCATCGGGTGATCGTGTCATTACGCCGGCACCTAGAATCGGTGTTCCAGCGCAGCAGATCGTACTGTCTAAATGAATTTTTATGAGGACAAGTAATCACTGTATTGAAGGCTAGTCCCCATACAACAGAGGTGATTGCCGCATAACCATGCAGCCCTCATGTTATCCGATATTCAGGCAATTATCAGGAGCGTTTAGTTCCTGATAATTAACCATTGGTCTGTGTAAAATGATGTTTAGTGTATATTTGCAATTAAAAAGAGTATAAAGATGCACCATATTAAAGGGGTTTTCCTGTAATTAATAATGATGACCTATCTTCAGCCCGGGAGGAGGACAAATGGATTTATTTTCAGGGCTCAGGGAGTGGTGAGTATAGTGCTCTAGTCCTAACACTGGCATTATTCACTGCTCCCTGTTCTTCTTCTCCAGACGCCTGCGCTGCTTGTCCTGGCAGTGTACATTTTCAGGATGGGACGTAGTGTGCGTAGGAGTGCACTATGGCCTGGCGCTGGGCAACGTCAAGTCACAGTGTAGTGGGCGCCTAGACGCAGGTAGAGCAGAGGCACCTGCAGAGGGAGAAGATAGGGGAGTATTTCTTTTTTGTCCATTCTGAGGTCTGCATTAAGGGCACTGAAGGGCCCAGTCAGTTCTAGGGACGCCAATGATGATGGCCAATCTGGTTAGGTATCTCATAAGTGTTGACCAGACTCTTGGACTCCCACAAATTTTGACCCGAGGATGAAGGAGATGCAACGGTGAATCAGCCGTGTGGCCTCTTTGCTGTTTTTCCCTGAACAGCAGCCACGCGGCTGTCAATAAACCTTTACTGGAGTTATAATGCACAGCTGGGTGTCACTTTGTAAGGAAAGACTGTGACCGGGACACGGTGCACAATCCCACTGATCATAACGTATCCTATGTCATCCCTTTACAAGATAGGAATACCCCTCTCAATGGTCCTGTAAGATCACTGTCACATACTTTTGGAAAGTCAAATTGAAAGGCCGCGCATATTGTAGCGGATTATACAAAAAAAAATTGTGAGCATAGTGATATTGCCTTTAGAGAGTTCACCATTTTATTGAAGCAAACATTTAAACAGTTCCCACATAAATGATTCCATTAGACTAAATTCACGATGAAGGAAAATGGGGAAAAAAAGGAGAGAAAATCAAACAAACAAGGAAGCAAGCGTTGTATTACACTCTATCTTATCAAGGTCTCTAGAAAAGCTTTTTACCTGAAGTGACATTTATTGGCCCCTTTAGGCAAAGTAGTTTATTCTGTTTCCATAGAAAAGTGGAGTTGAGTCTTTTTGAACAGTGTTTATTTGCTTTCCTGAGAATAAGCATAATTCTGTATAAACTCTAATCACAATAGACTGTAATGCAGTGTGAGGCTATGGAAGAAGCAGAACCGATGTTAATCGCGAGGGCGTAAAAGAGAAAATGCAAAAATCAAAATGATTAAAACATTTTCAAGGATAGAATTTAATGCTTTTGTTTTTTACCAACTAAAAGAGAAAATATATTTTAGATTAAAATAATAATAATAGTTAGGCCCTGTTGATAGTAGCATCATGGCATCCACTTGTAATGTGATCTTGCAACAATGCTGTATATGTTTGAGCAGATATGAAGTATCTTGAATCCAAACCATCCCTGAAACATAACATGGTCAGCAAGGTTTCCATTATAGAGCATCAATCAGTAGGATCAACCCTAATAAACTAATCTGGTAGTTGATTTTGCTGAGTAAAATGATACCGGTCTAATAAAAATCGGTTGTGGCATTCCAGAGAAAAAGGACTTCTATTCTTTAAGCAAATGAGAGCATCAGTGCGCTGAGGGGCGTGGCCAGCACTAGGGAAGAAAGGAGCCGCGGTGCACAAAGGGGCTAAGCCCCGCCCCTCAGATGAAGGTCACATTTGAGTAAATAATATAAACCTTTTTTTTTCTCAGGAACACAGCAACCAATTTTCACAAGACAGGTATCATTTTAATCAGCAGGATTAAGCCTACCAAGAAATATGGGTGAATTGATAGGGTTGAGTCTGCTGGCAGGTGCTCTTTAATGTTTCAGTATTTTTGACGCAAAAATCTAGTGTCACAGACTGATTAAAATACGGAAAGATTCAGTATGTAAAGATTCAGTATGGTCTGGAGAGACAGTATGAAATCTAAACTTTACTGATATCTTTGTGCAACTAACTTAATGCTGTGATCCGGATGTTGATAAATGTGTGGGTCGTGGCCTCAATAAATTGGTCTCATTAGATGCAGAGGATGATTAGATGATCGTCTTCTCATTCCTTTTATAAAAAAAAAAAAAGACCATCAGAGAATGTATCTGAAAAAAAATTAAATAAAATATATATATATATATATATTTTAATATTATACAGTGCATTTGAAAAGGCAAAATCTTGCATTGACATAAGTATTCACACCCTTTCCTCAGGACTTAGTTGAAGCCCCTTTGGCAATGATTACAGCCTCCAGTCTTGTGTATGATGCCACAAGGTTTGTACACCTGGATTTGGGGATTTTCTGCCATGGTCACTATCGATGGACAGCCATTTTATGGTCTCTCCACAGATATTTGATTGGTTTCTAGTCAGAGTTCTGGATGGGCCACTCAAGGACATTCAGAGTTGTTGTTCCTCTTGTATGGTCTTGACCATATGATTAGGGTCATTGGCTTGTTGGCAGGTGAAAACTTTGGCCCAGTCTGAGGCCCAGAACTCTACGGATCAGGTTTTCATTAAGAATATCTCTGTACTTTGTTTCAGTCAGCTTTCCCTAAACCCTGACCAGTCTCCCTGTCCCAGCTGCTGAAAAACACCCCCACAGCATCATGCTGACCCCACCATGCTTTACTGTAGGGATGATATTGGACAGGTGATGAGCAGTGCCTGGTTTCCTCCAGACTTGAGGCGTAGAATTGAGGCCAAGAAGTTCAATTTTGGTTTCATGAGACCAGAGAATGATGTTTCATTCACAATCCTGTAGGTGCTTTATTTTTTTAATTTATTTTTTTGCAAACTCCAGATGGGCTTTCATGTGTCTTGTACTGATGAGTTTTCTTTCTGGCCACTCTGCCATAAAGCCCAGATTGGTGGAGTTTTGCAGTGATGGTTGACCTTCTGGAGGATTCTGCACACATCTGACCTTTGGAGCTCAGTCAGAGTGATCATTGGGTTCTTGGTCACCTCTCTTACCAAGGCCCGTCTCCCCTGAATACTTAGTTTGGTGGGTCATCCAGCTCTAGGAAGAGTCTTGGTTGTACCAAACCTCTTAAATTTAAGAATTATGGAGGCCACTGTGTTCTTGGGAACTTTCAATGCAACAGAAATTCTTTGCAACCTTCACCAGATATGTGCCTCCACACAATCCAGTCTCTGATCTTTACAGGCAGTTTTTGACTCCTCATGACTTGGATCTTGCTCTGATTTGCATTGTCAGACCATGTATAGACAGGGCTGTGTCTTTCCAAATGATGTCCAATCAACTGAATTTAGCTCCAAGTAAGAAACCGAAAGATCTCAAAGATGATCAACAAAAATTGGAGGCCCCCAGAACTACATGTAAATTTCAAGTTTCATAGGGTCAAAATACTTACGTCTATGCAAAATTTGAGTTTTTCCTTTTTAATAAATTTGCAAAAATGGCTAAAATTCGGTTTTCACTTTCTCATTATGAGGAAAATTGATGGGGCAACCTTTTTTTTAAAAAAAATTAAGCACAAGGCAACATATCAAAATGTGAAAAAAAGTGAAAGGGTCTGAAAACTTTCCGAGTGCATTGTATATCTAACCAGAGAAATGAATAGCAGATTACTGTGGTAATATGCTCAGTTGGTGTGTTGGCATTGTAGACCTCATGAACATTTAATCAATGTATGGCACAACTAATCCTTTTGAACTTTTTTATGCCACTGTGATAGATCATTTTATTCTAGATTGGATCTTGACTTCATTCCACTTTTCTGGCTTTTATAATGCATCCTCCTAATTGTAGTAGCCTTGCTTTCTTGTCTGTTTAGATAAGATCTTGATAGTATCTAAAAATCTTTTTTTCAATTATTTTTTCGGTTTTAGATGACCTCCTGAAAATAGAAGTTTTAAGGTCATCTATATAACAATAGGTACATTGTAAAGTTTGTAATAAAATGTATTGCCTGAAGACAAAGGTGTTGTAGATTTAGGTTTTGTAGATTTATTGGCCTTAATAGGTATTCCTAGTAAAGCAATTTGCTGAATACTGCAGGACATTATAATGTTGGGGTCACCAGTACAGGCCGAGTGCATTTCTTTAGTGCATTTCTACAAGTCCTGGCACGCTAATTATCTTCTGGGGGCTATTCAGTTTGGAATATGGCTTTTAAAATTGTGTGAAAATGTAAATGTTTATTACATGGATTCTCTGGTTTGGACAACCTCTTTTCTGAGAGGGACCTCTTAGCTCTAAGGTGGAACTTTGAAGAAACTATAGCAAACATTCAATTCCCCAACAGTCCCTCTAGAGGCGTAATGGAGCATTACACAATATTAAAATCAGTGTACTGACCATGTAATGCATGGACATGCCAGGATCTACAGAGATGTTGCAGCTGCTCTATCTGTATCTACTAGATCATGGTCCTAAATAGAGGATCCCCCTGTGTTAACTCAAAATGGAAATTTTCTAAGCTAAACTTCCCCTATAATGAGCCCCCTCCTATTTCACTCCATGGTTTTAGGAGGGATTCTCCCTCTTTTATCTCAACATTCCTTAAAACACACAAACCTTTTATGTAAATGGCACGAGTCTTCCTTCACATTATGCTGTTCGACCCTGCATGACACTCGTAAATCTCTATAGTGCAGACAATGGAGAGCATGCGTTGGGATCAGAGGGATCAAAATAAGCACATTCTCTCTATTCTCCTCCATTGCTATTAGGGTACGGCCACATGGTGAAGTTGGTTGCATGCTGCTAAACCACACCATGTCAACTACCATTTTGCAGTAAAACTATGTGGCCATTAGCTGCTGTGGTTGGGTGTGGCTTGGCCCCATGGCCGTACCCTTACTTTTTCCCTTTGTAGGTGTACACAGCAGATTGTTATGATGTATATCAACAGAATATATCATTTATGATCAAAATGATTGGGATATTTGTAACTCATATATACTTCAATACATTTTTCTTGCATTGTGGGAGCTCAGGTTTCAGTTACATGGTTAGATATAAGTGTTAGGTCACATGTCTGACAGCAGAGTGGAGTTAAAGTGCTGTCTGTTGCCACGAGCAACCAGCAGAAAATTGAAATAAACAATATTACTAGTGGATAAAAAGACATGATGTAACTAATAGTAAACTTAATGCTAAATAAGTAAAGCAAAGCACTTGTACAGTTACTCAGCTTTTCATATAGTTTCAAATGGATACAATGTAGTTAAATGTCGAAGAGCACGTTATGTTCTATGTCTGGTAAAGCACTACAGGGGATATCACACTTAGTTTTGTCTGCACGGCTTCTTTTTTAGGTCACAGCATCTCCAAATTCTGGAGCAGAATCCTCTGTTACTTAGTTAAAATTCCAAGAACATGTAATCCTTCTTCAAATCGCCTGTGGACAGAATATCTGAGAGTTGAGAATAGGCCAGTAAGTTTTATCCTCTATCTCAAAAAGCATTCCTCCTCTGGATTCTGTGTAGGAAGCGATGAACTGATAAAAGAAAGGTTCTGTAAAATGCCTTTTCTGAAGACAATTATGTTTGATGTGAAGGGAGATATCAGATAATATTGCTATTTTGAAATATAGAATATCACTAATCTGTACACATGATGCTTGATAACTTTCATTTGCCCTGCATTCATTTCAGCCTAACCTTTTATTTTCAGATAGAATTAATTGGAAAACCTACAACATTTTGGTTGCCACAATATCCTTTGAAGGACTTTTCATCTTTTCCTGGCACAACAGGGGGATCCTTATAAAGATATCTGACTCCAATATGAGGTAAAGTGTGATCATTTATTGTGAATAGTAGTTTTCTTTTGTCTTAGGCTGGTCATAGTTTGGCTACATTTTGGCATCCATGTTTTGTCTGCAACACCGGGTTTCTCCAAGATAGATCCTATGGTGAAATAAATCTACTTCTTTAACTTTCTGAGGGCTTGAGTGTTAATGTCATACTATGGATGCTAAATATGGTGTTAGACTGTGTTCACACTTCCATTCAGAGCCTCTTTCATGAACTCTGTGACAAATAGCATGGCCTCCAATTGTGTTTTTGCCGTCACAATAATGCAATGTAAGCCCAGCAGACCTCATTTACATCATTGCTTTCGATCATAACCATGGTGCCATGCAGGAACTAGATGGCATCCAACAAGTTCAATTGATTTATAATGGGGTCCATCGAAATTTACCCAGTTCTGTGATGGAACTGCCAATAGTACCCCTAAATGGCACCATGAACAAAGCCCATGGAATCCATCTTTGGATCCACCATATGACAGATCCATCACAGCATTGTGGCTTTCATTATAAACAGAAGCCACAAAGCTAGTGGGCATCTAGCCTTACTTTCTTGGAGTAGATCCATCATGTAATTGCCATGACTGACAACGGTTTACTTATATTTAGCCTATCCACTGGAGAACAAGAGACCCTCATCATTTGTAATGAACATCAGCTTCCTCCTGTATCAACTTCCTGGTGAATTAATAAGAACCCACAAAATAATCATCTTATATACCGCAAGGGTAGGTAGCCAACTGCAAAGCATTTTAGGCTTTTTTGCTGATAAAAGTAAAGAATAATTCAAGGCGAATACATTTATAACTACACCAAAAGGAGTGCCTCTCAGTGGAAGCTTTATTTTAATAAGCATCCCCCTGATGGGGATTTGCTGGTTGCCTGGGCATCTTCACCGTTGGTTGGGTTTATTTAAAGAGCTTTTCTTGTCACCTTTGAACTCAAACAATTTCTCCAGATGTACAAAAGGGAACAATGTAGAAAATCTTGCTGTTTCAGCAGAACAGGATCCAGCTGGAGGAAGAACCAGATCTGCAAGTCATTGGTTACAGCTGTGTTTCGATTTATGTGTTGGTTGAAAAAATAAATTAGCAGATAAAATGGCCCGAAAGAGGACTCTTTGTTTGACTGTAGTGCGAGGTTTACAAGCATTTAGATTGTTTTTGTTGTTTTTGCTTTTTATTTTTTTCATGCATTGCCTGTAATTTTGATGAGACTTTTCATTCTGTAGGAATTCATATTTTTGTTCCCCCATGGATGTAATTACGATAAGGGGCTTCCCACGTTATGAATGCAGAGCCTATCTCCAGCCATGTGGTGGGAGAGACGCATGTTGCGCTTGTTGTTAAGAGATCATTAGTGTTGGACGGTGGCATTGTGCTGTCTTGTGTGGTATATTTTGTGCAGACGTAGGGTAGAGATACATTTCTTGAATAGATCTCAGTACTACAGTACATGCACCACGTATTCTCTCACGTTCTGAAGATGCCCCCCACCTCCCAATAGAGGTCTCAGGTGGGGGCTAGCTCATTATTTCAGTCACTGGTGTGCGCTGACAGGTGCAAAAACAGCTGCTACATCTGTTTTTGATTTAAATGGTTGCTCAACAAAAGTGGCTGCGCTCCCAGAGTTCCAGGATGCGATTCTTGTCTGCACGGTAAAAAAGAAAAGAAAGAAAAAGATACACTTGTTTTTGGCGTTTCTTTGAGCTTTTTGTGAATAATGTATGGTTTAGAAGGTAATTCTTTTTTTTTTATAACATTTTGCTGGTTTGGATCTATTGTGAGGTGAACTAGGCAGGCTCATGGGAATCCACAGACATTTAAGGATTTCTGCACCTTAAATTGTAGTGTATAAGATTTATTGTGGAGAAAACAAAGAACTGCTTTACTGCAACTTGTTATCACGTTTTTTTCCATGTGGTTCCAACGTATTCATTAAATAGTGCGACCATATTAGTCTTTAAGGGGTTTTATGGGTCTAAGATATTGATGAACTATCCAGGGCATAGGTCATCAATATCAGATCGGTGGGGGTCCGACACCTGGCACCCCCACGATCAGCTGTTACTAAGGTTCCAGGAAGCAAACAGTGTATGATGCCAGAAAAGCATAACTCTGTGGCTGCAGATAACAGCTCATAGAGGGGGTGAAGTGCCATATGTTGGACCTCCTATGATCTGGTATCAATGGCCTATACTATTGATAGTTCATCAATATTCAAATCACTATAAGGACCTTTTACATGGGCCATTGGTTGGGAAGGAGAATTTGTTTGCCAGATATTTGCCACATGTACAGAACCCTGCAGAATTTTTTATATTTCTGCATAAATTTGACCTAAAACTACATAAGATTTTCACACAAGTCCTAAAAGTAGATGAAGACAGCCAAATCAAATAAATGAGTGAAAAATATTAGACTCTGTCATTTATTTATTGAGGAAAATGATCCAATATCATATGTCTATGAGTGGAAAAAGTATCGGTATCTGGTGTGACCCCTTTGTGCAGCAGTAACTGCAACTAAACTTTTCTGGTAATCCTTGTAGCCCATTCCTCTGTACAAAACAGCCTAAACTCTCATGTTGGTGGTCTCCTCCCATGAACTGCTCACCTCAGGTCCTTCCACAACATTTCTGTTGGATTAACCTCTTAAGGACGCAGGGCGTACATGTACGCCCTAGCGTCCTGGTACTTAAGGACTCAGGGCGTACATGTACGCCCTGAGAAGTTCCGATCACCGCAGCGCTGCGGGTGGTGATCGGAACAGGATGCCTGCTGAAATCATTCAGCAGGCATCCTGTGACAATGCCGAGGGGGGTCATGTGACCCCCCCGTGTCGGCGATCGCAACAAACCGCAGGTCAATTCAGACCTGCGGTTTGTTGCGTTTTCGGGTACATCGTGTCACCTGTGACCCGATTACCCGGAAATGACGGTGATCGGATGGCGTGAGGACACCATCCAATCACCGTCATGCATGTCTGCATGCCCTGTGATTGGCTGCCGGAGGGCCCCTGTGATTGGCTGCCGGGAGGGAGGTGGCTGCTGCGGCGGCAGATTCAAATCTCCTCCTCTCTTCGAGCAGCTTCCTTTGGTTCCTGCTCTTAGAGAGAGGAGACGTGCCCAGCAGCCCCCAGCAGCCCCCAGCAGCCCCGATCTTCAGGGTAAGTCAGGGACAGGGTTAGGTCAGGCAGGGTTAGTTCAGGGACAGCTTTTTTTTTTTTCATCTTATTCATTTTTTTTTTTTGCAGGTAGTTGGTGTCTGGGGTCCACAGCACACTCAGCTGTGAGACCCTAGACCCTGCTGTAGCCCCCTACCCCCCTTTTTAGTTGTGCAAGTTTTTTTTTTTGTGCACTAATTTTGGTCGGCGCTCTTTAGTGTCCGGCCACTATTAGTGCATCGCACAACTGACCGCTGATCAGTTTTCTACTGATCAGTGAGTTTGACTTTTTTTTCACACCTCCCTTTTTTTAGTTAGGTTTTTTTTTTTCTTTTTTAGTGGTACATTTGTTCGTGAACACCCGGCCCCACACACACGCACACTAAATAAAGTTTATTTTACACGCACGCACACACACACACGCACAACACACACACCCATGGACCGCCGGCTATTCACGGTGGAGGAGGCATACGCCCAGATGCTCTCCGACACCGAGAGCGCCAGTGAGGATGAGGATGACCCCACCTTCCTCCTGTCGTCCTCATCCTCATCATCATCATCTGATGATGATGAGCCCCCAAGGCGGCGGAGACGCCGCCAGGCGGAGCCAGGGCCCTCACGCGCTAGGGACCCCGTGGCCCATCCCAGTACGAGCAGCCCTGGGGCTCGTACTGGTTTCCCAGCCCACCAAACAAGTGCACCGGAGCCCCCCACCGGTGACCTTAGCTGGTGTCCCCCAGTGGACTTTGAGCCTGCGATTCCGGATTTTGCTGGCAATCCTGGAATCCAGATTCCCACAGTGGGGTTCACTGAAATGGACTTCTTTAGTTTTTTTTCAGTGACCCGCTGGTAAATCTGATGGTGGAGCAGACGAACCTGTATGCCCAACAGTTCGTCGCTCAGCACCCAGGCTCTTTTTGGCCAGGCCCGGTGGCTGGACGCCAGTCAGTGCAGCCGAGATGAGGACGTTTTGGGGCCTCGTGCTGCATATGGGCCTGGTCAAAACCCAGTGTCAGGCTGTACTGGAGTGGGGACGTCCTCTACCAGACCCCACTGTACAGTTCAGCCATGACACGTCCCAGATTCGAGGCCATCCGGAAATGCCTGCATTATGCAGATAATGCAGCATGTCCCCCGAACTGATCCCGCCTATGACCGGCTGTATAAGATACGGCCGATCATCGATCATTTCGGGCCAAGTTTGCACAGGCCTACGTACCTGGAAGGGAGGTCGCGATTGATGAGTCTCTCGTTGCTTTCAAGGGGAGACTCGCTTTCCGCCAATACATTCCTAGCAAGCGAGCGAGGTATGGCGTGAAGCTCTACAAAATTTGTGAGAGTACCTCAGGGTACACTTACAAATTTCGTGTTTACGAGGGCGAGATTCCCGTATTGAACCCCCAGAATGTCCCCCCACTCTGGGTGTTAGCGGGAAAATCGTGTGGGACCTTTTGCACCCACTGCTGGCTGGATAAGGGTTACCACCTGTACGTGGATAACTTTTACACCAGCATCCCCTTGTTCAGGTCCCTTGCCGCCAGATCCACGTTCGCTTGTGGGACCGTGCGGAAAAATCAACGTGGCCTCCCTACCTACCCCCTCCAGGTACCTATCCCCAGGGGCGAGACCCGTGCCCTTACTTGTGGAAACCTGCTGTTGGTCAGGTATAAGGACAAGAGGGATGTCCTTGTACTGACCACAATCCATGTTAACGGCACCACCCCAGTCTCTGTGCGAGGTACCACGGCAACGGTCATCAAGCCCGATTGTATCGTCGACTACAATCGGTATATGGGCGGAGTTGATCTATCTGATCAAGTTCTCCAACCATATAATGCCATGCGCAAAACCCGGGCATGGTACAAAAAAGTTGCGGTCTACATGGTGCAGGTTGCCATGTACAAGGCTTTTGTACTGTTCCGAAGCGCTGGCAGCACAGGGACTTTCCTCCGTTTCTATGAGGCAGTCCTCAGGGACCTGATCTTTTCTCACCGGGAAAGAGCAGGTCGGAGTACCTCGGGAATTGGAGGAGCCCGGGTCGTCCCTGGCCAACACTTTCCAGGTGTGGTCCCCCATACTGGAAAGAGGGGACGAACCCAAAAAAGTGCAGAGTGTGTCGCAAGAGGGGATACGGAAGGACACCACTACTCAATGTGACACTTGCCCCGATCATCCGGGCCTCTGCATTGATGGTTGCTTCAGGGAGTATCACACTTCCATGGAGTTCTAAATTTTTATAATTCCCGACAGGCCCCTAGAATATATATAAAAAGTATGGCTCTCAGACTTTGGAGTCACATAAACAATTTTTTTCCAAAAATATTAGCTTCCTCAAACTGCGATCTTCCAGATGTTGTAAAACTCCAAATTCTGAGAGGCACACTTATTGGGCATCGCCGCGTCCGTAAAAATCTTCTCTATACAAATACCCCATAAACTGGCCCCTCTGACAAACTTTGTAAAAAATAAAATAAAAACTATATAAAAAAGCCATTTTTATTGTCACCTTGAATCCCAAAAAGTGTAATATCTAGCAATCCAAAAGCCATATGCGCCCCCAAATAGTGCCAATAAAACCGCCATCTCGCCCCGCACAAAATGAGCCCCCACATTAGATAGTCGCCCAACTAAAAAAAAAAACTGTAGCTCCCAGTCTAGAGATAGTCAATTTTTTAATTTTTGTTCCCAAAATGATAACCTAGTGTAAACTCTTAAATAATAAAAAAAGTAGACATATTAGGTATCGCCACGTCCGTAAGAATCTTCCCTATCAAATTAACATTTGACCCAACCCCTCAGATCTAGACCGTTAAAAATATGGAATAAAAAATGGTGCTAAAACACCCATTTTTGGCAAAATTTCCGTTTTAATCTATTTTTTCCGTTAATAAAGCAAGGGTTAACAGTCAAAGAAAACTAAATATTTATTGCCCTCATTCCGTAGTTTGCAGAAACACCCCATATGTGGTCGTAAATGGCTATATGGCCACACGGCAGGACATAGAACAAAGGGAACGCCACATGTCCCATTAGAAGCCCCCCCTGATGTAGCCTAGACTAGAAACTCCAAAAAAGTGACCCCATCTAAGAAACTACACCCCTCAAGGTATTCAAAAATTACTTTACAAAGTGTATTAACCCTTTAGGTGATCCACAAAAATGAATGCCAAATGTAGAAACAATTTTAAATTTTAAATTTTTTGTTAGCTTCCCTCAAAAAAGTGTAATATAGAGCAACCAAAAATCATATCTACCCTAAAATAGTCCCAAAAAAACAACCACCATATCCTGTAGTTTCCTAGATGGGGTCACTTTTATGGAGTTTCTACTCAAGGGGTGCAGCAGGGGTCTTGAAAGGGTACATGGTGTAAATAAACTATTCCAGCAAAATCAGCCTTCCAAAACCCATATGGCGCTCCCTCCTTCTATGCCCTGCGGTTTGGCCAAACTGTAGTTTAGGACCACATATGGGGTGTTTTTGCAAACTAGAGAATCAGGGCAACCCATACTGAGTGTTGTTTGGCAGTTAACCCTTACTATATTACTGCAAAAATGTTTTTATTGGAAACTTTTCCAAAAATTGAAATTTCAAAATTGTTTCTCCATCTGCCATTAACTCTTGTGGAGCACCAAAAGGGTTAACAAAGATTGTTAACCCAGTTTTGAATACCTTGAGGGGTGTACTTTCTTAGATGGAGTCACTTTTTTGGAATTTCTATGCTAGAATGCATCAGGGAGGCTTGCAATAGGACATGGTGTAAAAAACCAGTCCTGCAAAATCTGCCATTCAAAACCCATATGGCGCTCCCTCCTTCTATGCCCTGCGGTTTGGCCAAACTGTAGTTTAGGACCACATATGGGGTGTTTTTGCAAACTAGAGAATCAGGGCAACCCATACTGAGTGTTGTTTGACACTTAACCCTTGCTTTGTTCCTGGAAAAAATTGATTATAATGAAAAATTTTCCAAAAATCGAAATTCTGAAATTTCATCTCCATTTTCAATGAATTCTTGTGGAAGACCTAAAGGGTTAACAAAGTTTGTACAATCAGTTTTGAATACCCTGAGGGGTGTTCTTTCTAGAATGGTGTCATTTTTGGGTGATTTCTATTCTGTAAGCCTCACAAAGTGACTTCAGACCTGTACTGGTCCATAAAAAGTGGGATTTGGAAAATTTCTGAAAAATTTCAAAATTTGCTCCTATACTTCAAAGCTATGTAACATCCCCAAAAATAAAATAGCATTCCCAAAATGATGGAAACATCAAGCAGACATATGGGGAATGTAAAGTAATAACTATTTTTGGGGGTATTACTATGTATTAGAAAAGTAGAGAAATTCAAACTTTGAAATTTGCAAATTTTTCCAAATTTTTGTTAAATTTGGTATTTTTTTATGCAAAAAATTTAACTTTTTTGACCCGATTTTAGTAGTGTCATGAAGTACAAGATGTGACGAAAAAACAATCTCAGAACGGCCTGCGTAAGTAAAAGCGTTTTAAAGTTATTCAGACATAAAGTGACAGTGGTCAGATTTGCAAAAAATGGCCAAGTCCTTTAGGTGAAATAGGGCTGAGTCCTTAAGGGGTTAAGGTCAGAACTTTAATCTGGCCATTACTAAACTTTAATATTATTCATCGTTAACCATTTTTTTTGTAGAACAACGGGTCCTCGTCTCTGCATTGTCTACTCTCTCTTGAGATTCAGCTCATCGACTGATGTCCTGACATTTTCCTTTAGAATTAGCTTATTCCATCAATCTGTCCAGGTGCAGCAAAACAGGCCCAAACCATGATACTACCACCACTGTGTTTCACAGATAGAATTAGGTTTTTATGCTAAAATGCCGTGTTTTCCATTCTCCAAACATAACGCTTCTCATTTAAACCAAAAAGTTTTAGTTTGGTCTCATCCATCCACACGGCCTACTGGCTTTTCCAGGTGGTGATTTTTAACAAACTACGGACGGGCAGCAATGTTCTTTTTTGAAGAGTAGTGGCTTTATTCTTCCAGTCCTGCCATGCACACCATTGTTTGGTGGACTCATGAACTTTAACTTGTATATGAATGGCATTTAGTTGCTTAGACCTCGCAAACTATTACACATCTTGCTCCTGGCTTGATGTTGTTGGTCGACCACTCCGGGAGAGGGTAATAATGGTTTTGAATTTCCTCAGCCCTAATGTTTTAAAGGGTCAGCAGCAGGCCCTCAGCCCTAATGTTTTAGTGTCAGGTCAGCTGCAGACCCTCACCCCTAATTCTTTAGATGGTGAGCTCAGCAGGCCCTCGCCCATAATGTTTTAGATTGTACACAATCTGACTGTGGGTTAGTGGAGTCCAAACGGTTTAGAGATTCTGTAACCTTTTCCATCCTAAAGAGAATCAACAACTCTTTTTCTGAGGGCCTCAGAAATCTCCTTCGTTCGTGCCATGGTACACTTCCAGGAACCTGTGTTGTGAAGATCAGACTTTCATAGATTCTTTAAATAAAACAGGTCACCCACTCACCTGATTATCATCCCATTGACTGAAAACACCTGCCTCCAAATTCACCTTCAAATTATCTGCTAATTCTAAAGGTTCACGTATTTTTGTCTCTCACAGACATGTGTGTGATATACTGGACTTTTTACTCAAAATATAAATGACCTAGTCCAATATGTTTGACTTGTTTATTTGATTATTTGATTTGGTTATCTATATCTCTTTTAGGACTTGTTTGAAAATCTGCCCATCTAAATAAACCCTTAGTCTGACTGTGCACTAATATAATTTTCCTTATTGACTAATTTAAGTGGACCATGTCTGTTATAGTAACCACTAGCATTCCCCATGTTATAACAGTTCTGCAGCATCTATTCTTATGACTATGTTGTTCCATCCCTTTATTATTCCTTCTAGAAGTTATGAGTGAATTGCTAGCAGTTTGCAATAAAGGTCCAGATGGGTGTTACCAGTTGGAGTGCACAGACACGTATTGAACTGATTGGATAATGTCAAACTGTACAGTGACACACCCTCAACTAGTAACACCCAGCTGGATCTTTATTGCAAACTGCTAATAATTCATTCATAAACGTCTAGCGGAAATAATAAAGGAATGGCACAATATAGAGCCATAAGAACATTGGGAAGAAATTACTAAAACAGAAACACTTCAATCGCAGACTGATTTCTTCTTAAAGGGGGTTGTCCTCTTTAGAAAGTACACCAAGAAACACCTGTACCTTGATGTACCTGGTATACCGGTTTGTTTTTTGGCTCTTCTCATGTTATGAGAAATGTCATTGTGTCCACCCATCTTGTGTCTGGCCATCCGCTCCTGTCTTTCTCCTTCATGTCTTCCAAGCATGAGTTTTGTGTTGTCATAAAGTACAGTACTTACTAAGATCAAGCATCAGTCTGGTCATGAGCACATTAAGTAGAAGGTGAGGCTTGATTTGGTCATGGATGCACTTTTTTCCTTGCTGTTCGAAGTTTTTACTAACTTCAGAATTGCAATGTATAATTGGTTGTCTTTTTTCCCAACTTCATTGTCCTCCTGTTCTCTTTGTGATCTACGCCAAACAGTTATCAATCTCAGCCCAAGAGAAGTCTTTTATCTTAAGCCTGTTTGTAGATTGTGGTCATATAGTCATATTAAATTTTATCTGACGAAATTAAAGATTTAGAACAGGTGCCATCAGGGAACCTAAACTTTTTATTATTTGAAAATCGCTTACTATATAACTACTGCAAAGATTTGCTTTTGAAGCGACTTTCAATTGCTTTAATAGCCGCCTGCTCTGATCCTGCTGCTGGAATCGTTTTCTTTACCAATTACTGACCTGTAGACAGCCCTTTATGGCACCCTACAAATCTCTGTAAATTAGCACATCTATTAGCAGCATTAAAGTTATCCTCCAGTTCTCCATAAAATTTTAACATAACATGGGGAATGTAAAATGACTAACTAATTCCCCCCTTTTTAGTTCTTCTGCCTCAGATGAATCTATTCCCAGGGCCCTCTGCACCCATCTGCAGTGGCTGCCAGCTTCTCTACCCTTGCATAGTGTGTTTAGGTGGTCCTAGACACCTCCACTGCTCTTGAGTTAGCCAACCCTACTGACATCATTGGAAGGGCTGATGCCTATTTAGAAAGGCTCTGAGTACTTAGAGGGGTCTTCCGTGAGTTCAATATTGATGGCGTATCCTCAGGATAGGTCATTAGTGTCTGATCTGTTGGGGCCCCACACCCGGCACTGTCACTACTAACCTGTTTTAAGAGGCCTCAGCACTTGGGTGAGCACTGAAGCCTCCTCACAGCGCACATTGTATAGCGGCTGTTCTAGGTATTGCAGCCTAGGCTCATTGACTTGAATAGGATAAGCTGCACATCATCATCAGGTCATGGGATCAATAAACGTGACATCACTGGCCTAGGAAGAGGCCACAGCGTTCACTGGAGTGCCACAGACTCTTAAAACAGCTGATTGTCGGGGGTGTTGTGAATTGGACCCCCAACGACCTGATATTGATGACCTATTTTGAGAATCACCACAGTCTTGGGATTTTGCTACCCAAAACAAAAAGATGGTGGATGGCCATTAAGGGGTTAATGAGGGGATATTTGTGCACTTAAAAGTTATTGAGCTGTATACTGTCATAAAATTGCACATAATGTACATGCCGGTACATAGCCATAGTTGTACAGAAAAAAATAACAGTCACATCAGATGACATTTCATATGCATGTGTTTTATATGCAAATAAAAGCGAATCAGCTAATTTTTTTAATTAAAATAGTTTAAGCAGATATCCAGACTCCTCCTACGGGTACATTCACACAACAGTGGAAAACGGCCACGCGACAGCCTTCTTAAGAACCATCACAGTCTATGGGTCGATTCACATGGCCTTTTTTTTTTTTTTAAAGATCCGTTTTACCATTTTTGACAGCCATGTGAATGTACTCTTAGGCTGTGTTCACATGGATTAAAATTCAACAGAAGTTGGAGGCTTTCCCTTGAATTAATTTCTGTTGCAGCTGTGCCGTGGATTTGCAGTTTGCCCTTGCACAGATGTCATTCATGATGTGACCCCTGTGAACATACCCTTCTAGGGGCTCCTTTGGTTCAATATAAGTGTGGAACTTCCTTGATTACCTTCTTATCATCACTGGTGGTTACTTAACTGTAGTCTATACTTATTCCATTCTTAAAGGGAACCTGTCAGCACCAAAATGGACCATAAACCGCCAGCTTTATCTTACAGCTGTTGACTAATGATGTTCTTGTGTAAGAGATGTCCGAGGCACATAACCCCTGTAAAACAACTTTTATTCCCCCGCAGGTCGTATGCAAATGAGGTTCTTGAAGACAAGGGGGCAGCGGCTTTCACGCTTGAAGTCAAAATCACCCGCCTCCTTCCCACCCCTTAACATTTGATTGATGGCCTTTTGAATTCTTTCCGGCGCGGTTCCATCCTGAGATTTTGCGCTTGCACTTGTTTTATCTGTCTTAGTTATCTGCTTATTTTTCTTAAATCTTCGTTTTCTCTTATCTTGGATGACGCTTTGGGGCTTTGGAACCGATTACTCAACTTACAATGGTTTCAACATACAATGGTCGTCCTGGAACCAATTAATATTGTAACTTGAGGGACCACTAATGTTCTCAGAAGGGCTTGCCCACGTGAGTCTGCGCCAGCACATTGACTCGTTGAAGCCAATTTCACTACAGTGGGGATCAAAGAGCAGGCGCCAGAAACAAGAACGTATGGCGCATGCGCAAAATCTCAGGATGAAATTGCGCCTGAAAGAATCCAAAAGGCCATCAATCAAATGTGAAGGGGCGACAAGGGGGCGTGGCATGCTTGACTTCAAGCGTAAAAGCCACTGCCCCCTTGACTTTGAGAACCTCATTTGCATACGACCTGCGGGGGAATAAAAGTTGCTTTACAGCGGTCATATGCCTCGGACATCTCTTACACAAGAACATCATTAGAAACCTGATGTCAACAGCTTTAAGGTGCTGCTGGCGGTTTATGGTCCATTTTGGTGCTGACAGGTTCCCTTTAACGTCAGCTCTTCCTAGTGATCTTGTGGTGGGCTTGTGTTACGACATAGTAGCCCTCCCGAACAGACAGAGCTACAATGTGAAACTGTAATGAGCCTGGGAAGAGCCAGGAAATGGATTTCAGACTCCATTGTTTAATTTGTCTGTTTTAGAATTGACTTTTGCAACTTTTTTTTAATCTATAGTTAATTAAAAGTAAACTATAACACAAAAAACTAGAGAATGTTATAATTGTCCTGTCTACTGTTGGCCACCTCATGACTCCCTTTATCCAAAAAAATCCTTATTTAGGGTATGTACATATGTCTGAAAATGCTCGTCTGATATTTTCTTCTAAATTTCGGCAATATTTTAAAGGGAACCTGTCATCAGCGTTATGCAGACCTCACTGAGGGCAGTATAAAATAGTGACAGAAATGCTGATCTCAGCGGTGTGTCAGTCATGAGATAAAAGTAAGTGGTTGCTGAGAACCAGCATCATAATCATTGCAGCCCAGGTCTTGAAAAGAGTCAAATCTACCTGAGAAGAGTCATGGTTATAATAATCTCCTGCTCTCTCGCCCATCTGCTGATGATTGGCAGTTCTCTCCTAGAGAGAAAGAGAGAAAACTCGGTAGAAGACTGTCAGTCATCAGCAGGTGGGCAGAAGAGCAGGAATTCATGAATAACCAGGACTCTTCTCAGGTGGCCGGGACTCTTTTCCAGGCCCAGTCTGTAAGGATTGTGATTTCGGTTCTCGACAACCACTTACTAACTTATAAATGACAGACCGCTGAAATCAACTCACCACATTATTCTGCCGCTAGTATGGGCAGCATGAAGTTGATGACAGGTTCACTTTAAGTCTGAGCCAGGGCCGTAACTACCATAGTGGCAGAGCATGCAACTGCTATGGGGCCCAGGGCAAGATGGGGCCCAGGCTTAGTTGGGATTATCCCCTCTTCTACTGAAGGTGAAAACCTGGTCAGGACTCTACCCTCTAAAGGAACAACTTTTAGCAAATGAGTGAGTGGAAAAATGGCCCAAGGGTCATTGAAAGGGGTTTAGGCAGAGACCCTTCTGTCCTGTGTGGGGGCCTGGTATGATCCTTGGACTTTTGCCCTGGATTTTAACCTTAAAGGGAACCTGTCACCAGAAAATTCACTGATAAAGCAGGCATACTGCGTTATAGGGCTCACTCTGCTGAATATAATGATACCTTTTACTTGGTGATCTGGTGCTTTATTGTGGAGAAAAAGTACTTTTAATCCATATGCTAATGAGCTGATTTGAGTCCAGTGTTTTTTCTATTCAGAGCTGTAGCCCCTCCCCTATTAACTTCTTCAGTTGCAAAAGGGGCGTGGTTTATTACATCATTCATTCATTCATTTTAATAATTAGAGGGAAAATGAATAACAGGGAATGCTAAGGTATTATATTAAAAAAGGGGAGGAATATACTATTGAAGTTAGTAATTATAATAAGGGCTAGTTTGTTCATGGGGTGATAAACACATGATGGCTGATAAGGGACATGTCGCCGTGGGTATGGCAGTTAGGCTTTAAAGTGAAAGGCAGCAAGCCTTGTATTGGCTATAATGCAGGTCATTTTTTTTAAACCACGCCCCTTTTACAACTGAAGACGTGAATAGGGGAGGGGCTACAGCTCTGAATAGAAAAAATGCTGGACTCATATTAACTACTGGACTCCAATCAGCTCATTAGCATATGGATTAAAAGTACTATTTCTCGACAATAAAGCAACAGATCACCAAGTGAAAGGTATAATTATATTCAGCAGAGTGAGCCCTACAAGGCAGTGTGCCTGGTTTATCAGTGAATTTCCTGGTGACAGGTTCTCTTTAAATGCTGTGGATCCACCTGTGGACTTAGCCCTGTTCAATGAGAATGCTTATTCTTTTTCCATATCTGCCCTGATTTCCATTATAATCAATAAGCAGCTGATTTTTTCCCCAGTGGATTTAGGTGTGAAAAACACATAAAAAACAACAGCAAAAATACTCAGCATAAACGTATCCTGAAGGTGCTTTAACATGGGCTGATAATCAGGCCAATTATTGGGGATTAGCATTTGTAGAAACGCTAGTTCCCAAAAATTGGCCTGTGTAAAGGCGCCACTAATCACCTAATCAACGAGCAAACAGTCGATCATCTGCTGATTGTGCCTTTCACCTGGCACCCAAAATCATTGTTTCTGAGCAGCATAATATCCTGTATAGACAGCGATCTGCTGCCCAGAAGTAATTGCTTGTCCCCATACAGAGGAGATGATTGCTGCATGTAAAGACGGATTTACACGTCCCAATATTAGGGCCGTTTATTGGGAACAAACAATCCTATGAACGCTTGTTCCCAATAATCTGCCCACTCGTTCCCAATAATCAGTGAAATGCTCATTCATCAGGTGAAACGATCGAAGGTGCGGACACCTCAGTCATCGTTCCCGAGCAGCAGATCGTGCAGTCTACACAGCGATCTGCTCTCCAGGAGCAATGATTTTGTATGGAGACGAGCGATAACAGCAGTGATCCCTCATCCTCATACTGTGAAGATGATTGCTGCATGCTCCTTCACTGAACAAGCAGCCGACTGTCAGGAAGGAACACTTTCTTCCCAACAATCGGCTTCTCCTCACCCCATAAAAACCCACATTGCCTGATAACTGCCATTAACATTGGGCCCTTTTGCACTGATAGAGCCGGCAGTGATTGAGGAAGTTAATTTTCATTTACATGCAGCAATCATCTGCACTCTATGGGGATAAACTATCGTTGCTACGATCCTTCGGTCCCATGAAGTTCCATTGTTTGTCGGCAGCCACATCCCTGTTTACACAAGACAATTGCTGGCGTCAAACAGAGATTTTTGGTGGTCATAATATCCTGACTGGTGCCGCTCCAGCCTCTGGAACGTCTGCTGATCCAGAGAAGGAGTAGCATTCCCACCTACACATCACAGTGAAGGAGCACTGCAGTCCCCTCGTACTAAGGTCTCATGCACACAACCGCATTTTTGGTCAGCATCCAATCCGCAATTTTTGTGGATTGAATGCGGTCCATTCATTTCAATGGGGCTGCAAAAAATGCAGACCGCACGCAGATGTCATCCGTGTGCTGACCACATCAGTTTGGCAGTTCCACAAATTATAGAACATGTCCTATTCTCATCTGTTTTACGGTCAAGAATACGTATTTTTACAATGGAGCCCATAAAAAGTGCAGGATGCACCCGGACCGCCTCCGGATCCTCAAAATAGATGCGGTTGTCCGCAGGAGTCCTAAGGGTCAGTGGTAAAGATGAAGCGTAGCAACGCATGCGCAGCAGCTGGTCCCGAAGCTGAATTTGAGTTTTGGCAATAGCGAGGCAGGAGATTGACAGGGTAGGACGGGATGTCCAACCCTGTCAATGGTATGGCTGGTTGACGCTTCCTTACCTGTGGGGACAGCCCCCATACAGATGAAGGAGTCTAATGAGGCTAATAGATTCTTTAGATTCAATTCACTCATCTCGAGTCAGTGGGCGTCCCTGCAGCCGCACTCCCACAGATCTTTATGGCACTTTATGCCATCACCTGCCTTGGTGGACAGACTCTTTAGCAATATGATATTGAGTTTGATAAAGGTGTTTATAGCTTACATGGGCAGTCATGAGATGTTTGATATACTGTGCTGTCAATTTATCAACTTTTATTAAACTGTTGAGGACTACAGAAAACGTAAGACTTTTTAATATTAAACTTTCTGAATCTAACAATTCTTCCACTAGAATGAGCTAGAATGCCGACCTTGTAACCACCTAAGGACACCTTAAATGGCTTTTAAACCAAACAATCAGACATTCGGTAATGTAAAAATCAAATGTAAAAATCTTTGAACATAGAATGAGTCACTTGAAAATCACTACACCCGGACAGATTTTTTTTCATTAATGCTTGATGGCATTTCAAGCAAAGTGAAAAGTAGTTTGACCTCCATTGAGCAATATGTACATGTGATTTTTCAAGTGACTTTTCTACGGTTCTTACTCTACGAAAAGAACAGTTTTGACTTAATTTCTGTGTTTATGTCCAGCCTAATGACAGCCATTCATAGGACATCATTTTTACTGACAATAGCCTTCCTATGTGCCTATACGGCTGTGTGCATTCACATGTATGAATATGACTATGTTGAGAAAGAGAGAATGGTTGGCACTGCACGTTAGCGGTTAGGTCCTGCTGCTCAATGATGGGGTACTCCCCAAATAAGAATATTATAAAGTGTCACGGCACTCGGATAGGATTTAAGCTGCTTTTAGGTTTTTATTCCATCCAAAATTATTCAACGTTTCGGTCCAACTTAAACCTTGTTCACGACCAGTTAGGTCTGTTGAAGCATAGGAACGCCATCTATTTCCTATGGCGCAACAGACCTGATCAGCCGTGAACAAGGTCCGATTGGACCGAAACATTGTCCATGTCAACAAAATTATTTTGGATGGAATAAAAACCTAAAAGCAACTTAAATCCTATCCGAGTGTTATGTTGTGTACTTTATAATACGGCTGTTCACATCACGCCAGAGGAATGTACCCAAGGAATAAACCCCAACATATACAGTACCTCCAATGTAAGGCTCCAGCATTTCCTATTTTATAGCTATACATTGGCATAAATCACCCATTTTCACATTGTTAAAAAATAGACATATATACAGTAGCTTGCCATATATTTTGTTTTTTTGTGGTGGTCAGGGGCGTAACTATAGGGGAAGCAGGGGAAGCGGCTGCTTTGGGGCCCTGACCCAGAAGGGGCCCATCCAAGAGGAGGAGAAGTACTAAAAGATTTTGTCAGGGTCCCTCAACAGTATTACACAATGAAATGATATACAGTGGCAGTATAGAGAGTGTTGAAAACGGATGGAACAGCTGCCGGGCCTGGTCTGAGAGAGCGATCTTTACTAGCCACAGGAAAGGGGGCGGCATGAAAGGAAGGGGTTGTGAAAAAGTTACTGGGGGAGGGGCCCCATTCAAAAATTTGCTGTGGGGCCCAGTCATTTCTAGTTACGCCACTGGTGGTGGTCCACTATACAGGAAAGTGCAGTCTGCTGCACTTTATTATACAGAAAAAATGGTATGCTAATGTCTATCACCCTGAATGTGGCCAAAGGGAAACTCTTGGTCTCCAGTGGGCAAGTAGAGGCATATGGCGGTATTCAGTGTTTTTATTGGATACTTTGTGCATAGCAGTCACCGTTTATATTTAGCGCAAAAAGAAGAATGGAGCCACAGAGTGCCACAGGACCCCTGTTCTCATATTCAGTAGGAGTCCCAGTGGTCAGACTCCCACCAATCTAATTGTTACCCCTTATACTGTGAATTGGCGGATAACTTGTTTAACTGGAATACCTATTTAAAAGGGGTTTTCCTGAAGTTAACTATTGATGACCTATCCTAAGGACAGGTCATCAATATCAGATTGGTGGGAGTCCAACTCCTGTCATCCCACTCGTCAGCTGTCTCAGACAGCCGCAGGCACTGGAATCTGTGTAGTGGCTATTCCAGGGTACTATAGCTTATCTTCCATTCATGTGGCTGGAAGATGAGCTGCAGTACGACGGTGCTGGAAACTATTCAGTGAACAGAGCCTTCATGCTCATGTCCATGTTTTCCTGCTCCAGTGGCTGCCCAAAACAGCTGATTGTGGGGCTGCCCGGTATCAGATCCCCACTGATCTGATATTGATGACCTATTGTGAGGATAGTACCGGAAAACCACCTTTAATACAAAAGTATGCAGTTAGCTCCAAAACTCCCCCTTGTGGTGGCAAATGAGCAAAAATGGACCACATTAGATATATAATAAGAAAGGATAGAGGACAGAAGGTTGGACCTAGAAATGACACAGTAATAAATTGTTGAGATTCACGGAAAAAAAAAATCCGCAAAAATTACTACTATTCTTTACAGGACACTATAATATTATAGCCCTTTATATGTGGGATGATACAAACCTATACGGCCTTTCACTATTCATGTTTGAATTTTATTGCTCCCGCACTCATGTAATACAATTTTATGGAGGATAAGATTCAGGGCACATGATGCTTTGATGGCTTTGAATAAGCCTTAATGTTTGAAATCTAGACATGGTTGCAATTGATCTGTCTGGATTCATCTGCTGTTCAGCTGTGTCAGGCCGCTACTCGGATCAATAAAGGTACGATGTCTGACCCTTGGAAATATCAGCACTATCGATCGGCAACGCAAAGAGAAAATGAGAGAAAATAAAACTGCAAAGCAAGAGAGCACAGACACAAGTAAGAGAATATGCACATCTTACCTGCCCCAGGCCACAAGATGGTGGGCGCAACAAAAATGTGAGACATTTTCCAAAGAGTTTGTTTTCAATCTATTTTTGGAACCTAGAAAAATATATTTTCCCAAAATAGTTCTAGGACGGAATGGGAATGTTTGCTGAGGCCAAACATACTGCGAGAAGTTTATTCATAGCCCCCAACACGGAGACGACTCTACAGGAGTCAGACCCATCATACTCCACCTGCAATGGTGCAAGAGGCTATTAAGAACAGGAAATAGGGACATCGGCCAAGGAACAGGGAACACTCTACTCAATCACTCTTTTATTCCTTTTCCGAAAAACAATTTAAGTTTAGTTATTTTTACAGGATTATAATCTAGATTGTGATGCTTAGATTATAGAGGCACACAACGATCTGAATTCGGATTTCCATAGATACAAGTTAAATGTAACTAGGTTTAAACTTAGAGGATGACCTTAACTGAAGAGTATTTTGGTGGATCCTAGACTCCTAGTCATTTGATAAATGGTTTCCTTCTTCGGTAGTCCTATGTTTGGCTACCACTGACAAAACTGGAAACTGGCTGCAAAGTGACACCGAGGTCCTGATTTTCTAACACTGGTCTTAGTTATCAGTTTTCTGTGAGATGTGCCAAAATTATGAAACGGTGAGCACCTCTTAATAATTTTGATGAATCTCCTATCCTAACATGCTCTTGATTCTGAAATGTATACTAACACAGAGCTGGCGTAGATTTTAGCTATAATTTAGGCAGTTTTCTGGTTTTCTGGTGTAAATTATAGTAAATAGCTAGACCGCCGTTGTCTTGGCCCCCTCCTTTCCCTGAATGGCATATTTTTTTTTTTTACAAAAATCTGCCATTTGTGGTATGAAAACGGTGGAAAATCACAGTTTTTGTTACTTTTGGTTGCCAAATTTAGCTAAAGTGTTATGTGTGCTTTTTTAGACAAAAATGTGTTGACAGCCCATAATACCAGGCCCCATATGTGCTATGATACATCAAATATCCCACTTCTCCAGAGCTTGGGGGAAGCAATCCCAAATTGTCAGGGGACACAGAATCCTAGAACCCTCCCCCCCCCCTACTTTCCCCACTGATTGACTTTATTGCCAGAAGAAATGTTATTTAGCCATATATTACATTCCAAATAAAGAACAAATCCAGTTTGTCAAAGCAAGAGCCACTCTTAAGCTGTCTTTGCATTATTCGTGATTCTCCAAAATATCAAGGGTGCATGTGTTTTCAGTAGGTAAAAGAGAATAAGCTGCTGGCAAACCCCTCTGGTGGCAGGTTGAACTCCAACCCTTGACCCTCTGACATCTTCATTTGGGGGTTGGGCACCACCATAAACATTAGATGGTCGGCCAGTCCCAAAAAAAGCCAAAAGGTTTGGCCAGTATCCTTCTAATGTGTACGGCCACCCTTATTTGCTCTACACTCAATGCTCTATAGCAACCCCTAATGTGACGCCCCCTAAATATTTACTTCAGGTTTAATCTATCTGATGTTTTGAAACCCCCATTTTTCATAACTAGCTCAAGGTTTTGCTGACCTGCCATTGATGCATTGGAAAATGGAACTGGTGGTAGTTTGGGAGCTGGGATTCCTATAAAAGGCTTTTAGCACTTTGAACTATAGCGTTCCATTGGACCCTTTAAGGGTGTTTTCCTGCTATTACCATTCACACATTTCATGTGGAGAAATGCTAAACTGCTGGAAGTTCAGGCATGCTCATTTGGTCATCTCTATATCTCCTATAGACTTGTATGGACTAGGGTCATGTGAATACTTGGCTATCACTCTCTAAACTCCTCCCACAGCAGCAGAAATGAGAATCCTCTTCTTTCTGTAAATTACATTGGGTCATAATGGTTGGTACCTGACCTAATACATACTGTATTAGGTCAGGTTGTTGGTGGTTGGAATTCGAACCATACATATTAGGTTAGGTCGTTGTGTTTGGAACCCTACATATTCGGTTAGATCATAGTGGTTGGAACCCTACATATTAGGCTAGGTCATAGTGGTTGAAACCCTACATAGTGGGTTAGGTCACAGTGCTTGAAATCCTACATATTAGGTATGTTTGGAACCCTACATATTAAATTAGGTCATAGTGGATGGAACCCTACATATTAGATTAGATCGTACTGGTTCAAACCTTACATATTAGATTAGGTTGTAGTGGTTGGAATCCTACATATTACGCCATCTCATTGAGGTTGGAACCCTACATATTAGATTAGGTTGCAGTGGTTGGAAACCTACATATTAGTTTGGGTCATACTGGTGGGAACCCTACATATTAGGTTAGGTAGTAGTGGTTGGAACCCTACCTATTATATTAGGTCCTAGTAATTGGAATAGTACATATTAGGCTAAGTCATAGTGGTTGAAACCCTACATATAAGGTTAGGTCTCAGTGATTGGAATCCCTCATATTAGGTTAGGTCGCAGTGGTTGAAATCCTACAAATAAGGTTAGGTCACAGTGGTTGGAATCCTACATATTAGGTTAGGTCACAGTAGTTGGAATCCTACAAGTTAGGTTAGGTCATAGTGGTTGGAATCCTACATATTAGGTTAGGTCATAGTGGTTGGAACCCTACATCTTAGATTAGGTTGTATTGGTCGGAACATTGCAAACTAGATTAGGTCACAGTGGTTGGAATCTTTCATATTCGGTTAGGTCACAGTAATTGGAATCCTACATATTAGGTTAGGTCACAGTAATTGGAATCCTACATATTAGGTTAGGTCACAGTGGTTAGAATGCTACATATTGGGTTTAGGTTAGGTTGTAGTGGTTGTAAGCCTACATATTAGATCAGGTCATAGTCGAAGCATTAATCACCTATTTCAGTTGAGCAGTAGAGGTACCTGCATAGATATTGATCTTTTGAAACCGCCGATTTGCTCATTTCTTGGGCAAATCGATTTATGAAAACAGCAGATGATTAAAGAATCGCTTTTAGGAGCTCCAGGACTCTTCAATCAGAGTATTAGTAGTAGTTCTAGGACGCCATTGATCGTGTTCTCTCACCTTTAAAAACATAGAACATTTACAGTAGAACCCATTACGTGAGATTTATTTACATTTTTAACCTGTCATTTTCCTGCCCTTCTTCTGCATTTTAATGTAGAATTTCATGTAGCTTTACCATTGCTTTTCCTATTTTAAGTGTTGTCAGCCTTGTAATATATGAGTAATTTCAGTAATTTCTCAAATTTAATAGCATCTCAACCAAGTAAAACTCATATACTGTAAGAAACATCTCTGTGTGACATCAGGGTCGCAGGTTCAGATCCCAGTGGGACAGACTCATTCTTTCATGCCGCAGCGGTAAACCACTTGATTACCAATTATAATTAGATAATATGAATGATGCAGTAATTGCTTGTTTAACGTTCTTTACTTTAAGGATGAAAAGAATATAATAATTATTGTCTGGACTGACTTCCTGGAACCCAAGCTGCCAGTTTGCTGTGCTTGAAAACACCCAGTGATAGATTGGTATTTGGTACATTGAAGGCAGGAACATTACAAGGAGAGCTCGAGAGGCACCAAAAAGGGAGATGTTCTCAGCTGAACTCAGTAAAACATTCAAACAGGCTGTATCTCCCATTATTACTAGTTGTTATGTACTTAATGGCAGCAGACATATATTAATACCTGCACTAAACCACACTGAATACTAAAAATGAAAGGGGTTGTCCGGTATTTAACAATGGCCACAAGGAGAATAAATATCATAAAAGAACATTAAAAAAAATGACTCACCGGTTGATCTCCCACCGGATTTCATCATCAGGATTTAGGTTACTTGGCTCCATCAGTGACATGCCACATGCATACAGCACATGGACACTGCAGCCAATCACTGGCCTCAGTAATAATTGGCTGCAGTTGTAATGTGGGGTATGTATCATCGCTGCATCCGTCAAAGGCATAAAACAGCAGCACTAGAAACAGCATGGAATTAACTGATGAAAATAGTTTCTTTTTTAATCTTATCACATTTGGTGGTTTTGGGCTCAATAGGTAGACCCTTTAAAGGGGTACTCCCATCTGAGACATGTATGGCATAGCACTATATCACTTGGATATGCCATAAATGGCAGATAGGTCCGGATCTCACCTCTGAGACCTGCTCTTATCTCCAGGATGGGGCTCAGTGAATAGAGGACTTCTTTAGGACTTATGAAAATTGCTAAGGTTGGCCATTTTTGGAACTCCCATTGTGGTAAACGGAGGGTGGCTGTGCATGCACAGCTTGCTCCCCCTTTAATTTGGGGTTGCCATTCTGGAGATAGGAGCAGACCCCAGAGGTGGCCTATTTGACAATATGACATACACTAGCGATATGCCATAAATGTACCAGATGGGAATATCCCTTCAGGTTCCCATATGCAGATCTCTCGGTAGCAAATGCAAAATCTGTAACAGTGGCCCCCACTAACACCGTGCCATATATAAAACTGGTGGCTTCTTATGTAGTAGAGAGGCCTTTAGGCCCCTCAGGAAACAGGGTACAGGGGCAACTGCTACTGCCCCCTTCAGCTATGCTCCTACAACTACCACAATCACTGAGGAGAAAAAAATATCCTATGGCAGTGGTTTTAATGAACATAGTGGAGGGGCAGATGTGCCTAAATGAGACTGATGTGCCTTTTTAAAGGTGGTAGATTAGGGGCCTTAACTGTATATTACAGAGCTATGTTTTTTACGGTATTCTTTGATGACAAGTGCAAGAAAGATCGTACAACCTCAAGTCTACTGATCACTTGTCAAATAATCAGTGTACAAAATGGAGGCAGCACTGCTACCGCACCTATAGGTCCAGGCAATCAACGTATAGGAGACTGGTGACTTGACAAGAGATGGTGATAAACATTAGATGTATGTCGAACCTGGTGGTGCCAATTGACCAGCTAATGTTTATAGGGCCTTCTGATGCTGGTTTGTCGGTTGATCACATCTTTATGCAGCACTAAAGTCATCACTGTAGCATCTCAACCCATGTAAACAGGAATGTGTTGCCAAAAAATGAAATATGTGTGGGGACAAATAATTGTCCCTATGATCACAATGATTATCCATGTAAATGGGACTTAACGAGCGTCAGTCAACACGCTATACCTATGATCAGTGCTCGATAATTGACAAAAAAAATGTTCCCGTGTAAAAAGACCCATAAGCATATCATAGTACCCACTAGAAGTCTCACATACGGTAGGGCACTTGGTTTGCTGAAGATAAGGTCCTGTAATTCTTTATAGACTGTCCTATTAAAAAGATCCTTAGGTCTCAGTCTCCATGATAACTGGCCATGCACTGATTTTATCTTGTGAAATTGGTGCCCTGATTTTTTACCGTTAACCCCCTACTGTTTTTACAAGCACTTTTCAGGCTTTGGGACAAGGACCCAACAGTTCATCCCAAGCATTGCTTGGGTGGCAGAGTAAGGAGAGAGGGCTGCCTTGAGCCTTTATAACTCTGGCTCTTAAGCAGCTAGAGAGATCTTTCTGGTCCTGTTTGAAAGTTGGCAATCTAAACTTTAAAACAAGAGTATTATCTCTTCTACATTGGGAGCTATAGCCTTTAGATATCGGGTCGGGAGTTATAGCAGCTAAAATAAAAGCAGGTTACAACTGCTTTCAGTCCGGAGCAGGAGCTCGGTACAGTATTAGAATGTATTGGCTCCCATGAGTCGAAGTTATTGCTTCATTTCCCGAACTCGGGTTCGGTTCCAAGGTAGCACTTGGAACCAAACCTGAGTTTGGGAATTGTTTTTTTACCGTGCAAATTAATTTATGAAGTTATTGTGCGAAGTCTCGCGAAACTTCACGAAGCAATAACTTCGGTTCATGGGAGCCAATACATTCTAATACTGTATGGAGCTCCTGCTCCGTACAGTATTGGAACAAAGTTTTATGTTTCATCCAAGGTCAATTTGCTCATCCCTACTTAGAATGTCAGACTCACATCTCTAGCTGATATACAGCCCAATATATGAAGGTTAAAAGCAGCCCTCTCCCCTCCGTAGCTGGCTGTGATCTCAGCCAGGCTGGAAGAGGACAAGGGGGCAGAGAGGATGCGGACAGCCTGCATTATTACTAGATAGGAATATAATATATTAGCCCTAACATGGTTATACTGTCAGAATAATAAAAATATTCTGGATCTTGGAATGCAGCGACAGAAAAACATTATTTTTTGAAAACAAGTATTTTTATTATTATTAGTATAGCACAATAAAAACGGAATAAGTTTGCTATTATCATAATTGTACTGACCCACAGAATAGTTATAACTTATAATGCACAGTAAACGCTGTAAAAATAAATCCCCTAAATAATGTTAAAATTGCTGTTTTTTAAATCTTTCCCTTAAAAGTAACTTAATAAAAGTTTGTCTTTGAAGTTGAAAGACCTCAATGAAAGGAAAGAGATGAATTGCAGCTTTAGGCTACATTCACAAGTAGACCGGCAATGTGCGTTCCGCATTTTGCGGACCGCACATCGCCGGCACTCTCATAGAAAATGCCTTTTCTTGTCCGCAATTGCGGACAAGAATAGGACATGTTCTATATTTTTTGGGAACGCGATTGTGGACCCGGAAGTGCGGATCCAGTAATATTTTTCTTCAAATAATAAAAGCTATTTAATACATTATATGTACCCTTAAAATGGTTAAAAAATGAAAAAATCTTATATAGCAAAATTGACGAAAAAATAAAAAAAGCGCTGGAACACAGAAGGGGCAAAACGTTACTGGTCCTTAAAAAGGTTGTCCGCTTTTTACTGATGATGACCTATCCTCAGGATAAGTCATCAATATTAGATCCCCCTGCCGATCAGCTGTTTTAAGAGAAGGCTGCGCTAGTACAAGCACTGCCTTCTCTGCTCTGCTTACCTACTGTGCAGTACTTTCCTCAGCGATTGCCGTGGTGAACAGGTGTAATTGCAAGTATGGCGTCCCCATTCGTTTCTATGGCACGGCTCTGTAGTATTCACTTGAACAGAGAGAGCCATCCCATAGAAGTGAACGGGGACGCCATAGTTGTAATTATACCTGCTCACCACTGCAATTGCTGCGGCGAGCAGGTAAACATAGGAGAGAAGGCAGATCTCTTATGAGTGCGGCCTTCTGTTCAAAAAGCTGATCAAACAACTGATATTGATGACCTAGGCTATGTCATCAATAGTAAAAAGTGGACAACTCCTTTAAGGCTACATTAGTCATGTCACTAAGGGGTTAAAATGCACTGTACTCACCTGAGTTTTGTGCCAACTACATTTCCTTCAGACATGATTTCAAAATCTACATTAAAACAGTGACATTTTGGGAGGTTTTTCCATTTTCAATGTGATTGTTGGGGGGGGGGGGTTAATGTAAATATTCTTTAACTTAATCATTTATAAAGGTAGCTGTAATTAATGTATTTTTTGTGCATTCTCCGGTGACTCACAGGGTGGTTCAGTTTAACCTGCATTTTAGGGCTTATGCACACCTCTGTAAGTGTTTTGCGGTCCGCAAAACGTGGACCCCGGCCGAGCGCAAGCCACAATACATTTTTTAACTTCTATAGAAATGTCCTATTCTTGTCTGCAAATTGGACAAGAATAAGATGTTTTATTTTTTATTTTTTTGCAGGACCGCGGAACAGGCGTGTGGATGCGGACGGCACACAGTGAGCCGTCCGCATTTTTTGCGGCCCCACTGAAACGAATGGGTCGGCATCCGATCTGCAAAAAACGTGGATCGGTTGCAGATAGGAGCAGCAGCCCGGTACGTGAGCCCTTAATGTCATTAGAAGAAAAATAACTTGAGGAAACATTCGTTTTAGCGCTTTAGTGATTTACTTTACCACTGGTATTTTAAGAGATATGCTGGAAAGGATGAGCTCTTAAAGGGGTTGTCCCGTGAAAAGTTACCATACACTGAACAAGGCATTTCAGTTGAGGTATTTTTTTTGTAATACACATGCAATGAAAATACTGTTCAATATTTTTATGTACATTACATTTTCCTCTCTGGTAGCGCCCCCTGCTGTCCCTGCTTCTGGTCCACCTTCTCCTGCATTCAGAGGTGGACTGACATGCTCAGTAGCTCCCTTGCGCCTTTCCCCTCAGTGCTGGCTTAGGCTACTTTCACACTGGCGTCTGGTGTGGATCCGTCATCTATCTGCACAGACGGATCCGCTCTGATAATACAACCGCATGCATCCGTTCAGAACAGATCCGTTTGTATTATCATGAACATAGGCAAAACGGATCCGTCTTGAACACCATTGAAAGTCAATGGGGGACGGATCCGTTTTCTGTTGTGTCATATTGTGTCATTGAAAACAGATCCGTCCCCATTGACTTACATTGTATGTCAGGACGGATCCGTTTGGCTCAGTTCCATCAGACGGATACCAAAACATTAGTGATCTCCCAGAGAAGTGGCCCAAATACCGTTTTATTAATTCATCCCTACTTTTAAATTGCTAGAAGTATATAGTTATATCTCTCTCTAGACAGCGGAGAAGGAAAAGTCCCAAATCCATTCAGTTCATGTACCTCTACTCCATTCCCCCCTGATAAACATTGTTGTTATGGCTGCTCGTCTACCACATATGACTGCTGCAGTCAACCACTAGCTTCAATGGTCTTGTACCGTATACCTCTGAGGCTAGTGATTGTCTGCAGAGGTCACATGCGGAATATGGGCGTGTCACTGCTGCAGTCAAAACATTATGTTAAGGCTGCAGTGGGGGACGGATCGAAGTAGGGTCATGAGAAAGGAGAGAGTTGGGAACAATAAGTATATTTTATTTTTATTATTATTATTATAACACTGTCCCGGACTACTCCTTTAGCACAAAATGTGTTTAAGAGCTTTGCTGGCTATAAGAAGTTATCCTCTATCAACAGGATAGGGGATAACTAGTAGATTGGGGGGGGTCTGATCGCTGGCAAACTCGTGATCACCAAAAAGGGGGTCCCATACCACAAAATGAATGGAGAGACTGATGAAGTATGCTCCATTCATTCTCTTTTGGGACCACTGAAAACAGCAAAGCCTTATATTATACTTGCCTCTTTCGAACAGTCTCATAGAGAACAGATATAACTGCACGGCCCAGGCTTGTCTAGTTCATGGACCCTGTTCTTGTGATCGTTGGGGGGTGCCGGTGATCAGACCCCCACTGATCCAATATGCTATGGATATCGGAGAATTCTTATAACCAGAATACCCTTTTAAACTCGCGCACTCCCCCTAGTGGTGGCTCCAGGAAACCAAAACCTTATCATGTAACTTTAGGACTGCACAGATGATTTGGGGCTCTGTAACAGAAAAAAAAATGGTGGTCCAGCCGCTAAAAGGATCTAACTAGGCAGTACAGAAAGATCGACCCTAGAGAAATCCTTGCATTGTCTTGCACAGGACTATGAGTGTGGCTGGTCCTGGGACATGGCCTTCTCTGATTTCCTTTTTATATTTGCTTGGCTTAGGGCAACACTGGGGGTCTCAGGAAAATAACCTTCACAAATCAACATAGATTTTAATACTGCAGAAAATATTCATTTGTAGCAGATTTCCCCCCAATAATAGATTTTCATAGGGAATTATTATTCTACGGTATCTCTGCTAAAAAAAGCTCCATTCCCTTTCGTTCATTTATGGGTAAGAGATGGTGACAAACCCCACAGATGCTGCACCCACAAGGACTACCTTTTAGCCGCATTTTATGGCATGTTGTTCATTATTTAATACTTTTGGTGAAATTACGGAGTATATATAACTATATAGTATGTATAATCTCTCTATATGAGGAGGAGGGAGGCGCTTGTGAGCGACGGCCGTTTCATTTTCACATCGCTTCCTTCTCCATTATCCGATCACTTCTGCTTATAACGGGATCATCATTTATAATGCCGACACAATAAAGAATTGCTGAGAACCTAAGCTAAGAATCTTGGGTTCTATGTAGTAAGGCAGAGTTATGTCATATATACCGCAGTTGTTTCTTCAAGCTTCCCCCTCCCTATGAAGTTGGAGTCGATTCACCCAAACTATAGGATGCATACGACCTGTACATGATAATTCTTCCTCCTGCCTGGCGGCTTCCCAGCGCTGGATGTTCATTTACAAGAAGCAATAGTGACACCTACAGGGCAAGATGGGAATTGACTTAATAAAATAATGACATATCTAGAATAAATCACAAAAGTAGTACTAGTAGTAGTATTAAATACACATAGTCATATAGGGACTATATATATATATATATATATATATATATAGTAAGGGATCGCTCTCTCACAGGGGGTCGCAATCACAGATTTCTCCTCTGACAACAGGGTTCAAGTCTAATGGTGATTTATTCTAGCACTTCAGCACAAACATAAACCAAAGTAAACACCTGCCCACCTGGGCTCTACCTAATACAGAGGTCTTCTCCCCGACTCACCTAATACAGAGGTCTTCTCCCCGACTCACCTAATACAGAGGTCTTCTCCCCGACTCACCTAATACAGAGGTCTTCTCCCCGACTCACCTAATACAGAGGTCTTCTCCCCGACTCACCTAATACAGAGGTCTTCTCCCCGACTCACCTAATACAGAGGTCTTCTCCCCCACTCACCTAATACAGAGGTCTTCTCCCGACTCACCTAATACAGAGGTCTTCTCCCGACTCACCTAATACAGAGGTCTTCTCCCGACTCACCTAATACAGAGGTCTTCTCCCGACTCACCTAATACAGAGGTCTTCTCCCGACTCACCTAATACAGAGGTCTTCTCCCGACTCACCTTATACAGAGGTCTTCTCCCGACTCACCTAATACAGAGGTCTTCTCCCGACTCACCTAATACAGAGGTCTTCTCCCGACTCCCCTAATACAGAGGTCTTCTCCCGGCTCACCTAATACAGAGGTCTTCTCCCGACTCACCTTATACAGAGGTCTTCTCCCGACTCACCTAATACAGAGGTCTTCTCCCGACTCACCTAATACAGAGGTCTTCTCCTGACTCACCTAATACAGAGGTCTTCTCCCCCACTCACCTAATACAGAGGTCTTCTCCCCGACTCACCTTATACAGAGGTCTTCTCCCCGACTCACCTAATACAGAGGTCTTCTCCCCGACTCACCTAATACAGAGGTCTTCTCCCCGACTCACCTAATACAGAGGTCTCCCCGACTCACCTAATACAGAGGTCTTCTCCCCGACTCACCTAATACAGAGGTCTACTCCCCGACTCCCCTAATACAGAGGTCTTCTCCCCGGCTCACCTAATACAGAGGTCTTCTCCCCGGCTCACCTAATACAGAGGTCTTCTCCCCGACTCACCTTATACAGAGGTCTTCTCCCCGACTCACCTAATACAGAGGTCTTCTCCCCGACTCACCTAATACAGAGGTCTTGTCCCCGACTCACCTTATACAGAGGTCTTCTCCCCGACTCACCTAATACAGAGGTCTTCTCCCGACTCACCTAATACAGAGGTCTACTCCCGACTCACCTAATACAGAGGTCTTCTCCCGACTCACCTAATACAGAGGTCTTCTCCCCGACTCACCTAATACAGAGGTCTTCTCCCCGACTCACCTTATACAGAGGTCTTCTCCCCGACTCACCTAATACAGAGGTCTTCTCCCCGACTCACCTAATACAGAGGTCTACTCCCGACTCACCTAATACAGAGGTCTTCTCCCGACTCACCTAATACAGAGGTCTTCTCCCGACTCACCTAATACAGAGGTCTACTCCCGACTCACCTAATACAGAGGTCTTCTCCCGACTCACCTAATACAGAGGTCTTCTCCCGACTCACCTAATACAGAGGTCTTCTCCCGACTCACCTAATACAGAGGTCTACTCCCGACTCACCTAATACAGAGGTCTTCTCCCGACTCACCTAATACAGAGGTCTTCTCCCGACTCACCTAATACAGAGGTCTTCTCCCGACTCACCTAATACAGAGGTCTTCTCCCGACTCACCTAATACAGAGGTCTTCTCCCGACTCACCTAATACAGAGGTCTTCTCCCGACTCACCTAATACAGAGGTCTTCTCCCGACTCACCTAATACAGAGGTCTTCTCCCGACTCACCTAATACAGAGGTCTTCTCCCCGACTCACCTAATACAGAGGTCTTCTCCCGACTCACCTAATACAGAGGTCTTCTCCCGACTCACCTAATACAGAGGTCTTCTCCCGACTCACCTAATACAGAGGTCTTCTCCCGACTCACCTAATACAGAGGTCTTCTCCCGACTCACCTAATACAGAGGTCTACTCCCCGACTCACCTAATACAGAGGTCTTCTCCCCGACTCACCTAATACAGAGGTCTTCTCCCCGACTCACCTAATACAGAGGTCTACTCCCCGACTCACCTAATACAGAGGTCTTCTCCCCGACTCACCTAATACAGAGGTCTTCTCCCGACTCACCTAATACAGAGGTCTTCTCCCGACTCACCTAATACAGAGGTCTTCTCCCGACTCACCTAATACAGAGGTCTTCTCCCGACTCACCTAATACAGAGGTCTTCTCCCGACTCACCTAATACAGAGGTCTTCTCCCCGACTCACCTAATACAGAGGTCTTCTCCCCGACTCACCTAATACAGAGGTCTTCTCCCCGACTCACCTAATACAGAGGTCTTCTCCCCGACTCACCTAATACAGAGGTCTTCTCCCCGACTCACCTAATACAGAGGTCTTCTCCCCGACTCACCTAATACAGAGGTCTTCTCCCCGACTCACCTAATACAGAGGTCTTCTCCCCGATTGGGTTGTCTTATCCCTCCTTGATTACAGCCCCGCTGACCCCACCTGTGATCTCCTCAGCTAAAGGGAATACCTGTAATGGACTAGGGATGTGGACTGAGAGACTCCCACTACCAACCGGTCTCCCAGTTCAAAGAAATCCAGTCCATACAACTTCAAACAAAATGATCTCCAGCAACTATGCCCGGATGAAGCAGCACCATTACTGGAAACGAGTTATCTCACCCAGCTAAACTGAAAACCCGGAGGAGATACACACCCTCAGCATATGACTACCATGCACTTTATCACTAGATAGATAGATAGATAGATAGATAGATAGATAGATAGATAATAGATGATAGATAGATAGATAGATAGATAGATAGACGGACAGATAGATAGATAGATAGATAATTGATGATAGATAGATTGATAATAGATAGAGAGATAAGATAAACTATAGATAGATAGAGTTAGATGGAGAGATAGATAGATAGATAGATAGATAGATAGATAGATAAGATAAAAGATACATAGAGATAGATAGATAGATAGATAGATAGATAGGATAAAAGATACATAGAGATAGATAGATAGATAGATAGATAGATATAGATGGAGAGATAGATATAGATGGAGAGATAGATACAGATAGATGGAGAGATAGATAGATAGATAGATAGATAGATAGATAGATAGATAGATAGATAGATATAGATGGAGAGATAGATACAGATAGATGGAGAGATAGATAGATAGATACAGATAGATGGAGAGATAGATAGATAGATACAGATAGATAATAGATAGATAGATAGATAGATAGATAGATAGATAGATAGACAGTCGTCTGTGTAGTTACAGTAGCAGTATACTATGACACACCAGCCCCTGCTCTGTCTGATTTGTATACACGACAGTGCGCTCTGTATTCAAAGACAGAAGAAGCAGATCTCCCGTGGGCCGCTTTCTCCCATGAAAAATCAATATGTGCTGAGCAGCCGCTGTCTCCCAGGCATGCAACATTGCAGAGACCTGCGGCTGCCTTGGATCTAGTGTAAATGGAGGAGACTCTCAGGACTTTCTGTCTCTGTTTGAACTGGAAGATCAAGCTGAACACACGATGCTTTCTCCTAGGAGAAGGGGACAGGCGTACTGCTTCACAATATACTTGGGCTGCTGCTTGGCAAACAAGACGACTACAATGTAAAAGGGAGTGTCAAAGGCCCTTTAATAAATACCGCACAGCATCCTAAAGGGACTGACCCAATGTGTGCTGCTCGGTGTGCCAAGACTGGACAATCCCTTAAAGGGCTTATCCCATGATTAAAATGAAAACCAGATGTTACATTGTACATGAAAAACACACACCACATGATAGGAAAATATATTATTTTATTAAATATCATTAAAAATGTAAATACAGATTCAAAGGGGGAAACACCTGCAGAAAAGGGGATCAGCTTAGGTGTGCATATGCACTAATTAATAATAACGTGCCTTAGTTAGGGAAGTAAATAATCCTAATATATCCCAATAAAGAGCTGACTGCTATAAATCAAGAAAATCTTCACGTATAGCAAAAAAACAGACATGAGCAGTAAACCAACAAACAATGGCGACCACCACGCCGGCTTCCACTGCCTGTGTCACCTATGGCCCATTACCCATATAGTCTTTAGGGGCCGTAGGCTCCATTTGGCTCCCGTTCGGCTCAGTTATGTGCCGAATCCGTCCTTACCGTTTTCCTGCTCCTATAACGGAACAAGAGAACGGAAAGGCCGAACGCTGATGTGAACTTTTTTCTGCACAGAAATCACGGACAACCAACATTTTTTGGGAAAAACTGGAAAACATAATGAATGATGAAGAGTATAAGTAATCCATGTCTATAGCTCAATGTACTGATAATACTAACACAGCTAGAACCAGCCCTGTACCTCACATGGATCCAGAGATCTCCCCATTCATTGCTCAAATTGTTATGATTTATTTCACGCTGCCAGCTCAGGGGTGTGTCCTTTCTGCTGCAGCTTTCTCCCTACCACAGCTCAGGGTTGTGTCCTTTCTGCTGGAGCTCTCTCCCTATCACAGCTCAGGGGCATGTCCTCAAAAGTTTGTCCTTTCTACAGCAAATGTCGCGGCTTCTAACAGAAGATAGAGCTGCAGGCGGTTAAAGGATGGAACTGAGCATGTGCATGAGCTCAGCAAGGTAGACAGCGAAATGAGGAAAAGAACAAGCAGCAGGTGGCGCCATATAGTCAGATTTTATTGAATAGCTCTCTGACTATATTATCTTTTTAATTACAAAAGTATTCAGATCCAGGTGCTGCCTTGAAAAATGTATCGTATTTTTCATGGGACAACCCCTTTTAACGGGAGAGCTAATATAACACTAGATAATATAAGAGAAAAAAGAAAAAAATCATAGATACAAAACAAAAAACATTTTGGTTATCCTAGGAAGACGCAAGACTTGACCCCTGTCTGCATCTAAGGTGTAGAATCCCCCAAATGCCTGCTAGATCATTAGAGAGGCACCAAAATGTACCCGTAAGCTAGACAAAAAGAGATATTATATAAAATACCGGCATTATATTATTATCTCATTATTATACAATTGTAACAATGCTGATTGTGCGCAAGACCGCGGTACTGGACTCCACCTCTAGCAGTCGGCTTTCCCATGGTACTCCGCTACCTACCCCCTAGGACTGGGCAGCTGCAGAATCTCATATAGGAAGAACATATCTAACCCACCAGTGGAGGACAGGACCCGAGTGCTGAGGGTCAGGGAAGGAGGAGATGATCCAGCTCTGGATCGGGTGGCAGATGAATGACAGTGAATGGCGCAATAGTGAACTGCGCCTAATTGAATTTAAAGGGGTCATGTCCCGATTAGTGACGAGCAAAGTAATGAAAAAACTCGATTCGGCTGCGTCACCAAATTTTACAAAAAAATTCACTTTGTGAAGAATTACTTTGTCATGAAGCGCATTTCTTTGTAAGTAGCGGGTGCAATGACAGGGAGCGGCGATTGCGCCACCCCCATCATTGTACCCCTCAGATGCCACCTTCATAGCTAATCGCGGCATCTGACATTAATATTACAGTGTAAAATTTAAAAAAAATTATAAAATCATACTTACCTCATCCATTTGAGCATGAAGAGCCAGTCTTTACCATCTTGATTGAAGATCCAGCGCAAAATCTTGCGCAGCGTCACCGCGCACAGGATTTCGTGCGAGATCTTCAGTCAAGATGGTGGCGGCCAGCTTTTCACACTGAAATGGATGAGGTAAGTATGATTTTTTTACATTTTTACCGCCATTTGAGGGGAAATCGATTTGCTACCACGAAGCACAAGGAAATTCAGCTTTGTGGCGGATCTAATTTTCCCCGAAATTCGGAATGAATTCCAGTTCGTCCGGATCAATTCGCTCAACACTAGTCATGATTGATATAAAAAGTGAAAATCAGACAGCATATAGTATATGGCCGTCTTATGCTAACACAGCTAGAACCAGTCCTGGACCTCACATGGATGCAGAGCTCTCCCCAATCATTACTACTATTGTTCTGCTAGATTTATTTCAGGCTGGCAGCTCAGGGGGTATTTCCTTTCTCTGGGGTGTGTTCTTTCTGCTGCAGCTCCATGCCTGCAACTGCCACAACTTCTAATAGAAGATATGGCTGGTGAAAGTTGACAATTTAAACTGAGCAAGTGCGACCACCTCGGTGATATGAATGGAGAAATAAGAAAAAGAACAAACAGCAGGTGGCGCTACACAGATATATTTGATTGAATAACTCAGTGACTATTCTAAATTTTTAGTTATGGGCAATTGAAAAAATACAGCACAAAGTATAAGCTATCAGAAAGGTAATGCACCGAACAGACACTATATCTGAAAACCAGAATTAAGTAAGGGCTGAATATGTAAAGGAATCAGGAACTCCACCCTTATCATCCAGGCAACGCTAGGCAATAACCAAATCCAGACTCAAATGCATGACGACGGTAATGGTCAATTCGCTCGCCCCCCTACTTACCTGCAACCGTATAACCCTAAGTAAACATATCACACACCCTCCCCCCGCCCAACGCTCTACCACACCGCCACTTCCCAAGAAAACACCGGTTAGATTAATATGGCCACAGCAGCCGCTTTACTTATTATCAAAATTTCAATACAATACCATAAATATTCCCATAACTCTTATGAACAGCATATGAACAATAACCCATACCCCATATGTATAACATATAACATGAACATACAGGAGGAGGTCCTTGAAGCCCCAAACAATAAATCACACCCCGTCCGGGGTAGGCCATCTTGCCCCCAGCCGATGGGCGCCAACTCGGAGGCACCACTGATTGCCCGTTAACACCACCACAGGCACCGACCAACCATGGGAGTCCAGCCCCAACTGTGGAGCCCTCCATCTTACCACACCTTTTTTCAGCCCTAAGGACCTCCCCCCGCCACGGATGCCGTGACAAAGGAGAAACCCCCACAAACTGTTATGAATGTATAAAAAAATATATATTTTTTTTTGTAGTATTATATAAACCTACTGTGCCCGACAAAACCCAACCTGAAACACGCCCTGTGAGCCGCCCGCCCGTCACACATCCAGGGAGGGAGGGAGCTAAAATGGTCCCACAAAATGGCCCCGATGGACTTCCTGCCCGCCATTATATACCCCCCACGTCAAGCCGACCCCATGGAAACAAATGGCCCGATCACTGGACGGGCGGAGAGGTGGGGCACGCTGACCACCCCCCTCATGCTGGCCTCCCCTAAGGCCCTGCCCCTGGTCCGGCCTCTACTAGACAAGTGTATAGCAACTGCCCAAACAGAGCCAATAACTAGGTGGAAATGAGGGAGGCCTCTGTTGCTTGTAACAATCATTTACTAGGGCAAAGTTGGTGATGTATAAATCATTTTAATTTAGCTGCCAGCACTTCTTGGGTTTGACATGCCAGAAAAGGCTTGGACCTGCTCAGACAATCACTGGCTGAGGTAGCATTTCTATTGGGTCAGTTATCTGGCAAGCCTTGGAAGAGGAAGTGGGGAGGATCAGGGACTGGAGGTCAGGCCAAACAGCAGCAGCCGGAGAATGGTGATAAGAAGGGACACACCCTTTAGTGTATGCGCAGTTCCAGAGTTGCCATTTCATTTTTACATACATGTGACATAACAACTCATTTTTTCCATAACAGGAGAGTTTGTAAGGGGGAACGGTCAATTGTCCCGACATGTCTGTTTTACTGCTTGCATTTCCCTTGTAATAGCAATTGTGGTGCATCTGCTGCATTTATATGACTCTATGTTGTACCATTCCTCTATTATTCCTTCTAGGAGCTATGATTGAATTACCAGCATTTTGCAATGGAGGTCCTTCTGGGTGCTACCACTTGAGGGTCTGTCCCTACACAGTCTGACACTATCCAATTAACGCTGCCAGTGTCAGACTATGCATGGACACACTAGAGGGAATAATAGAGGAATGACGCAACATAGAGCCAAAAGAATATATTTTTTACAGTTGTTTTTACATGGGGAATGCAGGTAGTTACTAAACCGGACATGTCAGAAGAGGGGGCAGGTCCTCTTTAAACCAGAATGGTAAGACATGTAGATTTCATGTGAGCACCTTGAGATCGCTGACAATAATTTAGTTATTTTTGAGCAGCGATACCATTTTAGCATTTCTGTAAATTGTCAAAAATGAAGTATTCGGAACAACTTGTCACAGCAATTTTATGCTAATACTTTATTTATAAAGAATAAACTCTGAAAATGGCACGATGTGTATAGATTACACCTAATGCATTTCCATACCGAATAAAAAAGATCAGAATTGTAACTTAGTAAAATGAAATACCAAGAGATAAAAACTTATATAGAAAAAATATCAAAAGTCTATAAAAATAACCATTCTGTCAATATTACAAAGTGTCAGACTGGGGTGCCTAGGGCCCACCAATAAAATACATTCTGGGGCCACAGCGGCAGGCAACAGCAAGACGCTGAGGATGGTTGATTATGGGGATTATAGGAACTATGAGAAGATAAAGAGGATACTAGTGGCCTAGAAGTCATGTCAGACACCTGATGCCTCTATAATAAAATGGGTAGTTAGCTTAATAATCTGCCCAGCTTTTTATAAGAACATAAGCTGTTTGAAATGTTGTATGCTGCCTATCTGTATGTAGTGCAGTCGATGTATTGTACACTATACTGTTTCCGCACCTCCCCTATGTAAAGCTTTAAGTGACTGACTGATATCTCTGTATACACACTTACACAGAGAATACTATAAATCACTGATAACACCTTCCCCGTGTACAGCTATCAGTGACTGACAGCTATCTCTGTATACATACTTACACAGAGAATACTATCAATCACTGATAACACCTCCCCTGTGTACAGCTATCAGTTACTGAAAGGTGTCTGTATACACACTTACACAGAGAATACTATCAATCACTGATAACACCTCCCCTGTGTACAGCTATCAGTGATTGACTGATATCTCTGTATACACACTTACACAGAGAATACTATCAATCACTCATAACACCTCCCCTGTGTACAGCTATCGGTTACTGAAAGGTGTCTGTATACACACTTACACAGAGAATACTATCAATCACTGATAACACCTCCCCTGTGTACAGCTATCAGTTACTGAAAGGTGTCTGTATACACACTTACACAGAGAATGCTATCAATCACTGATAACACCTCCCCCATGTACAGCTATCAGTTACTGAAAGGTGTCTGTATACACACTTACACAGAGAATACTATCAATCACTGATAACACCTCCCCTGTGTACAGCTATCAGTTACTGAAAGGTGTCTGTATACACACTTACACAGAGAATACTATCAATCACTGATAACACCTCCCCTGTGTACAGCTATCAGTTACTGAAAGGTGTCTGTATACACACTTACTCAGAGAATGCTATCAATCACTGATAACACCTCCCCTGTGTACAGCTATCAGTGACTGACAGCTATCTATGTATACACACTTACACAGAGAATGCTATCAATCACTGATAACACCTTCCCCGTGTACAGCTATCAGTGACTGACCACTATCTCTGTATACACACTTACACAGGGAATGCTATCAATCACTGATAAGACCTCCCCTGTATACAACTGAAGTTAGAAAGAGCAGAGATTAAAATGTATAAATTACAGGTTTTACTGAATCTTTTCCCATAAAACCATATATCAATCTGCTCAGCTCCTCCTGTTATATCTCACGCCGCCTACAGAGTGCGCTACATTTGGGATGACAGGTCAGTTTAAGTAATAACACATGGTTTGCAGGTAAAACAGCTATTTCCTGGGAAACTTATGCGTTCACTTGAATTTGAAAATCACAAAAGTGACGTGCCACTGCTGCTTTCAGCCACGTCATGTCTGTGTCAGTGCTGTCCCTTGTGACCTTACCCTATCGCAATCACGTAGATTTGGATCAATCTCTGAGAGGAAGCATATTGATCCTTTCAACTACCTGATATGCCAATGTTTAGCTAATGTGAATGCACCAATATGTTAAGTACTTGTAGGACTGAACGGGCCTGTCCTGGTGACCGGTAGCTAAATACTTCAATTACAAAACAAAGTTTAATTAAACACATACAGTTATGGATCAGGCAGAACCTTTACTGTATATGAATCCTTTATCAACAGGTAGATTGCAAATACAATGCTGATTATTTTTTGTGATGTATCTTTATAGCAGAACTATTTTTTTTTTCTGATGCAGCGCTCCTGACCCCCTACATGGGCATTAAAAGATAATTGTCTACAGCCACCACTAGAGGGAGCTTACCACATACTGTGCTATTAATGAAGTAAATGGACAGTATTATGTAGCAAGCTGCTAAGCTCCCTCTGGTGGTGACTGTAGGTAGTGAGCATGATATATTTTATAGGAAATCTGTCACCAGGAAATTCACTGATAAATCGGGCTTTCATTTAGTGATCTAATCCATACTCAAATGAGCAGCTAAGTGCACTGAGGGCGAGCCCAAGCCAATCTGTGCACCCTTGTTCCCCTAGCCTTTTCTTCTCTTTCTTGATTGACAGGCCCATGCAAGATGACTATAGAGGAACCTATCCCTGTCATGGGATCAATCTATCAAGAAGATGAGGAAGGGGCTAATAGCGGAAGCAGGAGGAGCAAGAGTGCACAGAGTGGTTTGGGCACGCCCTTGGTTCATGTAACTGCTCATTTGCATATGAAATATAATTATTTTTTCTCCAGAACGAAGAAACCTGACTACTAAGTGAAATGTATCATTACATTCAGCTGGGTTAGCCCTAAAAGACAGTGAGGGTCATTTACCATCCAGAAATACGCCTGTATTACGTGTTTTTTCCCCATGCAGATTGTGGTGCAAAGGTTATTTGTGCCTCAGTCTGCGACTTTTCCCCGATCACTCCAGGTCTACAAAGCGGATGTGGCCTGGGCAGGGAAGGGGCTGGCATGCCTAAAACAGGCATAGAAAATGGTCTAAATGTAAGTCAGCAAGGAAGTTGGCTTAGAGTCAGACTGATGCCGGACGCGCTGTAGTAACGTAGAAGCCGGTGCCTCTTCATAACGTCGGCGAACCCGCCGCCAGATATAGCGGTTATTAATAAATGAGCCCCATTGGGCCTGGTTTAATAGTGAATTTCTCGGGGAAGGCTTTCGTTAAATCTGCACGGATTTGGATTTGCATTACAAAAATGAAGCTCTGACCTCTAAAGCTATACTGAGAAATTCATCAGCACCGAATATTGACCCACATTTACTAATACTAAGAAAAAAGATAGCTGGAGTGACTTGCAATATATTTGTTAAAGGTACAGTACATACAATTTGCCACATTTGGGTCTGTCTAATGCCTCGTTCACACGTCAGTGTTTGGTCAGTGATTTCCATCAGTGATTGTGAGCCAAAACCAGGACTGGAGCCTCCACAGACATATGGTATAAGGGAAAGATCTGCCCCTGTTCTGTGTTTAGACCCACTTCTGGTTTTGGCTCAAAATTACTGATGGAAATCACTGACCAAACACTGATGTGTGAATGAGGTATAAAAGTCAGGCAATGTAATCTACACCTCTGACATGTGCATTTAAAGGGGTTGTCCATACTCATATTCCCTACTAGTAAATTTAATTTGAGTCAGTTTGGGGGTTTTCAGCCTCCTGTCTGAGTTACCGTATATATTGGGAGCTTTTTCTAGCATATACGTCAAACAGAAGGCAGCAAGCTTCCATAGAGCCTTACAGGGACAACCCATTAAAGGGGCTCTGTTACCTTCAAGATCAGAATCAAAATAAACATACCGCCATGTAGAGTAGGCGCCACAGAACATAACCATACCTTTTTCATTGAAAATCTGCTCTTCTAATTCTGATAAATACTTCTTCTAATTTTTAGGAAAATAAAGTGTTCGGTGCACTGTGGGTGGGGCTGCTCCATTCGGTGCACTTGGCTTCTCCTCTGTCATCGCTACCAGCTCTCAACTCTCCAGGACTGTCAATAAAACATGGGAGAAGGACATGCATTACTGGTGGTGTGATGGTACACCAGATGGAGAGTTCCCACCCAAGGTGCACCAAAAACATTATCTGCGTAGAAATAAAAATAAGTATTTCTGAGGATAAGAAGACTGGATTTTGACCCAAAAAAATAATTTGTGAAAATTTGAAAAAAAAAGCATGTCGCCGTGGCTCACCTACTCTACCACCTAGTCTTTTTATATAGTGACTGACAATGCTGGATCTCCAGAAAACTTGTAGACACTCCGTCACCTGGAAGTGCAGTGTAAGCTGCAGGCAGCAGGTTATAGAGCAGGAGGAGCTGAGCAGATTGATGTAGAGTTCTATGGGAAAAGATTCAGTGTCATTTATAAGTCTCAATCTCTGCTCACTCTGATCTTAGGAGTCCGGTGGGTGATACCAAGCAGTGATCGATGGCTGTCTCTGTGCACATAATCGTTTAGAGACAGCTGTCAATCACTGAAGTGGACCGCCTACTGGACTCCTGATCCCAGAAGCGTCTCACGCTGTATAACAAGCTGCCAACAGATAAGGCTGAGTTCACACTTCAGTTATTTGGTCAGTTATTGGGAGCCAAAACCATTAGTGAAGCCTAGGAGATCAGGTGTAATGATTTGATTTGCACCTATTCTGTGTTTTTGACCCGCACCTGGTTTTTGTGTTTTAATATATGCAAATGAGCCTCTAGGAGCAACGAGGGCGTTGCCATTACACCTAGAGGCTCTGCTCTCTCTGAAACTGCCAAGTCCTCTCCACTATGACTGATAGAACCAGGCAGTGTAAATGTGATCATGCCTGGTCCTGTCAATCAAAGTGCAGAGGGTGCGGCAGTTGCAGAGAGAGCGGAGTCTCTAGATGTAATGGTAACGCCCTCGTTGCTCCTAGAGGCTCTTTTGCATATATTAAAAGTTAATTTTAATTCTCAGCAATGCGGGCACATATGAACATGGGACCAACACAGATGTCTTCAGCTGCCATGCGCACATGTAACAGGTCAGCCAGTGTCATAGGTGCAAATCTGCTGACAGATGCCCTTTAAAAAGTTTTTTGGGTGATATATTTAAGTTTCCTTGTCACTGTCTATATTAAAGAAATCTTCATTTTTGGGACTGGGCACTAACCCTAATAATAGAGGCTACTTCTTGGCGCGTACAGGTCTCTTTTCAGCAGTCATCTGGTAATTGTCACAGGCAGGATTACAATGACAGATTTCACTCATATAGATGAATCAGGAGCCACCATTCTCAATAGGTGATGTCACAGCTTATCTGCTCCCTCCTGACCTCTGCACAGGTTACGGGCATGCCTACAAAACTCTCCCATAGAAGTCAATGAGGTCCCCTCATGTCCATTGTGACGATGGCCTATGGTGGCTGCTGTAAAGCATATCTCTAAATGCTGTTAACAACAGCTCAGGCAAGATGGCCGCCCCATAATCATGTTCAGTAAATAAAAGCAGAAAATAAAAGCAGATTACAAAACCAGCATATGTGTCATCTGGTTTTAACTGGCAGAAAAAAACATAGGCGATGCTTTCCCTTTAAATTTATTCTGCGCTAAATCTTTCCATCAATCAAAAACCTAGAAAATAAAATGTTATTATGCAAATTGCGTTTTTACAAGGTGTCTGGGTGTGTTTATAGTCTGTAACCATGGAGACACATAGCTCTGCAAAAGGGCTGCATACACAAAACGGTAGGATATTTTCAATCATTTCAATGCTTCTTCCTTATTTTTATTTTAGATGCTTTTTAGAGCAGCGTTTCTCATTAGTCCTAAGGGTCCTAACTGTAGGTTCACATCTGTAGGTTAGATTCACATCTCATCTAAAGGTAATGATGCAGAGGAACAGACTACCAGAGTTACCCTATGTGGCATACCACCGGATCCCCATTGACTATAGTAAAATCTAATAGAGATTCCATTATAGTCAATGGGGATCTGGCGGTGCCCAGCCATGTGTGGTGGTGGCCAGCTATGCCGAATACCGCAACTCCAGTTGTCTGTTTCTCTGCCGGAAAGTTGTCTAACATTCATTTCTCATGGAAACCCTTTTATCCCTTCAATGCCAATGTCTACAGGGTACCATGAGTTCCAGGGCTCAAGACACCCAAGAAGGTCAGGATTTCCTTAGTATGGTAGAGTTTTGAATTATCCTGGTTATAATGGTTTCCCTATTGGATATTTCTAGATCATGACCTGTTGGGGGGTATATTTGAGGATTGGACTTTAAATGCAGTGCTGTAGTGCTACACCATTGAGGATATAATCCGCAGGGGGGTGCTGTATGTGGTTTAGACAAGCAGGTTGCCCGGTCTGTACTAGCCATGGCATATAGGAATTAAGCAAGTTGTCCCTCTTAAGTTTTGCCCATGTGATCCGCGCAGTTCAGATGTTTGGAATACTCGGCTGTGAGTGTAATCAGTTTTCCTAACTAAATATCTGACATTCCCAGAGTCAGCTGTGAAGAGGGAATTTGCATGCCCAGACACAGGGTGCATTGTGCTGGCACAATGCTGTCCTCAGTCGGTTGGTGGCACGGGGGAGGACGTTCACAATGACATTTTCCAGTGTTTATCAACAAATACTGTAGAGCAAGAATTACCTTCTTCCATATGAAGCGATGCATTCTATGCTGTCCACCCCAATAATTGTAAATGCAATGATATCTCCCAGAAACCAAAACAGGAACAACGAGGCGTCTATAGATCCTGTGAATCAGTGGGTGGAGATAATGTCTGGTTCATGGTCTCTTGGACATGTCAATCATAGCTGCACTAGAGGTTACTAAAATAATAAGGAATCCTGGAAGACTGGCAAGAGGGGCGGAGTAATTTGACTTGCACCACCAACTATTTCAGCTGGGGAAACATGGCCCCCATTCTCGTGATTAGGAGGATGCCCAGCAGTTGGGCCACACCAATCCACTAACAGGAATACCCTTTAAAATGGCTATACACATGAATGTCAACTCATGGGGGTGGCCCAACTCTCTTCTAATAGCAAATGTTGGGGGAAAGAAGTGTCAGGTACGTTTAATTCCATTTTCTTCTCAATAAGCTGAACCACAGTGGTGTCTGTTTTACCGTGAATTCTGACATCCATAGTAACATAGTATATAAGACCGAAAAAAGACATTTGTCCATCCAGTTCGGCCTGTTTCCTACAAGTTGATCCAGAGGAAGGCAAAAAAAAACTGTGAATCCTCCTTTATCCAGGAATAAAGTAGGCTTAACAAGGCTTAAATGCATAAAAGTTCAGTAAAAAGTGATAAAACACATTCATGAATTACTAATTAAAGGTAATAATTAAAGGGAAAGAACCACAAAAAAAACTTGCCAAACACTGACCATGGCTAATTCCTCTCTCCCTGTCAAAAACACATGTATACTCCTAGTATGCATGTGTATAGGGGGCAGAAGAAATAGTACTCCCTTTCTAGGTGAAGGGCTGTGATTTCAACAACTAATATGCCTTGCTTGGAGGTACAGTTTAAGCATGAGCACCTGTGCCTGGACAAGACCAGCATAACATGGCTTAGCCAAGGGGCACAGCTAGCTACACACCACAGCACTACAGCCCATGCATTGTTATTACCTTGCACAACATATGCATTATTGTTACCTGGCACAGCCCATACATTAGTATGAACTGACACAGCTCATGCATTAGTACTACATGGCACAGCCCATGCATTATTACCTGGCACAGCCCATGCATTATTATTACCTGGCACAGCCCATGCATTAGTACTACATGGCACAGCCCATGCATTATTATTACCTGGCACAGCCCATGCATTAGTACTACATGGCACAGCCCATGCATTATTATTACCTGGCACAGCCCATGCATTATTATTAACTCACACAGCCGATGCATTGATATTACATCGCACAGCTTATGTGTGCTATCTTGCTTTATTCTCTCTTGAATCTCAGGGTGGTAAATGTAATCTGACAATTAAGGCTGTATGGTCCATTGCAGGATGCCGGTCTTTAGAGGTCATACTGACCAGGACATTGCTAAATGAGACGGGTATCTTAACTGTAATGCCTCACAAGCAGCAAAGTCTGTTCCAGGTTACCTTGCTGACTCCTAGGCTTGGCCATGCAGATTCCAAGTACTACTTTCTTCCGCTTTTTTTGCTGTAGCAGAAGCATCAGTTAGTCTCTGGATCCTGAGGCCTAAAGAGAAGGAACATATGGACTTACTTCTTCCCTCACACTAGATTCCACTCTCTCTAGTCCGAAAGTAGGACCAGCCCATTCCTGTCATTAACCCTGTCCCTGCCAACCATACCAGGCTTTCCTGGGTGTACATAACAGTACATAACATAACATTACAAACCATTTGCAGATACCCCCTGTATTGGGGTACTGTACTGTCATAGGAGAGACTTGCAACAGGATGGACACACACCCTGAGCTGTGATAGGGAGAGAGCTGCAGAAGAAAGGACACGTCTCCTGAGCTGCCAGCCTGAAATAAATCTAGCAGAGCAATTGGAATAATGAATGGGGAGATCCCTGGATCTATGTGAGATGCATGGCTGGTTCTAGCTTTGTTAGAAAGAGATGGTCATGAACTATATGATTTCATATTTTCATTTATCATATGATATATTTAAAAACTTGTCCACTTAGAACTAGTTATTTTTTTAAGATTCCGGGGTGTTCTTGTTGATTGGACCCCCAGGAATCATCTGTGATCTATGATGGATCCTGGCAGTAAATTCTCAATATCTCTCGATAGGAGAAATGAAGCATTAGACAATTCTCATTGAAATGGACTGCTGCTCCTTGTAGTTGCTCTCCATTCTGGATAATAGATAAGCGGGGCTGTCCACTGCTAATATGGATCATATTTTTAACACTCATAAATGACCACATCATTACAGGTGGTCATTTATATTGAAGTGTGGATAATTTAGTCATATACCTACTTTATATCATTGTCAATTTCTACACATAATCATACTCTAAACAACCATTGATTTTTACTTAAAGAGTGCTTTGTGTGAAGCAAACAAGCAACTGGAGCGTGGACTGTTCCCAGACTGATTATAAACGAATGTAGAGATTTAGAATAATAACCTAGAAAATCAGCTTTTAACCTCCGCAATTATGTACAAATGTAAAAAAAAGGAAAGAAAACAAAAAACTAAATCTATGTTTCTTTATGATATATATGATTCTGTTAGAAATGAGCAAAGTTATGGAAAATTCGTTTTGGCTGCTTCACTGAATTTCACAAAGAAATTCGCTTTGTGACAAACTACTTTGTCACAAAGCGCATTTCTTTGTATGTAGCGGGCACAATGACGGGGAATGACGTTCACGACGCCCCCCGTGATTGAACCTATCAGATGCTGTGTTAATCACTGATCGCTGCATCTGAGGCTACCATTTAGACCAGGGGTGCACAACCTGCGGCCCGGGGGCCACATGCGGCCCTCGATACCATTCTGTGCGGCCCCCAAACATCTGGTAAAAGACATGTAGGTCTATGTCTTATGGCTTCTTACATGTATCTTTTATGAATTCTCCTATTACATGGGAGTCCTAGAACCGTAACTAGACATTTATAGTAAATACTGTATGTTCAATATGGCAAAAATACAGTATTTCAGTTGGTAATACCCCTTTAAGTTTTACTTTCGGCCCTTGGAATTGGTTCAGGTTGACAATGTGGCCCCCAACCAGAAAAGGTTGTGCACCCCTGATTTAGACCTTTCAGGGGTTAATCAGAGTTAAAAAAATAAATAAATCCTCACCTTTTCCATTTGATCGTGCAGAGGCCGTTGCGGTCATCTTGATTGAAGACAATCCGCAAAATCTTTCATATGTCATATGTATCTTCAATCAAATGGATGTGGTGAATATGTTTTTTTTTTCCTTTTACCACTATTTCAAGGAAAAGTGATTCCTTACGCCGACGCACGAGGAAATTCAGCTTTGGGGCTAATCACATTTTTCCTGAAATTCAGATTGAAGGCAATTCGAATGACTTTGATTCGCTCAACACTAATTTCTGAGATGGAAGAAGCTGAATGCTGCTGGCTGAGATTTCCCACTGCACTATACTGTTTATTGTTTTTGGAAATGTAATTAGGCATAAATACAAATATAAACCATGGGGGCCACCCAGATTGTGCAATGATTTATGAATGAGCATTTCTAGGACCTGCTTGTACTCTGTTTAGCTTCCATGCTCACTGACAATGCAAAGAGATTCTAACCTAATGAAAGGCCTCATGAACACGACCGTATTTTAAGTCCGCGTCCAATCCCCATTTTTTGCAGATTGCATGTGGACCCATTCATTTAGGTCATTCATGTGCTGTCTGTATCCGCACGGACATTCTGCAAATTATAGAACATGTCCTATTGTTGTCCATTTTGCAGAAAATAATAGGCATTTCTATAAGCGGGACAGAGAAAAGAGTGGGATTCATAAGGCCCGTATCCGTTTTCTGCAGACTGCAAAAAGTCAACAGCCGTGTGCATGAGGACTGAGAACGAGCAACAGATTGTTGCACATGGTGAGCCGAAATAGCCCCCAAGTACAACGCATTTGCAGTGAGCCCCAGATTTGTCGGTGTAGTAATTGGGAGTGGTAGTGGCCTTGATGAAGTCCACGCGGATCGGTGCAGGGGAAATGTTGTATTGAAGAATGAGGCCAGAATTAAACATAAAAAAGTCTTTTTACAGTACTAAGTGCAGCTTCAAATACAATTCAAATAGCAGCAGATTTCAAGTGCAAAACTTCTCTGGCACCAGTAAGGATTATGGAGGCAGGATGGATGGTGGCAATTTAGCACTTAGGTCGTACTGACCAAGTAATGCCCTGGGTGATGGGTGTCTTAGCTGTAGTCCCTCACCTTTCAGCAGTGTCTTTAATACTAGTTGCAGCAGTTCACTCTGCAGTCTAACGTCTCAAGACTTCACTTGAGGCTCAAATTAAGTTGATCTCTCTGGAGAATTCTATTTGGGAGCAGGAGCTCTGCAGTCAGCTTCCTCTCTCCTCTGTATTTCCACAGAAACTCCCCCTCCTGGCTGGAAGCAGAACCAGCCCACTCCTACCAAGAGGGGAGGGACAGGGGGGTTATCCCTGCTCCCTGCAAACCTTTGCCATCCACATACTTACTGGTAACATCGGCCAGAAGTATAAACAATATATAACATTATAATACAAACCTTTTTATACTTGTAGTATCCCCACATTTGGGGTACTACATATTGTCAGCTGGAGGTGTTTAAAAGACAATGGCAGAAATGTTTTCTTGTGCATTCAATGAGAACAAGGATTCCGTGTCCTCCATTTGAATACGGCGTTAGTTATGCATGCACATTGCTACTCCATTCAAAGTCTATGGGACTGGGAAGATAGGCAAATGATTTAAAGGGGTTGTCGGGGTACAGAGCTTAACATGGTCATATCCCCTTCTTCACCCAGGCATGCTCCGATGTTGTCCCTTGCCCTGCGCTGAACCTTACAGTTCAAGGGCTTTTTCTGTATATTCGGTTACGTACCGGGTCTCTGCTAGGCGGAAGTTTCTGCCTAGCAGTGTAAAAATGTAAACAAAAAAGCCCTTGCCCTGCATGTAACATCGTAGGGCAAAAGAGAGCATCAGAGCATAAAATGCGCTGATGCTCATCTCAGAGGGGCTACCTGGGTGAAGAAGGGGATATGTCCAGGTTCAGCTCTGAAACCGGACAACTCCTTTATGCGGGTAACACCTTCAATTTCATAGAGCTTAAATGGTGCAGCACATTCTTGTGACCTCCAAGTGATCAGGCACATATCAGCTCTCCTGTGAATAGGTGATAAATGTTTGTTATGAGACATGTCTATTTTAGTAAATATTTGTATTTCCATGGGTATAACCATTTTGAAGAATCTTATGTTACAATTCTGTGTCTGGCTGTTCCTCTGGTTTTCCTCCTTGAAACATATTAATAAAATGACAATTGGGCATTACAATCCCTCTTGTCAAAGGGGTGTGTGCCTACACAGTGGAGCATTAGCAGCACTGACTGGACAGTGCGAGTGTGTGCCTGTACACTGCCCAACTTGCAACACCCAGTTGTCAATTATTGTACTGACTGGACAGTATGAGTTTGTGCCTCTATACTGCCCAAAAGGGTAACATCCAGTTGTATATTCTAGTAGGAATAACAGAGGGGCTGTACAACGGTTATATTGTGGATAATGCAATTATTTAGTAAAACAGACAAATCCAGAAAGCCAACTGAGTCCTCTTTAAAGATGTCTTAGGAATAGGATATGTACCTATGTGGGTAATTTCAAACCACTTGAATAAGTGGAGCCCTTTACTTCCCCCCTGCTGATGTCAGCTGTAGAAGTAGTACAGTTCCCAGGTACAGGCAGCCTATTTGTATGTCTGTTGAGGAAACTTTCTAGCTAATGAAGTCTGGTGATTTCATTAGCCTCATCATTATTTCAAGCAAGCAGTCTCTGTACTGTGAGAGGATGTGACTGTAGCAGTGTGCTTTGTAGAGATAGTGACCATGACCGGGGATGCCTGGTTAAGAAAACCCATTTTCAAATACTCTTAAAAAAAAACATTCTTAAAAAAACATTTTCAATACTCTCTGTTTAGGACTAATAGCATTTAGACTTACATGTAATATAACGATGAAATATCCAGGGAGATAAGCTGCCTGCTGTGTGGGGTCAGGAAGGAATGTGCTTCAAAAATAGCTAGCGGATTTTGTTTTATCTTCCTAAGGGTACTTTCACACTAGCGTCAAAGTTTTCCGTCATTGAGTTCCGTCCTCAGGGCTCAATAACGGAAAAAAACGGATCAGTTTTATCCTAATGCATTCTGAATGGAAAGCGATCCATTCAGTTTGCATCAGTTTGTCTTCAGTTCAGTCCTTTCACGTTTTTTGGACGCAGATAAAAGCGCAGCATTTTGTATTTTTATCTCCATCCAAAAATGCGGAAACACTTGACGGAATGACGGATCCGCCATTAATTTCCATTTACGCATTAACAGATCCGTTCTTCCACTCTGCGCATGCGCAGACCTTTAAAAATGGTAAAATAATAAATAACAAATCCGTTTTTACGGATGACAACAGAAAGACAGATCTGTTATTTCAATACAATTGTCAAACAGATCTGCAAACTGATCCGTTTGCAAATGAAATCCGTTTTCAAACCTTTTAACGGATCTGTCGGGCAGTTGACGGAACTGCCTGACGGAATCCTTCAACGCAAGTGTGAAAGTACCCGAAGTGTCTTTAAAAAGAAAAAAAAACCTGCAGTATGTATAACTATATAACTGTTAGGGAACTCTTACATTAGCTACTTAGTGACCAAGCAATCTTTATCATTGCGTTCCAAGAGCTCTATGTTTTTGAGGACAAGTTATAGTTTTGGGGTACACATAATTTACTGGTTAACTTTCATCAACTCTTTCTGGGGGTGGAGGATATGAAAAAAAAAAAAAAAAAACAGTAATACCGCCATTGAGTTTTCACATTATAAATTGTATGGTGTTTAATTTTTTGCATGGATAATATTATAAATTTATTCTCTGGTTCCATATAATTACAGTGATACCAAATACCGGTATATATATATTTAGATTTTCTTACTTTTGCACATTAAAAACTTTAAAAAAAAGTTTTTGCATTTGCCGCATCCTAAGGCCCAACATTTTTTTTTTGTTCTACTGAGCTGTGAGGTCTGATATGCATGCACAATTCTGATATATTTTGAGATATTTTGGTGGGAACGGCCAACCATCTCATGTGTATGAGGACCTCTCTATCCTCCCCTGACGGCAAATGTTGTGGAGGCATAAGGCCTCATTTACACGTCAGTGTTCGGTCAGTGATTTCCATCAGTGATTTAGAGCCAAAACAAGGTGCGGCTCTAAACACAGAACAGGTGCACAGCTTTCCCTTATACCTTATGTCTGTGGAAGCTCCAGTCCTGGTTTTGGCTCACAATCATTGATGGAAATCACTGACCAAACACTGACGTGTGAATGAGACATAAGGTATATGGATTCAACTGCCCAATCGTTTGGTTCTAGGAACTTCTAGGGAAGTTAAAGAGGCCCTGTCCCCTCTCCTGACATGTCTGTTTTAGTAAATATTTATATTCCACATGTAACATTTCTGGAACATCTATTCTTATGACTCTATGCTATTGCCTTCCTCTACTCTTACTGCTAAAAATGTATTACTGAATTGCCAACTGGATGCTAGCAGTTGGGGAGTGTGCCCCTGCAAGTCTGACACTGGTAGGACTGATTGGACAATGTTAGCCTGTTCAGGGATACACCATTAACTAGAAACACCCAGTTGGCAGTTCATTCTTAAACTTCTAGTGGGCATATTAGAGGAAAATATTCTCCACAATGGTCATTTCATGTGGAATGCATTCATTTACTAAAACAGACACGTTAGGAGAGGTCCTCTTTAAGCCACTTCTCCACCTCATTGTACTGAAATCACATGCATGCTTGGCCGAGTTGAGCAGACGTGTGTATGAGGAGATTGGAAGTGATGACAAGTGTAGAACCAATGTAAATGCAGACAGACTGTGAGAACCGGAGTGAGAACTACCATAAAATCTATAGTCAGAATCCAGGGCCTATATTATAGATAGTAACCAGGGGCGGACACAGACAGCAGAGGGCCCCTGTGCAAGGAATGTACCTGGGCCCCTCCAAACCACCCATACAAATATAAACATATACATGCATATACAAAATATCTTGTTAATATGATTTAATCCGTTTACAGTATGTATATATTTTTTTTTCATGCTAGGCCACTCCTCTAACTCTGCCCAAAGCATAACTATAGACACACAGCCCCTTAATGCCCCCACATAGCAATTATTCCCTCTTTGTCCCAGCACATAGTAGTAATGCTCTCACTGTGCCTCCTTCACAGTAGTTATGCCCAGATATGTGCCCCCTCACAGTAGTTATGGCCAGCTATGTGCCCCTCACAGTAGTTATTTCCAGATATTTTCCCCCTTTACTGTAGTTATGGCCAGATATGTGACCCTAACAGTAGATATGGCCAGATATGTGCCCCTTCACAGTGGCTATGCCCAGATATGTGCTCCTCACAGTAGTTATGGCCAGCTATGTGCCCCTCACAGTAGTTATGTCCAGATATTTTCCCCCTTTACTGTAGTTATGGCCAGATATGTGACCCTAACAGTAGATATGGCCAGATTTGTGCCCCTTCACAGTGGCTATGCCCATATATGTGTCCCCCCTCAGTAGTTATGATCAGATATGTGCCCTCTTCACAGTAGTTATATCCAGACCAGATATGTGCCCTCTTCACAGTGGCTATGCCCAGATATGTGTCCCCTCGCAGTAGTTATGGCCAAATATGTACCTCCTTCACAGCAGTTATGTCCAGATATGTGCCCTCTCACTGTAGTTAAACCCAGATATGTGGCCCTCACAGTAGTTATGCCCAGATATGTGCCCCTTCACAGTAGTTATGTCCAGATATGTAACACCTTCACAGTAGTTATGTCCAGATATGCGCCCCCTCGGAGTAGTTATGCACAGATACCGTATGTGCCCCTTCACAGTAGTTATGTCCAGATATGTTCCCCTCACTGTAGTTATACTCTGATATGTGCCCCCTCACAGTAGTTATGGTCAGATATGTACCCCCTTCACAGTAGTTATGGCCAGATATGTTCCCCCTTTACAGTAGCTATGCCCAGATATGTGCCCCCTCACATAGCTATGCCCAGATATGTGCCCCATTCACAGTAGCTATGCCAAGATATGTGCCCCCTCGCAGTAGCTATGCCAGATATGTGCCCCTTTTACAATAGCTATGCCCAGATATGTGCCCCCTTCACAAGAAGTAAAAAAAATATACTCACCTAGCTCCTCATGTTCCTCAGCCACCGGGCTCCACAGCAGTAGCACAATGTAGTGTCACCCATTGCTCTGCTGGTGAGTGTAGGAGGAGGAGCCCATCAGATTCCCAGCCCCTCCTAAACACACCTGCAGTATGATGTATGACACTACATCGTGCTGCTGCTGTGGAGCCAGGGCCGTATTTAGATTTTATGCTGCCCTAGGCATTTTAGTGCCGGCTTCCTACCCCCACTGAAGTCCTTATTGTTTAGATAGCTGACGGTAAAATCCTCCCTAGGCCTTCAGCTATCCCTCAGGACTCCCTTATTCTTTTGCACAATTAAAAGGCTTACCTGTTACATGTGCACTTGGCAGCTGAAGGATTCTGTGTTGGTCTCATGTTCATATGTGTCCACATTGCTGAGAAAGTTTATGTTTTATTATATACAAATGGGGCGTTACCATTACACCTATAGGCTCCACTCTCTCTATAACTGCCGCACAATCTGCACTTTGAAATGGCCAGCTGTAATTACGTTTTCAATCCCAGGCCCCCGTTGCTCCTAGAGGCTCATTTGCATATATTAAAACATTATTTTTCACATATGAACATGGGACCAACACAGATGCCTTCAGATGCCAACGCTCATATAACAGGTCAGCCGGTGTCATAGGTACAAAACTGCTGACAAATGCCCTTTAAAGCGGTTCACCTAGCAGTATTCCCGCTTTACATGCTAGGGCAGCGCTAAAGCCTGTTTATTAGTGCCGGTAATGTCACCAGGCTCACTGCTAGGCGGAAGCCCCCCATAGTACCCCCAGTGGTAATAAGGCTTCCTATTGCGCCCTCAGTACTAATAAGCTCCTCCATAGGGTACCCCTTATAATTTATATATAATCTATGTCGCTTCTATAGAGCCCTCAGTAGTAGTAATGCCCGCCACCACTGCCCACAGTATTTATAATGTTCCTTGCAGTGCCCCCATAAATTATAATGCCTGTTCTCTCCCTACAGTCTTCCATACCATGCAGTCCCATGTAAATACCTTCACTTCTTTCCCTCCAGTCTTTTATAACATGCAGTCCAGTAAATAACGCTAGTCCTCTCCCACCAATCTTCTATGCAGTCCTATGTAAATAACCTCTCTTCCTTACAGTGTTCTATAGCATACCGTCCCATGTAAATAGCTTCACTCCTCTACTTCCAGTCTTCTATATCATGCAGTCCCATGTAAATAACTCTAGTCCTCTCCCACCAATCTTCTATATGATAGTCCCATGCAAATAACCTCTCTTTCTTACAGTGTTCTATAACGTACAGTCCCATGTAAATAACTTCACTCCTCTACCTCCAGTCTTCTATACCATGCAGTCCCATGTAAATAACATCTCTTCCTTACAGTCTTCTATAACATGAAAATAACTTAAATTCCCTCCTTCACCCCCCTCCAACACATAGTCCCATGTATATAACATCACTCCTTACCCTCCAGTCCTCTATAATATCCAGTCCCATGTAAATAACATCAATCATCTCCCCCAATCTTCTTTAACATACAGTCCCATGTAAATAACACCCCTCCCCTCCTTTCACCCCCCCCCCCCCACTAACATACAGTCCCAGTTAAATAAGGTATTTCCCTCCCACTAAGCAGGGGGAGGTATAGGAGGGGAGAACCACATCTCCCAGCATTTCTCTGGCACTCACATTCATTCCATGGCATCACAGGTCTTCACTGCTGAGGGCTGCCTTTTACTACACTGGTCACATGACCTCATCACAGGTCCTACCACCACTTCCTCTGACTATGATGTCATCGCAGGTCCTTCAGCTATGGAGTTTAGACACAATGGGCAGCAGATTCACAGTCCTAATCAAGGGTCCCCCAAACTCCCTACCCCCTCCCCTCCCTAAACCCCAGGTTACCCTGTTGCCAGAGGAAGGGAGTGAAAAAAAATATATAGAAAAAAAACACCTCTGCTTGCACTGGGAAGGGCCCCCTCCTGTGCTGGGCCCCTGTGCAGCTGAACCATCTGCACAGGCAACTATGTTTCAGAGGCCAAGCATTAGGACCAGCCTTAAGCCTAAAGCACATGACGTATGTATTTTGCGGCCCGCTAAATACGGATACCGTCCATGTAACATGCACATTTTTTGTGAACCCATTAACTTAAATCGGTCTGTGTCCGCATTTTCCAGTCTAATACAGGGCATGGTCTGTTTTTTTGTGGAACAGGCATATGGATGCAGGAAGCACACAGATCAGGCTACTTTCACATCTGCATTTTTGCTGGATCTCTAAAATGACCAAGACGGATCCGGCACTAAAACCATTGTAAGTCAATGGGCGCCGTTTTTTTCCTGTCCAGCACCATTGTGTTTCATGCCGGATCCGTCTTGATCAGAATCCCATGATGCAGTCAAAAACGCTGCTTCCAGTGGTTTTATGTCCGGCATGGGGACGCAACCAAACGGAATGGAATCCATTCTGCTGCACTCAATTCTGATCCGGTTTCTTCAGTTTTGTCCCCGTTGAAAGTGAATGGGGAGAAAACTGAAGCGTTTCCTCCAGTTTTGAGATCCTATGACTGATCTCAATAGCGGGAAGGGAAAGTGTTAATGTGAAAGTAGCCTCACTTAAGTGCTTTCTGCATCCGAATGTCGCGTCAATGGGTCTGCAAACAAATGCGCTTGGCACACCGACTGCATCCGTATTTTGCGGATCCACAGTTTGCGGACTGCAAAATAAACATGGTTGTCACCTAGTCATCACCAAATTGCTCGGAAGCCGAGTGGCAGTGGTCTTCCACCTGATCGCTTTGATTGCACAGATGACTAGTAGGAATGCACAAACCGGAACTGCAAAGTCAGTCAGTGGCAAGCAGCTGTCGTACATGTCTTGTACCACATGGCAAAGTGAGAATGGGGGTGTGAACTATGTGACAGGGGGCGTGGCTCAAGATGTGACAATGTATGCAAAATTCTGAATACATAGGTGGTATAACCTATGTCGTCCAAACCCACAGATTTTGGTGGGACCGCCCAACCATCTCATGAGTATGGGGGCCTCTCTATCCTCCCCTGACCGCAAATGTGGGAGATAAGGTATATGGATTCAATTGACAAGTAAGGATGTGCGAATCCGAACTGCAAAGTGGGTACCCGGACCTAAACCTGAACTTTTTCACTGAAGTTTGGGTTCGGTGATCGGGTGATTTTCTTATTTTCCGTTATAATATGGTTATATTGTAAAATAATAGCATTCTTAAGACAGAATGCAAAAGAATGTGGTCATTTAGGGGTTACAAAAACCAAACCACTCACCTCATCCTCCTAATCGCACTGCAGCAGTCTCTTCTATCTTCATTCAGCAGGACCTGCGATGTGCGCGGTGACGTCATCGTGCACATTGCAGGTCCTTTGGCAGGTCCTGCTGAATGAAGATAGAAGAGGCTGCTGCAGCGCGATCAGGATGAGGTGAGTGTTGTTGTTTTTTTAACACCTAAATGACCATATTGTTTTGCATTCTGTCTTAAGAATGCTATTATTTTCCGATATAAGCGTGTTATAACGGAAAATAATAAAGTAAAGTTCGGGTCCCCATTGACGTCATTGGGGTTCGGGGTCAAGTTTGGGTCCCTATTGCGAACTTTGACCTGAAATTAGGACAAACCCAAACTTCCATGGGTTCGCTCTTCCCTAATGACTGGCAGATATTTCGATGGACCCATTTGTAATATGGGTTCAGTATTGTTTTAAATTACTTCAGTAATTCCTCAAATAACATCTCTATTATTATGTTATTAATATCTATTACTGCAAAATCCTTGCCAACCTAGGCCGTCCATTTTGCCTATAGGCTCTTCATGCTAACATACTGTATCAACCACGAAGGCCCAGGAACGACTGCTACCTCTGCACACCTTATGGCTACGTCCCTGCTACCGCTGAGTCCATGTGCTGTTATATTAGCTAATGCTGATGTGTAGAAGCCAAACCAAATTTGTATGGCATAAAATTAAAATTAGAAGATTTACCCGGTGCAATAAATCAAAGGGATTGGCCCATCTGGGGCATTGATGTCACATGACTAGGACATACCTTCACTTTTGGGACCCACTCCTGTCTCCAGAACAGGGCCCCCGAAGAGAACAGAGAGCAGCTGTGCTTGCGCGGTCACCTTCCGTTCACCACTATAGAAGTTGCCGTTGGGGGATGGAGAGTTGGCCACACTATCTAACATTGATGGTACGTCCTAGGGATATGCCATCACTGTCCCAGACTGTCCAACCCCTTTAGGTAAGGAAGCAGACCAAGCAGTACAGGGAGCTCTTGATACCCAAAACTTATAGGAACCCCGTACATTGTGGTCCCTACATCTGTAGTCCATGGTTACTGTGTGTATCACACTAATCACCCCCATACAGTATATGGCTCGTCGTCATGGCGTATCACATCGGAAACTCACAGTAACACTTTTTTTGACATCCCTGTAAAGGTTCGGATCTGATGCATGTTTATACTGCGCTTGCTAAAAGTGGAAAGACACCAGTGCAAGGGTTAATGACTCAGATCAAATGCATGCTAGCAGAGGCAATTGAGTTGATAGATTGCAGCATCTCTTTGCAGAGGAGTATTGATTGAACCTGGTCCGCCGAGTCCCTCGGCTCTAAGGACGCTACCATTATAATGTCTCCGGTGGTCTACGTACTGTTCACCTCTTTAGTCCCTTCCTGCTCGGTCCTTGGTCTCTCAGCTCTTGAATGTTATATCTATGTGTATATATATATATATAGATATATATATATATAATTTTTTTTTCTGCCATGAAAGGGTTGAACAGCCCTAACATCACGAGGTTACACATACAGCATTGAACCGTTGGCACGAGCTCCACGGATGTGAGAGATTGGGCTGGAGTGAATCTAGGCGCGTCTAACATTTGCATGGGCTTTCTCTGATTGGCAGAGCAGGTGCCGGCTGCTCGTGGAGGCCGTCCACAGTCCTCTGCCAGTATCCAGTCTCTCTTACAGCGCATGTTCCATTTTTAAAACAGCGTCTTCTCCCTTTTTTTTTTTATTCACGTCTGTAGCGAGGTCATGACATTTATTTAACCGGGGCATTGTGGGTAAAAGTAGAGAAGGAAAAAGGCACAAAGAAAAGAAGATGCTAGAGGAGCAAAAAACCCCCCAAAAAACGGATGAGTCTGGGCAAAGGGACCCTAGATTGCCATCGCCTCGCAATGTACGTATGGTGTCTGTGTCCCTCCAATGCATGTGCTGCATGTCTGTCCTAGGTGTTCCGTGTTATATGATGTTTTACAATGTTATTGTCGTGCCGGCGTGTTACTTACGGAAGTGTTGCAGCGTCGCAGTGCATGCTGGGAATTGTCTCTGAACCTGAGCTTGGCTTTTGTGCACCGTGAGACAGCATTTGGGCATAGCCTGACTAGGTGGCTCCTTCTCCATTGTTCTCTGCGTCCCACAGCGACACGGAGAGAACAGCGGCGGTCGGAGGAAACCCTTTAAGGACGCCACCTTAGGAGGAAAGGTGCGTTCTGTAACAAAAGACGGAGAAGAACTATTGCTCCGTCACCTGAAATGGGTTGTAAGCAGGTCCTGATGACTTATTCATATGTGCAAGGGGTAAAAGGATTCGTGGGGGGGGGAGAGGTCTTTGGGGAGATTGGAAGACGGGAGAAGGACGCAGGGCTGAGCAGTCTTATCTGTTTCATTGCTTTGGTTGGATTTCCTATCTGTGTGGCGATAAAAATGCTTGATGGTGGCATTGTCTGGGCTGCGGACTATAGAAAGGCATTGTTGCCACAGCGAGGAGGGAGAGGACCTACAAAGGCTTAGAAAAGAAAAAAACTTAAGACTGTAAAAGAATTGCTGGCATTCTGTCTCCTGGCGTCACGTGCGTGGCTGGATCACTTGCTATTCTTCAGGCACAGAGGATGAAAGTCTCGATGTCACAGCCTGTTTTCACCACTGCTTTCCGAGATCTTACTTACTGATTTGGGGGGAGAGGGCGGGCGCAGCAGGCAGTCAATTCGGAGAAGGGGGGGTTATGTGGAATTGGAAATCGGCTTATTTAACACCGGGCAATTTTTTTTATTTTTTTTATTTAATCCGATAAGAAGTAAAATAAACGGAGGAACGGAAGTGGAGAGGTAGAGCCTTAAGAAGGTAACGCTGGGAAGATAAGACCGCAGTTCTTAACGGAGGCTTGATCGCTTGCTTTATATGTGCGTGTGTGTCCCCAGCCTATGCTCCCCACCCCCACCCGACGTCTGACCTGCAAGGGCTGAGTGTCAGCGTCATGCAAATACTGCATTTCTGCAGGTCCTGGAGAGGGAGGATACGAGAGAGTGAGAGAGTTATTGTTAATGTGGAGTGCAGAAAATACCAGCCTATTGCACCCCCTCCAAACACAACTCTTCTGAGTCAGCAGCAGCCGGCGGTGGCTTTTTTTTTTTTTTATGTGTGTGTCTGTACGTGTCTGCAAGTGTGTGTGTGCCTGTCTGTGTGTCTGCGCGTGCCTACGGAAGGTAAAAAGCCAGTCAGTGACAAGCAAAAGAAGGTACGTCTGAGGGCGACTCAAATCTCCGTGATTTCAATCTTTGGAGCATCAGATGTAGTCTCTGAGGAGGATGGGTCTAGGCGATGGGGGCTGTAATTATGTTAATGCCGTATCTGCGGAGGGCACAGATTCCTCATTTTAATTGTTCGTCTGTAGGCTGTGTTCAAATATTGCATGTAAAATCATTTTAAGATAAGGGTCGGAATTGGCTTCAGAACCGGATAAAGGCTTCAGATTTTACTACGGCTTTTTAAAATTTATTTATTTATTTAATTTTTGCTTTTTTTTTATTTTCTAATCGCAAGTGACGAAATGTTAAAACGACAAAACAGCTGATTTTCATACTGACTGCCGCCTCCTTCTAAGCCATCGTGCAGGAGGTTCACCCTTCCACTGATTCTACTATTTGCTTCTCATCTATTAACTCTCATTTTTTTTCTCATTCCTCTATTCCACTTTTTTATTATGCAGAAGAAGCTTCGGAACGACGCAGATTCCTTAGGCGCTGGATTCTACAGTCTTTTGGCTTGTTCCACTCGGCAAGACCTCTCTGGGTTATCGAAATTGAATTTTTTTCAGGAGGAAACGACAAGGGAATGCACCGTCATTGGAAATAAATATTGCTCCTGTGACACAAGGCTGTCTTATGAGATGAACATGCCGGGATTATGCCGTAGACCCATAGCCAACTAAAGCCCCTTGGTGATAGGAAAGTGATTTCAGCTCCTTTTCCTTGTTCCCTGCCTGCATCAGCTGCACTGCATAAACTTGTGAATGTGCACAGCTTCAGGGAGGATTTTCAGCTCATTACGTTCAAATAAGATTTAAAAAAAAAATGTTTTTGCCTATTTTTTTTATCCTATTACAGAGCCAGATTTAAAGCAAGCCATATCCCAGGGCCCAGGTAGCAACAGGATACAAATTTAGGTTGCAGCGTCCCGCACGCGGACTCTACACAGAATGGAGATTTTGCATTGAACCTTCATTTTTTCCCATTCTAGGCTCTTGCAGTAATGTGATAATGTCTATGCGTTTTCTATACGGTAACACTGAAGTATCGTCGCCATCTTTCCAGTCGAAAGCGAATAAAAACCTTACAAGACGAGAGCGGCGGAGTGATTTTGGACTTTTCCTAGTCCCTGAGACCCTAACTTGTGAGGATTTTTCAGCTTTGATCACAAGTTTGGCTCTTGGGACCTAGGCGGAGGGGAATCAGCAGCTCTGGACTGTGATATTGGTTGTGTTTCTGTGATATTAAGAATAAATCATGTCGTTGTATCGGCTCATGTTTTCCATGTTCCTTATGCGGAGGGAGGGGGGTTGGGAATGACAGTCTGTGTGTATTCATTAATATCTGCTTTGGCTTTAAAATAATAAAATATAGTTTATTTTATTTATTATGTGAAATGACTTGTTTTTCTCCTTTTGTACTTTCATGAAATATGTTGTTTTTTATACCTTTATTTTACCATGTTCCTTAAGATGTCATTAAAATCAGAAAATGTTGGCACTGTGTGGCAGTCTCATTTAAGCACAGATGTATAATGTCTAGCAGAACTTTCACTGTATATATATATGTGGGGTTTTTATTATTTGCTAGTGCTCCCAGTCCTACGTAGATATATACTGTAAAAGCCGCATGATTATTCCATAGATATCTATCATTAAAACATTGCCATTTGCAAACATACATCTTAACATTGCATCTGTCCCTTTAATGAAGTACAAGAATATTCACTCACATGAAGCTTCGCCAATGATATAAGGTATCTATCTATCTATCTATCTATCTATCTATCTATCTATCTATCTATCTATGTTCTATATCTATCTATCTATCTATCTATCTATCTATCTATCTATCTATCTCCTGTCTATGTATCATCTATCTATCTCCTGTCTATGTATTATCTGTCTATCTATCTATCTATCTATCTATCTATCTATACATATTACAATTTCTTCTTCTTAAAGGTTATGTAGATCTTATTATTTCTTTAAAAAAAGTTATATTAATGGAAAAAATATATATATATAAAAAAATAAGTATATAATAATTATTTTGGGAGTTATTTTTAGGTTTAGTGAGCACCAGGGGGGTCAAAAGTATAATTCGGCCTTTTTTTAGGATGATCATATTTTTCTCTTGCCTAAAATGTGTGATAGTAGGTAAAAATATCATACTGTACTACCGCGACAAAAAATCTTAAGCTGGAGAATGCCAGGATGGGAGGGGGAGGGAGAGAAAGAGAATCATGTGCGGTGCATACAAAAAAGGAGGGTTGTTAACAATTCGATGAATTCCTGGCGGGTAGACCAGACTGAGCCAGACGCATATATTAACTGCTGTCTGCTGCTGATGTGAGCTTGGTCAATGTGCTGGAAATGAAGGATCACCTAGGTTTTGACACCAGCTTATTTGTACATTTTAATTTTTTAAAAGACAAAAATCAATGCTATCACAGCTATGACCGGTTAACCCCTCTGATGCCAAGCATCGTAATCCAGGACAGAATTTTATACTGTATGTGATGCAAAAAAATAATTATTTCTTATGATAGCTTTTATCCATTGTTCTACATACACTTTTTTTTCGTATTCGCTTCCTTAATTGGAGAAGCTCCCTAGTTGCACCTCCATAGTAGCATAGCTTCATTTACAGAGGGTGTTAACCTTTTCCTGCTCAGACTGCCCACATAGTCCGATAGACCATTCGAGTGCTTAATGCTGCTGTTAAGTGATAGATCTAGGTTCCTGTTATTTACTTATTCAGGAGACATTGGAATGGCAAAAATATAAATATATACATACAAAGTATATATATACTGAAATAAACATTACATTTTTTTATTTATTAGAAAATCAGAATCATAGAAAATTTTACAATATTATACAATTCAAAAATCAATTGAATAATTAACTAAACGTTAGTCCTATATCAAAAATGATGTAAAATATCCCTAAAGATTAAATAAAATATTGTAAATTGCAGAATGGTTAAACACTTTTTTTAAGTATAAAACTTCTCTGCAGTTTAAACAGAACTGGTTACATGTATTTTTTTAAAATATTATTCATGCTTTTTAGTTATTTTACATACATTTTAAGTTAGTTTTCTGATCTATTGATCAATAGCGAGAACTAGCATCGTTTGAAATACTCTGTAATCAGCCAGCAATATTATCCTAATAATTACTGTGAAATCAATTCCCCTGTAAACTTTTCATCTTCCAGATTGCTGCATTTTCCCCCTCAACACTGGGATTGCCAGGCAGAAGGTATAGCATGGTAGATTAGTCACTAATAACTGATATTGATTTACTACAGCAAAAGGGTCACTTGAAAATGACACAAAACTTTTTGGAAAAAACATATAACAGAGACATTTCAACAAAGAAATAGAATACAATAGAATAAAAATAAATAGGAACTTTGAGCATACGCTGTGCCCTCACTGTTTATCTTTACTAGAAAACATGTCCAGTATACTGTATATAATCCTTCAAAAAGAAGCATATACTGTCATTGTAGACCAAGACTACACTAGAAGGTTTTGTTCTCCCATATTTCCCCAGCTCTTTTTGTTATCAGCCCTAAACATGTGCCATGGGAGTCTAATAGTTCAGGATTTACAGTGATGAAAAGATGGAAAGATATAATGAGAGCCATCAATGGTTCTAAATTATTTGGCCTCTTAGAACCTATTGATCATTTATATAATTAATTGTTACTTTATAGCAAATCACATAGTAGCACTTCTTGCTGTCTGTTCTTAAAGGTATATCAATACCAAAAATATATAAAAATTTTAGGCAGCTGAACCATATTACAGTAAAATCTGAGAGAGCAAATTATTTCCATTATAGCATCCAAAGCTTAATATTGTTCTTCTAATATGAATTTTAATAATTAGAATAATAGGTGATAATAGCCGATAATTTAATAATGAAGTTAATGTGAAATAACTTTTTAATTTTTTTCCAATAGATACATTTAAAAAAAAAAATGCATAAAGGTCAGAAGAGCGGTCTATGAGCAAATTTCTTAAAATTCTATTCTGTTCCAATTTGGCTGAATCGGCTGGCCGACTCGATTTGGATCCGAATAGATGCAACCAAAATTGAAAGTCCCCCTATTGCCTGGAAAAGTCCCTCTCTCTTTCTTTCTTTCTCTCTCTCTTTCTCTCTCCTTGATTCTCCTGAATCGAATCACACAAAATTCAGATTCATTATAAAAAGAAGTTTTTTTTTAACAGTTGGGGTCAAGTTTTTAAAATTTAAGAACCAATTCGCTCATCTCTGTTTTAGAGGTATCCAAATGCATGATAAATACTTCATAAATATATGTATGGTTTTTCTCTTTAAATTCTTATCCTACCATTTAGAATTCAGTAAAAATGGCTCTTACCTCAAAGTTATGGAATATTAATATTGTGTATATATATATATATATATATATATATATATATATTTAGTTAAATGCCATATAACAACTTATCAACTTTTAACCCTAATTATAAAAAAACTTAAAACAGTGTACCTGTAAAATTGCCAAAATTGACAACTTAATTGTCTTCAAAAAGATGTAAACTTTTAGTAAAATGCTTTTAACATTGTTTACATTAAGTAATTTCATGAAATGAAATGTTTCTAAATTAGGTAACATATACTGTCAAAAGTATGACATCCTTTTATATTTGTGTCTTCAGATAAAAATTTAATTAACCCATGAAAAATGGTAAGAAGAAAGCACAGCCCAAAAATGAACAGATAGATACAGTATAAAAGATGGTTTGCCTTCTTTTAGAAATCTAATGTTATATTATATGTCTAAAGGTTAAACATGCCCATGTATTACCAGTATATTTTCTGTTCATATTAATATTTTATGTACCATGTTAAAAAAAAAAACTGATGGTTGTTGGCAAACAATCTCTATGTATTAAACATATAATTTTTTCTTCAATTACAATGGTATACTGTAAGAAAAGCTATGGAAAACAGCCATGCAGCATTTCAGAGGTAAACACATAAAATAACCTCTTAGTGTTTAGTGACATAACAGAAATACAGTAAATTATTTCAGTAAATATTTCTACCACTAGAGGGCAAATTTTAATATTTTCTATATACTATATGTTGCCAATGTGTTTTTGACCTGTTTCATAGCAACATTTTCACTTAACAGCTCACCAAGTGTTTAGGCATGGCACTGCAAGTAATGGTATAAATAAACAGCTTCAGTAAATGAACAGTTTTAAGTGTCTGAAGGTCAGTGTTGACATCTCACACTGCAATATATAAAGGCAGTAAGTTGATCCTAAACATTAGACTTGAAGAAAGTTCACACAGATAAGAAATATACTGTCTATAACTACCATGCTTTGCCTGCAGGTAGGAACCCTAATTTTTTAACAAAAGGTGGAGAATTACCTCAGCTCACATTTACAAAATATACATCTTAATGGGGTTGTATAGATTAGAAATAAAAAAGAAAAAGCATTTGTCTTACCTGTAATTTTGCTTTCTTTGAGTCCAAAGGCGAATGCAGTTTTTTCTAGAAACAGTGCTACTTTTGTCTATTTTTCTATGTCTTGTATTGCATCTCAGCCCTATTCAGGTGAAAACTATATACAAGAGCAAGGCTGTTTCTGGGGATACAGGCTGATTTTTCTAATATCATACAAGATACAACCCCCTTAAAGGAGTATTTAAGGATTTTAATCCCGAAGGCCTATTCTCAGATGCCCCAGAATTGTTGTTTCATGGGGAATGCAAGTAACTACTAAAACAGAGAGCTGGCTACTTTTTAAAGTGGTATTTCAGGATTTTAATATTAATGACTTCCTTTCAGGATAGGTCACCAATATCGGATCGGTTTGGGTCTGACACCGTGTTCCTCCACCAATCAGCTTTTTCACAGTAGCTCCAGCCCTAGGGGTCAGCACAAGAACTATACAGCTTTGCTCACTGTACAGTGGATGGGGCTTGTAACTGCAGCATTGCCCCCATTTACTTCCATAGGAGCAGTTACCAGCTCTGTCCAACACTCAATGGATGAAGCTGAGTAGTTCCAGCACCAGAGCTATTCTGAAACAGCTGATGGGGGGGATGCGGGGTGTTGGACCCCTGCCAATATAACATTGATTGCCTATCCTGAGGATAGGTCATCAGTAATAAAATCCTGGAACACTCCTTTAAAAAGGGTCTGACAGCTCTCTGTGTTAGCAATTAATTGCGCCCCCTGAAACAACAATTTTAGAGCAACTTTTCTTATAGCTCTGTCATTCACAGTAACACCCAGTTGAAAAAATTAAATAAAATGCTGTAGTATTGTAGCAAGTATGTGTGAGTAGTATACAAGTTTCTGAAACAAACATGTCAGGAGAGCTGATAGATATTAATACGTATATAGCTATATTAACTAACGTAACTATACAAAGCAGTATACAGTATTTGTCATGTGAACATCCCTCTAGATGTGCACGCTGTCTGCTGCTTGACAATTAGTCATGTTACTGTTAATCTAGTGATTTCAGTTTAGTCATCAGTCTAACAGATGTGAGCGAGATGTAGCCAGCATTTTATATATGCTACTAATAAGTCATGTACATTTGTAGAATTTATATTTTCAGAACTTTGATATTATGACTAGAGATGTGAGAATTTCTTAAAATTTGATTCTGGTCCAATTTTGCTGAATCACCCCCAGTTTGATTTCGGTCAGAATAAATTCTACCTGAATTAAAAGTGCTCTGATTGTCCCTGGCTCTTTCTCTGTCTTTCTGTCCTCCTTCTTCACTCCCTCAAATCAAATGATACAAAATTTGTATTCAGTAAATTTCCAAATTTCTAATTGATGACCCATTCTTAGAATCAGATCTGTGGGGGTCCAACACCCAACACCGCCTAGCGGCTAGAAGGAGCCATGCCCACCAGAACTAACACAGTGAATGGAGCCAAAAGCAGACAGCGAGATAGTTAATCAATATCAGATCGATAGGGGTTAAACCCCTGCCCCCCCCCCCAAATATCAGCTGCTTTTGTTAGCATAATGGCAGATGGAGCAGAAAGCAGAAATCTCCGCCCAGTATGCTGCACCTCAGCTACCATTCACTTCAACCAGTGATTGCTGCAAACAGCTGATCAGTGGGGGTGCCGGGTGTTGGAACCCCCACCAATCTGATGTTGAGGACCTATCCAAAAGGTAAGTCATCAATTTCTCAATAGTGGAAAACCCTTTACATGTCTACACAAATGTATCACTGTGCATATACCAATATTCAGCCATCTATACTGTCAGCTAATTGGTCACTCCGTACAGTGCCTTGAAAAAGTATTCATACCCCTTGAACTTTTCCACATTTTTTCATGTTAAACCCACAAACTTAAATGTATTTTATTGTGATTTTATGTGATAAACCCACGCAAAGTGGCAAGTATGTATGACGTGAAAAAAAAATTATACAACATTTTTAATAAATAAAAATCTGAAAAGCATGGCGTGCATTTGTATTCAGCCCCCTAAGTCAATACTTTGTGGGCCACCTTTTTCTGCAATTAGGAGCTGAAAAATATCTCAAGCTCATTCAGATTGGATGGAGGCGTCTGTGAACAGCAATTGTCAAGTCTTGCCACAGATTCTCAATGGGATATAGGTCTGGACTTTGACTGGGCCATTCTAACACATGAATATGCTTTGATCTAACTTATCCTAGTTTAGCTCTGGCTTTATGTTTAGGGCCCTTGTCCTACTGGAAGGTGAACCTCCGCCCCAGTTTCAAGTATTTTGCAGCCTCTACCAAGTTTCCTTCAGGATTGCCCTGTATTTAGCTCCATTCATCTTCCATTAATTCTGACAGCTTCCCTGTCCCTACTAAAGAAAAGCATCCCCACAGCATGATGCTGCCATCACCATGTTTCACAGTGGGGATGGTGTGTTCAGGGAGGTGTACAGTGTTAGTTTTTCGCCACACATAGTGTTTTGCATTTAGGCCAAAAAGTTCAACTTTGGTCTCATCTGACCAGAGCACCTTCTTCCACATGTTTACTGTGTCCTCTACATGGCTTGTGGCAAACTGCAAGTGGGACTTCTTATGGCTTGCTTTCAAAAATGGCTTTCTTCCTGCCACTCTTCCATAAAGGCCAGATTTGTGGAGTACATGACTAATAGTTGTCCAGTGGACAGATTCGCCCACTTGAGCTGTGGTCTCTTGGCTGCTTATCTAATTAGTGCTCTCCTTGCTTGGGCTGCCAGTTTAGGTGGACGGCCATGTCTTGGTAGGTTTTCAGTTGTGCCATACTCCTTCCATTTTCAGATGGATTAAACAGATTTCTGTGAGATGTTCAGAGCTTACGATATTTTTGAATGCCTAACCTTACTTTACACTTCTCCATAACTTTATCCCTGACCTGTCTGTGGTGTTCCTTGGTTTTCATGATGCTGTTTGATCACTAATTTTCACTAACAAACCTCTGAGGCCTTCATAGAACAGCTGTAGTTATATTGAGATTAAATTACATACAGGTGGACTCTATTTACTAATAAGGTGACTTCTAAATGCAATCGGTAATGCTGGATTTTATTTAGGGATATCAGAGTACAGTGGCCTGAAAACAAATGCATGCCACACTTTTCAGATTTTTATTCATTACAATTTTTAAATAACCATGTATCATTTTCTTTTTACTTCCCACTTAGTTGCTACTTTGTGTTGGTCTATCACATAAAATCCCAATAAAATACATTTCAGTTTGTGGGTATAACATGAAAAAATGTAGAAAACTTCATGAGACCTGAATACTTTTTTAAGGCACTGTATGTGCACCAAGGAAGGAGAGGGGGCATTATGATAAGGTTTGGGGATAGAACTGTGTATATGTAATCTGTATAGGTTGGGTGGTGCTCTCCTCGTAGGGTGTGGGTCACAGGAAATGGTTCCCAGGCCAGTTTTATAAGTGAAAAAAGAAGGTTCCTGGACACCACTGTTGTTGTTGTCTTGTGTCTTTATTATATAGCTTAGATTACAGTATGCGGTATGCCAGTTACAGGTAAATATTGTAGCAACGTTTCGGCGATAAACGCCTTCATCAGGACACTGGTCGTGCCGCACTATGTGGAAATCCGTAGGTAAAAATATATATTGTGTGGAGCTCTATGGTTCCAATGGCAAAGCTATATGGACTAATCAGCAGTCTCCAATGACTAACACTGTGTATGGTACTGACTGAGCATTAGTGATGAGCGGCAGGGGCAATATTCAAATTCACGATATTTCGCGAATATTTGGGCAAATATTCGCCATATATTTGCGAATTTCTGATCTTCAGGCATCTTGTACTCAAGAGTTGTGTATGGGAAGTATAGGGTTAATTGCTCAGCCTCCTGGATAAGTTGTTTGGTGAGGGCTGATTCCACCACTAAGTGGGATGTGTAAAGTAGCTAGAGTGTGCAGCTAGCAGTCAGTATTAAGCTAGCAGGAAAGAGGTGTGAGCACCAAAGGGGACTTAGTAAGCTAAGAGAGACTAGAAAAGCCACTGGAATCCTGTGTTAGCCTCCGTGAGAAATAAACACTGAATTTTGCAGAAGGTTGAGAACCATTACAAGGGACAGTGGATACAATATCAGTGCAAGGTTACACATGTATTGAGGCTGTGGACTTCACTGCATTTGATTGGGGAGAAGCTTCAGGCACCTTTATATACTACTGAGACAGACTGGCCATCTGTTAAAAAAACTACCCCTTGCAATTGGGCATTGTAGTGCTATACTGAGAGTGAGAATTGTGAGAGAGACTTCGCACCCCTTTGCCTAATTTGAAAGTTTGGATTAGCTGGAAAAAGACTAAGAGAGGTACTCATTGTATGGCCTATATCCCTTTACACAGCCTTGTGAAAACTGTACATGTTATCTACCCCAATTGCATAACTCGCTGCAGAGTTTCAGAGTGCCTTAGGAAGTGAGACCGGCACAAGATCTGTGCCCTAGGAGCTTCCTAAAATAGGTTTCCATAGTGGAATATCTGCACACAAGCTTAAAATCACCATGTGCTATATCAAGCATTGGTTGCAGTGCTGTAAAGCATGCAGTCAAAGGCAGGACCCAAGAGCAGTAGATGTGTGTTTTTTACAGGGATAAAACATGTTTCACTATCTGGCAGTCTAATAGATGAATCTGGGTTCGGCAGAGATGCCTACAGAATACTACATATTGGAAAAGATAGTACCTACTGTAAAATTTGGTGGAGGGAGGATGTCAATGCAACAGTGCACAAAGACATTTTATACAACCGTATGCATCTAAATTTATTAAAACATGTTAGAAAAGATCTTTTCCTGTTCCAGCATGAATGAGTACCTGTGCACAAATCAAGGTTTATAAAGTCATGGCTTGGTGAGATTGCTGTGGAGGAACTTGAGTGTCACACTTTGGTATGGGAGGGAAACACCACACCGAGCATAGGAGGGAAGGGGAGACAGGGAATCAGGCCTGAGAACTAGGGAAGGAAGATGGACACCTCCTAGTGAAAACCCAAACCAAAATCCTGACTGACTACTAGTAAGAACAGACCCCAAAGGTAGGTGAGTTCATACGCAGGAATACTTATCTAGCCCTATAGGACCCTGGTACTAATGGCAGGGACGAGACTAACAGTTCCTCCAAAAGGAAGGATGAACAGGAGTCTACTTCAGGCCTAATACAAACAATAGGGAAATGCAACACACAAAATAACCCAAACAAAATACAAAAGGGAAGGAAAAGACTTAACTTCAAAGAGGCTATGGAAGCACCAGGAACTCAACCGAGATCCAACCACAAACAATCCACAGGCACAGAAGCTATAAACCGCAGAGCATAGTGGGAGAAGCAACTATAAATAAGGAATGTTAAATGACCACATAAGCAACACCTGGAGGAAAGGGGTGTGGCCATTACCAGAAACGATCCAAAAGGAAAACCTGTCAGATCAAATCTCGTGTTGCCAGTCTCACAGATCTCCTGCCACTCACTATCGCTGGGATACGCGTATGTCTCGGTGACCTCCTGGCACCCAGGACCGACCTTATAGGTGAGACCTGTGAAAAGCTTTCACCAAATGACTGGCATTCACATCAGATGCCGGTACCCACATCCTCTCCTCTGGTCCATAACCCTTCCAGTGAACAAGATACTGAAGAGATCTACTGAGAACTCGAGAGTCAATTATCTTGGCGATCTGAAATGCCAAACTACCGTCCACCATGACAGGAGCGAGTGGCAAGGAAGACGGCTCCAAAGGATCAACATATCTCTTCAACAAAGATTTATGAAACACATTATGAATTCTCAGGGCCTGAGGAAGTTCAAAACGAAATGATACAGGATTAATAATGGCAGTGATCTTATATGAACCAATGAACCTTGTACCCAACTTCCAAAAAGGTACCTTCAACTTAATGTTTCTTGTGAACAGCCACACAGAATCAACCACTCTTAGGTCTGGACCATTCATACGTTTCCTGTCAGCCACACGTTTATACTTGTTGCCCATATTCATCAAGTTATCTTGAATTTTGCGCCATATAGATTACAATGATGACAAATGTTCCTCCTCAGGGATACCAGAAATATCTGAACCAGAAAATGTGCCAAACTGAGGGTGAAACCCATATGCCCCAAAAAATGGCGACTTCCCAGTGGACTCCTGTCTATGATTATTCATGGCAAACTCTGCCAAAGACAAAAACGAAGACCACTCCTCCCGGTTCTCAGAGACAAAACATATCAAGTAAGTCTCCAGACTCTGATCAGTGAACTCCGTCTGTCTTTTCGACTGAGGATGAAAAGCAGAAGAAAAGGACAGTTGTACTCCCAGTCGAGTACAGAACTCCTTCCAGAATATGGAAACAAACTGAGTCCCATGATCCCAGACCATGTCAGAGGGAATGCCATGGAGTTTCACAATGTTATCAACATACACTTGTGCAAGTGCTTTAGCATTAGGTAAACCCGGCAACGCTTTAAAGTGCATCATTTTACTAAAGTGATCAACTACCACCAGAATAACTGTCTTTCCTGAAGAATTAGGTAGATCAGTGATAAAATTCATGGATAAGTGAGTCCATGGTCTGGATGGGATGGGCAACGGAAGTAGAGATCCAGAAGGCTGAGTATGTGTCACCTTAGCGCGTGCACAGGTACTACAGGCTGACAAATAGTCCTCAACACACTTACGCAACCCTGGCAACCAGAATCTACGTGAGATGAGATCAGCAGTGGATCTTCTCCCAGGGTGTCCTGTAAGAACCGTACAGTGATGTTCCTCAAACACCTTGTGACGCAATTCAGATGGCACAAACAGTTTCCCAGAGGGACAAGAATCAGGTGCGTCTCCCTGGGCCTCTAACACTTTCACTTCTAGGTCAGGGTAAAGAGCGGATATCCCTTCCGATCTAAATTTCAAAATCACGACCTCCAGGAAAACTATGTGACAAGGCATCTGCCTTGACATTCTTAACCCCAGGACGATAGGTGACAGTGAAATTGAATCTGGTGAAAAACAAAGACCATCTGGCCTGCCTCAGGTTCAGTTATTTAGCCGACTCCAGGTAAGCCAGGTTTTTGTGATCAGTAAACACCGTGATCGGATGAATCACCCCTTCCAACCAATCACGCCATTCCTCAAAATCCAACTTAATGGCCAGTAACTCTCTGTTACCCACATCATAATTTCTCTGAAGAGAGTTTTTTAGAGAAAAAGGCACATGGACACCATTTACCAGTTGAGGGCCCTGCAATGAAAAACAGCTCCTACCCCCACCTCGGATGCGTCCACTTTCACAATGTAATACATCCGGCTGCACCAATATAGGGGTAGAAGAGAAGCATTACTTAATCGCAGAAAAGGCTCGCAACACTTAATCAGACCACACTGAAACATCTGTCCCTTTCTTAGTCATGTCAGTTAAGGGTTTTTACGAATGTCGAATAGTTCTGAATACATTTTCGGTAGTAGTTGGTGAACCCCCAAAAACGCATAAGAGCCTTCAGATTTTCGTGTCGATCCCAGTCCAATACAGCACAGACTTTCTCTGGATCCATTCAAAAACCTGAAGAAGATGACAGCAGGTAGCCCATAAACTGCACCTCGTGGGCAGCAAAAACACACTTCTCTAATTTTGTGTACAATTTATTATCTCTCATGATCTGTAACACCTGTCTAACGTGATCCTGCTGTATCTCCACGTCTGGAGAATAAATTAGAATGTCATCCAAATACATGACTCCAAACCTCCCCACAAGGTGATGAAAATGTAATTCACAACATGCTGTAAAACCGTAGAAGCATTGGCCAACCCGAAAAGCATGACCAGTACCCCTCAGGAGTATTAAAAGCTATCTTTCATTCATCCCCTTCCTTCATCCTAACCAGATTATATGCCTCCCTTAAGTCCAACTTGAAGAACACTTTGGCACCAACAGGCTGGTTAAACAAATCGGAAATCGAAGCAAGAGGGTGAGGATCACGGACAGTAATCCGATTAAGTTCATGGAAATCCAGACATGGCCGAAGACCTCCGTCCTTTTTTTTTTACAAAAAAGAACCCTGCTGCCACTGGAGACTTGGAAGGTCTTATGTGTCACATTTGGCCATATAGTATAAATGAATATCATCCTAGGATATTTTCTGTGACATAAGTTAGAATTCTTACTCTGTGATGACAGAGAGATAATGTAACCTTTACTATTTATAATTATTAGCTTCCTCCTGAAGTCCATAAACCTTTTCCAGGAGTAAAATATTGGTGACCCATCCTCAGAAGAGGCCATCAATATCTGATTAATGAGGGTCCGACTCCTGGCACCCTCACTGATCAGTTGTTCGAAGAGGCTCTGGTGAGCGGTGTGACCTCTTCCTCTTCAGTCATGAGACCTAAGCATAACTCTGTCTCATTCAAGTGAATAAGCCTGGGCTCTAATAACAAGCACAGCCACTATGTAGTGTACAGGGCTATGCTTGGCATGCTGTTAGGGGCTTCCAACAGCTGATCGGTGGCAGTGTGATGGGTTAGACCCCTACTGATCATATACTGATCACCTATTTTGAGGATAGGTCTCCAATATTATACTCCCAGGAAACTCCTTTAGGGCTCATGCACACAACATATGTATTTTGCGGTCAGCCAAACCCAGATTCACAAAAAATACGGATGACGTCCGTGTGCATTCCGTATTTTGCAGAATGGGACAGCTGGTCCCTGATAGAACAGTACCATCCTTGTCCATAATGCGGACAATAATAGGACATGTTATATTTTTTGGGGGAAGGAAATACGGACATACGGAAATGAAATGCACATGGAGAAATTTCCTTTTTTTTGCGGACCCATTGAATTGAATGGTTCCGTATACAGTCTGCAAAAAAATGGAATGGACATGGAAAGAAAATACGTTTGTGTGCATGAACCCTTAAAGTGTTGACCTCACTTTTAAATCTTAGCAGCAGTTTCTTAGCAGCAGCAGATGTTAGTGCAGTGTAGCGGTGAAGGAAAGAGGAGGCCAAGTTAACAGCAAAGGATTCTTAACTGAAGTTTCAAGTTCTAGTGCATTAGTCACAGGTTCAGCATGCATGAAGTGGCAGATGTTACAAAATTGCAGTTCCCACACAAGGCTGTAATTTGAGTTAACGGCATGGTTTTATCTTTAGATCAATTTGCCTTACACTGCACTTATCTAGCTGATTTTAGTATTAGTATCCAGAAGTGGGGGTGCAACACTTTTCTTTCTACAATGCAACCATGGGGAAGACCTCAACGTCAGATTATGCTCTTCACCATTTTTAATCAGGTTTCCATACTTACTTTGTATGCTTCCACAATGTCCTTCACAACTGCAGGATATGGATATTTTCTTACGTGGATGATCAATGTGTTCCTAGGGTGTGTCCAGGCACTATAAAACTTTAAACTGCTTGACAAAGAGTGATGGAGACGCAGTGGTTTTTTTCAGGGAGCAATTCTCCACAGAACTCCTCTCTACACCTCCTTTTTTACATCTGGCATGCTCCTTAAGTATATGTGCTCTTTTCTTCTTTTTCTATTTTTTTTTGCAGTTTTGCTTGTCTCCAGTGGGTTCAATTCAGAGCATTGTACAACTAGCTCTCTCTGTGTTCCATTCTCTCCATATGACTCACTAGACTGTCCTGATCCATCTCTACGATGTTCCAACTCCTCATCTTTTAGGGAGAGGATGCCACTCCACCTAGTGTCTGATGAATAAGGCCTGTTATCACAAATCTGTTTAATACAAGCAAATAAAGAAATGCCGTATACAGAAAATCACAGTTTTGGTCTTTACCAGCATAAAAGTAGGAAATACATTAGGAAAGGCCCATTTTGCAGTGAAGGACTGCCATGCCCGTTAACTCAAATGACAGCCTTGTGTGAGAATGTAGCGCACATACAAAGCAAAAGGCTAGAAGGCCAATGTCACAATAACTTTATAATGTATTCATATTTTCCACTGTCTATAGATGAAGCATCTCAGTTGTTACTTGCAGAACATTCCAGCACTACACAACTTCCAGGGAATAAAGAACTAAGTTGGTTTTACACTGACCCATGTTACCACTGAAAAACATGTATTTTATAGCTTTTGCAGGCTGGGAAGACAATCATTCCGGTGCTTACATCATAATATGTATGATCAAACGTAATTGAAATAATAATACAAACTCCACTCAATAAATAGCGATCTTATTGCAGGGTAATTTTTTTCTATCTATGCGGAATTTCGGCTTAAGCAGTACAAATAAAATTAAAGCACATTGCTTAAAATTCAGAAACAAATATAGAAAATGGACAACACAAGTCGCAAACTTACCAACTTTGCAGTTGGTACATTAGAGACAAAAAGACGCGGTTCCTGCAATATCTCAAACTATGTGGAACCACCCATTTATGGATGGAGCTTACACAAGCCCCACTCATTTTTGGCCTGAGACTACCCAAATTTGTAAGGACTGTCTCTGAAAATTGGGGACATTCCATGAAAATTCTGAACTGTTAGCCCCTGGAAGTAACCTGCAATTGGAAGTACTTTCAGAGAGTAGTATGAGATTTTGTTACCAGGGATGGAGAGATGTTCAGTCACCTGGATCAAGTGCTACTTCAACAATTAGGTGACACTATAAGGAGTGCAAATCTAGCTTTTACATTCAAGGCTTGTTGTCATATTAAAATAAATATAGAAAATAATACTTAGCAGAAGCCAATGTATTTCCAATAGGAATCTCTTAACCCCTTAAAGGGGTTGTGCTGATTTTGGGGGTAAGGTGGGGTTTGGCACAACCCCCCCCCCTCCTGCCGATAGACTTGCGAAGGGAAGCACACTTACATGCTTCCCGATGATAACTCCCGTCTCCTGCGCTCTCTCCGCTCTGCTCCCAGGATGTAAACTTCCATTTTGACGCCTCTGCAGTCAATCGCTGGCCACAACAGTGACCCTTTCCATCATGACAAATGGTCACATGATGCAAGTAGAGCAGGTCACCACTGAAGCCAGTGATTGCCTGCAGCAATGTCAAAATAGAAGCATTATGTGTTAAGCGATCATCTTGAATACATGATTGCATATTGGGTACAGTACAGAGGTCTTTATTTCACATAATAAAGGAAATCCTAAGCTCTCCTTTGCAGACCACATTTTGAGTCTTTTAATTGAGATAAATTATTTGCAGTATAGGCGTACAGCCACACTGTCAGGTTTTTTGCATGCAGGTTTGGAAGTCACAATCAGGAGTGAATGAAAAAAGAGAAGTTATTTCTGTCCTTTATACTTTATCGTTTTTATGATACACTCCTGATTTTGAGTTCCAAAACTGAATGCAGAAACCTGACCATGTGGCCGTACCTATATATACACACTCTCATAATATGGCTACCTACAGTTACTTATTACATGGCCCATCATTCCTTGCTCAGGTATAATATAGGCAGATGTGGTCAGGTTACATCTATCAGAAGCTATAACTATATTGACAATGTAAAATCTTTATCAAGCAGTTGGAGAGCCACAGATAAACAGAAAAAGGCACAGGAGAGGCTGCCAACTCTGCCCTGCGCAGCAGCATGCATGTCATAGGCATTTTGTATAGTCTAGCAAGGAGATATTGAGATGACTTGGTAATAGCCTTACATTATCTTCAAAAGACAGAAAGCTTGGAGAAGACTCAAGGATGACAGCAGACTGCTGATATTTGCTCCTTTTATGTCAGGAATAATGTATGTCTACGTAAAGATGAATGGTTTTATACATTCCAGCATGTATTGAAACATTTCAAAGGTAAATGAGATGTTTCACGAGACAAAGACAATGGAAAAGCGCTGACATAACTACCTTTATTATACTTATATCCCACAGAATGACAATGTTATAAACACGTTTACGCTGGGATTCAGCTGAATTGCAGTTATTATTTCCATTTTAATTAAGTTCAATAATATAAAGAAATATGTCAAATTAATTCATAGGTGATATCGGCTGAGGTTTATGGGCACAGGAGCGGTTCCCTTTTTGTATAGTGGCGAGATCAGGATTGACTGTGGGGTAGGAGTGCAGTCTTCCTGCCAGAGATTGCAGGAACACCATAGAGTTGGCAGCGTGTGATCACATTGACGCCAAGGTTCACTACTTACATGAAAGCATTGGCATACAATTGCATCAAGGTATTGGAAGGGTTAAAGGATAATACCAGCAAATATACTTCCCTACCACTTTCCCCCACTTGATTATCTACCCCATTGTGAACGTTTATGTATATCATACTTATTTTCCTGCAGTTCAGCCTCCTGTCTGCTTCTGATCAGACACCATCATGAATTTTAGGTTTCCCCCTGCTTTTCTTAGTCTGTGATATCCTATCAATAATATGCAAAATAAATTTGGAGAACCAGTTATGGGTCTACAACACAATGAAAGCCAGATATCCCTCAAAGGAAGGAAAACCGAGCAAAGGGGTGTCTCCATTACAGAGATCACCAAATCCACCATATTAAGTGGCCCCTATGTCAAGATCCCGCTTTTGTACAAGCTTTAAGGATGTGACGGGGAAAACCTTAGCCGGTTATCCATCCACAGACAGCTGTTTCGGGGTGTTGCCCCTCATCAGTGCGGAGTAGGATTCTGGCTAACCAGGAGCAATGCCCCGGAGACTACACAAACACAATAGCTGATCTCAGGGAGAATAGCTACAAAAAACACTGCGGAGCTTCATTTAAGAGTCTCAACACAGCAATCCGAAGTGCAAAGCTCCCTGGGATCACACAATGCCTCAGTAGACAAAGGCCTCATGCACACGAACGTGTGCACCCCGTGCCCGTATTGCGGGCCGCAAATTGCGGCCCGCAATGCTCGGGCACCAGCCGTGGGGCAGCCGCAGCGGATCGCGGACCCATTCACTTGAAAGGGTCCGCGATCTGCCCGTTCCGCAAAAAGATAGTACATGTTCTATCTTTTTGCGGGACGGAAGTACGGAACGGAACCCCGCGGAAGCACTCCGTAGTGCTTCCGTAGTGTTCCGTTCCGTCATTCCATTCTGCACCGTTCCGCATCTCCGGATTTGCGGACCCATTAAAATGAATGGGTCCGCATCTGTGATGCGGAATGGCCACGGAATGGTGCCCGTGTATTGCGGATCCGCAAATGCGGTCCGCAATACGGGCACGGGGTGCACATGTTCATGTGCATGAGGCCAAAGTAATAAAAATTTGTCACCCAAATCTGATTCAAATTGTTGCTAAGCCACGGCCTCAATGGGATATTAAGAGATAGAAACAGCAAGAGTCAGAACAGATGGCAGAATGGTTCATATAGGAAAGTTTAGTTTTAGGCATTATTCACATGATGGTCATTTTTTCCACATCTGATCCGCATTTCTTGCAGATTGGATGCCGACCCATTCCTTTTAATGTGGCGGCAGAAAATGCGGACAGCACACCGTGTGCTGTCCACATCCGCATATCTGTCCTACAAAAAATTACAACATGTCCTACTCTTGTCCATTTCGCAGATAAGAATAGGCATTTTAACAACGGCGTCCATGGAAATTGCTGGGTGCACATGGCCGGTATCCGTATTTTGCCCACCGTAAAATGCATACGGTCGCGTGCACAAGGCCTTAATTGGAGCTTCCCTTTAACACATAATTAGAAAATCGTACTGTTTCTTAATAAATGCAGTCTAGCTTTAGCTTTCATTGTTAAGAGGACTGTGACGCAGATGGACTACTTTAACAAAAAAAACATCAGGACTCCTTTATAAAAACTTAGCTACAAGTTCATGTAGTAAACACTATTACGTCTGAACTTCTCTGCTCTTTAATTTCTTACAGGAGTAGTTTACTGGCACAGAGCTCCAAATTCCCTGCATAGACATAGTTAAAGGGAGTCTGTCTCTAGGAAATGTATTGTTAAATCAGTCACATTGTCCTGTAAGTCTAGCTAAATGTAATGATACCTTTCACTTAGCGATCCGTTTCCTCATTCTGGAGAAAAGGTACTTTTAATCCATATGCGAATGAGCAGTTAAGTGCACCAAGGGCAGGGTCTGAGCCACTCTGTGCACCCTTTCTCCTCCTGCTTCCTCTGTCAGCCCCTGCCTTTCCATCTTTCTTGACATGACCAGGATCTTTCATGGTCATCTTTTCCTGGTCTTGTCCATTAAGCAGAAAAGGGAGAAGCTGGCAGAGAAGCAGGAGGAGCAAGGGTGGCCAGAATGGCTTTGGCTGTCCCACAGTGCACTGAACTGCGCAGGGCAAGGGAGCCTCAGAGCTAGAAATGCTTAGATGCTCTACTCAGACAAACTAAATGGGTGAAGGGGAGCTTATGTCCAGGTTCAGGCCTGAACCAAGACAACCCCTTTAAACTGTTGTTATAATATTGGTTGGAGGTGAAAATGTAAGTAATTTGCAGGCAAAGTAGTAAAAGAAGCCAAGCAAGGCCATGAGCTACATGGAGAAGAATTCTCTAGACTACATCACTTTCCACCCATTAGTCCATTATGCAACACTAGTAATGGTGAAGTGTTTGAGAAATGCAAAACCATATTCAGGAATGTCACCAACACAAGGCGTATCTAGAAGGAAGATAGAAGTTGGGGAGCCACTTGAAAACACAAGTAAAAAATGATCTTCTAGGCGTGATAGGCAGGCGATCAATGAAGACTCTGTTGGCCAATGGTTCACATACATATGGAGTCCAAACTAAAGCCCCTCTTAATATATTTGACCATTGTTGATTTTCACAAATGATATTGATGTGGAGTTGACCAGTGTATAGTTATGACTGAAGCAATTGCCAGGTAAACCCTAATAATCCTGCCCCATTACAACTCATTGTACTCCTCTTTTGATTAGATGCTACCAAAGAAAGACATGTATTTAAAGGAGGGGTGTACAGAGAATCGGACTGGCCCACCAGAGTACCAGAAGATCCTCGGTGGGCCCAAACTTAGACACAATAATGAACCCCTAATAAAACATGGCTCCAAAGGGGTCAAGTGCAACTGACTGGATATACCATGTGTGCAGCTGCACAGGAACCCAGAAGAAAAGGGACCCACTACCATCTAAGCAAGAAATCACCAATGCTTCCTAATGTTCCTATTTTACGGCATATAAAGTACTGTTTTCATAGATTTTACTGCTGCCTAACAAGTAGCCCACATATTTTTCTTGCATAGGGGTCCTCGCAGTTTGTGTTTGTACTAGATAACCTAAAATCTTATTAATAATGTGTCCTGCATGTACATTAATAACAAAAATGTGCATACACAGAAGGTGGGCCCTCAGAATCAATTCCTCTGGTGGGCCCAAGGAACTTCAGTCCAATGCTGGGTGTACAATCTGACGCCCAGCTATTTCTAATTTATTATGTATTTTACCCACTTATATAGTGCTGACATATTCTTCAGAGCTTTACAGACATTGTGAGTGGAGCTCACAAGCTAAATTTCCTATCAATATGTATTTGGAGTGTGGGAGGAAACCCATGCAAACACAGGGAGAACATGCAAACTCCATGCAGATATTGTCCTTGGTCTCATTCAAACCTAGGACCCCAACACTGCCCCTTGACCCCTGTTTCATGCCCAAGAGAGAAGTATGCCAGTTAAAGTTGGACGTCTATGCATTTGCCTTTTGTCTTTGTTCCTTACAGGAGTTTTTACATGCTAGGATATTACGACAACACCCATAGCCTTCAAAGGAGAGAGCCACATGCATGCATGATCTGAGGGAAAAGAGGACCTGAGTCTGGGAAGTGAAAACTACACCTATCAGACATTTGTGGTCTGCTTTTGATGCGTCATAATAACTATCTCAGATGGCAAGACCCCTTTACATAAATATTACCCCTATATTATTACTTTTTTAAATTGGCAATTAATACAATATGCTGATACTTTCTGTTTACTGGAACTAACCTGTCAGCTTTTCTGTGTAGACTGAGACAGAGTCAGCTGAGAGCTGGAGATTTAAAGGGAACCTGTCACTTTGAACATGGTGTGTGAGCTGAAGGCAGCATGTCTTACAGCAGATGGAGCTGAGCAGACTGATGTATAATTTTATGGGAAAAGATTCAGAACGAATTGTGATTTTTTCATTTATTTGAAGTCAAGGAGGCGGTCCTATTAGTAAATAAGTAGCTTCACCTCTATGACTGTGCACAGATTGTAGCTGTCATTTACTGGTAGGACCACCTCCTTGATTTCAAAGCCCAGAATTAGCTTTAATATGCCTGCAGATTATTTTGCATTTTCATGGTAACAGTTTCCCTTTAATAACAGCTCTATTGTACTACTATATGCCTAGAAAAGTCAGGATAAAAGCACCATACACTGTGCACACAGGTAGGATTATGTATATAGCTCCCCTGCTACACCAGGGTCTATGGGGAGGAAACTGTGCACTATCCAAGATGGGGTATCTGCAATTCTTTGTTAATGTACTATTCAGGTAACGTGCTGCATTTAATGTTATGTAATATGCTGCTATGTAACACACTTAGAATGTTTCAGCATGAATTAGGCTTGGCTAGAGTTAATTATTCTGGCCCAGGCCTCTCTGGGGATTAGGGTGGGGACTGAGCCTTCCCCCTGGCTTCAGGAGAAGATTCTAGTGTTCTATGAGTAGGCAGCATGTGAGGACAGGCCTGGAGAAGAGTGGGAGCAGAATGCAGGCACCCCTTTCCCCAGGCATTCAGATAACATTTATCCTATACCACTTCTATAGAAAGTAGAGAGTAGGGAGTAAGGGAGCCTGGGATCCAGCTCCTGCTCTTTCAGGCAATGAGGGCCCCAGAGACAGCTCATGTAGGAGTCCACTACTCAAGAGAGTCTGTCAGATCCCAGGCTTCAGAAGATCTGTAAGCTATGGCGTGTTTTTGTCAGCAGAGTGATCAAGCAATCAAGCTACACAGACCCTGCTGCAAAGTGAGGGGAAACATGTTCGGACACCACCACAGTTGAGAACAGGCATAGCCAGAAGGCTGCATCATATAGTGAAGGCATCCTCAAACTGCGGCCCTCCAGCTGTTGTAAAACTACAACTCCCACAATGCCCTGCTGTAGGCTGATACCTGTAGGCTGTTCGGGCATGCTGGGAGTTGTAGTTTTGCAACATCTGGATGGCTGCAGTTTGAGGATGCCTGATATAGTGGAAACCTACAGCCACAAAAATACATTTCTGTGCATGAGCCCTTAGTGTGGACTTTATCTACTACATTTCCACAACATGTGAACTTACCCTAAGACATGCACCAGAATTCTGCTGCATTTGCAATAGGAAATCTGCTCCATTACTTCTCTTCCACAAACTGATATCTGGTATTGAAGCTCAGTCCGGGCTCTAATAGCATAAAACTAAATTACTACTTGTCATACAGCAATTTTTTCTAGTTTGCAAGCAATATAAACCAAGTGACTCCATCAATTTCTTTTTCCTTTTATAAAACGTAACATGGATTATTTTCCTTTATGCTTCATGTACGAGTTAAAAAGGTGATAATGTGTAAGTGCGATAACCACATTATGATACCAAGTGTCATGACGCCATCATTCTATAGCTGTGAATGTGGAAAGAGCTGATATGATGGTATAGTGTTACTTTCTCTGCTGGTGCTTTCAGTATATAGCTAGTTACCCAGAATTATCTCTCCGTCTCCTCAATAAATCTCACTCTCCTAATGGCCCTGCCTGACACTTTGACATTTACAAGAGTAAGAGACTTGATTGAATGGAAATCCATTTAATTTTTACAAATCTCCCCTGATCGCTACAGTTCTTCCCTATTATGTTTTTTATTTAGCGTCTATTTCAACAGTCTCATAATCACAGTAAGGATTAGTATTGCATATCCTCAATTTAATTCATGGCTGTAGATTAATAATGTATGTCAGGCTGAGGACAACCTGCGCCCCTCCTGCTGATATTAAGTAAAGCCTCAGATATTGCATTATACTGCATTATACAGAGAGATAAGGTTGGCTCTCTGAATGTTCATCTCCTGGTTAGAAATATTAGAACATATGGTATGTGTTCTCTACTATTTCTCTTTCATTATTACACCTGTGGGCCCGACACACCTATATCCCAAACCATCTAAATTATGAATGGTATGTTAGTAAAAGGCCCCTTTACACTGCTCATTTACACTGCACATTTAAATGCAGCAATCTCCTCCACAGTATGGGGAGGAGCAATCGCTAATGCCATCACTCGTCCTCATACAAAATTATTCCTTGCCAGCCGCAGAGTGTGTTTAGACAGCACGATCTGCCACTGGCAAACAATGATTTAGGTGTCCGCATGAATGAACCTATTACCCGATGAACGAGCTTTTCACCAGTTCACTTAAATGGGACTGAGCTGCGCCTAGCCCATGTAACTGATGAACATGATGTTGCATGGTTTAGAAAGAGGCTTGAGTGCTCACTGAGTGCCGTGTCTTCTTCATAAAGCTGATTGTTGAGAGTGCCAGGAGTCAGGCCCCCTCTGATCTTATTTTGACCGATCCTGAATATAGAGACTAGATCATTTGTATGGTTAGGCAGAGGGGGGGGACTTCCTCTGCCTTCTGATTGGAGCCACCATGGTTAAATCAAGTCACACTGATCGGTTGCCTTGACAGCCTGGGGCCCTGTGGAAGTTCCCAGGTCTGTCATGGCTAACTACCAACACAAGCCTCAGAACTAGTGTTGAGCGAGCATGCTCGGCTGAGTACTGGCTCGGCTCGAGCATCGCTATGCTTGGCAGATCCGAGCACTCGGCCGAGTACCACATGTGCTCGAGCGCCATGCTCGAGTCTCCTCCCTGCACGTTGGGAGCTTGCTAAGCAGCCAATAAACGTGCAGGTAAGTATTGCCATCACTATTATGCAATTAGACATGTTTTTTACTGGCATTACAGTGATTGGCTAGCCAGAATGCGTCATCGGGTGCTATAAAGCACCCGGTCACATGAGTTCGGCTAATTGCGAGTCAGGGAGAGCTGCTGTTAGGAAGGGACAGTCAGTGTAGGGCAAATTTAATCTAAAAATTATCATTGAGGAGACGTTTTAAAGAACTAACAGTCCTTTTAAGAGACATTTTCCGTATTGCACAAACTCTGCTTGCTGTGAGCAGTTAGACGCAAATCTACACTTATATCTAGACTGTGTGTGGCCTATATTTAATTCAAAAATACCAGTGACAGACAGTCATTTTCTGTATTCCCCAAACTCTGCTTGCTGTGAGCAGTGAGACACAAATCTACACTTATATCTAGACTGTGTGCGTCCTATATTTAATTCAAATAACAGTGGCATTCAGTGTCAATATGAAGACGGCGAAGATTAAGGGACGGGAAAGTGGACCTGATCCTTATGGTTCACGCAGAGGCCGTGGCTCAGGGCGCGTTATAACTGTGCCTACTGCCAGAGCACAAGGAAAACAGTCCTCCAATATACCTAGCTTCATGTCCCAGTTTGCAGGGCGTCGCAAGACAACACTCTTGAAGTCAGACCAGTGCGACCAGGTGGTTGGTTGGATTGCAGCAGAAAATGCTTCCACTGGTTTAAGCACCACTCTGTCTTCCACCAAGTCCAGTCTCCGTAGCCAACAGTCTGGTCAACAACACAGTCCTCACCCTGATCAGCCTTCCTCATACCATGTAGAGTCTAGCCAAACAAGCGATCCGGTACTGGGCTGTTCCCAGGAGGAGCTATTTTCAACCTCATCACCTAATTTGGCCCTCTCCCCAAGGACTCTTGAAGAGGTACAACATGAGATCTTGTGCCCTGATTCTCAACCTGTAGAGCCTTCAAACTGACAAGATGATGTGTTTAAGGAGGTGGATGATGATGAGACACAGTTGCCATCAAGTCAACCACAATTACTGTCTGCAGAGGTTTATGAAGAGGATGATATAGCGTTGTCAATGACTGAAGTTGTGTTGGGGTCAGCAAATGAGAAGGATGATCGCAGTGGGGAAGTTGAATAGGACTTGGTGGACGATGAGGTCACTGACCCAACATGAGAATGCGGAAACACGAGCGAGGACAGCAGTCCCGAGGGGAAGCAATCTGCAGCACCGCAACAGGCTGGAAGAGGCCGTTGGGTGGCAACAGGGAGAAGGCGGGCCACGCCAAACAGGCCCGTAAGTGTTCCACGGAGCTTCCTCTTGTTGAAATCTCCCTTGCCAAGGGGTAGGTGTTCCGCGGTATGGCTCTTTTTGCGGAAAGTGCAGACAACAAAAGAATAGTAGTTTGCAACCTGTGCCACGCCAAAATGAGCCGAGGTGTGAACAGTAGCAACCGCACCACCACCAGCATGATCCGCCACATGACAGCCAAGCACCGCAATAAGTGGGAGGAACGCCTGGGTCCACAATCTGTGTCCACGGGTCACACCACTGCCTCCTCTTCCCTATGTTGGGTGACGACCAATCGCCTGTCGAAGGCTCAGGCCCGGATGCCTTCCACGCTGCACCTGTACCATTGCAAGCACCATCAGCGACCACATCCACTTTCCTGTCCCAGCACAGTGTCCAAATGTCTTTACCCCAGGCATTTGAACGCAAGCGCAAATACCCAGCCACTCACCCACAGTCCATGGCACTAACCGCCCAACTTTCTAAGTCGACGGCCGTCCCTCAGTACTCAGTCCCCAGCCGCCACTATTTTTCCCGGTGTGCCGTCCCCGCCTTACACCAGCATGTGTCTGCTAACATCACCCGTGCCCTGACCAACACAGTTACTGCTAATGTCCACCTAACGACTGACACATGGACAAGTGCTTGTGGCCAGGGACGCTACATTTCCCTGATGGCACACTGGGTGAGCGTCATGGAGGCTGGGAGCAACTTGTACCCTGGGATGGCACAGGTGCTACCGATCGCCCAGGATTGCGGGCCCTACTTCCATCAGGGTTACCGCCAGCACCTATGTAAGTGGCTCCTCCTCCTCCTCTTCCACCTCCGAATTCTCTGCGTGCAGCACCAGTCAGCCATCAGCTGGTAGCTGGAAGCAGTGTAGCACTGTGGGGATGCGTCAACAGGCCGTGCTGAAGATGATATGCTTAGGGGATAAACAGCACACCGCCGCAGAGCTGTGGCAGGGGATAAGAGACCAGACTGAGCTGTGGCTCTCGCTACTCAACCTGCAACCAGGCATGGTTGTGTGTGATAATGGGCGTAACTTGGTGGCGGCTTTGTATCTCGGCAAGCTCACACACATCCCATGCCTAGCCCATGTCTTTAACTTAGTGGTTCAGCGGTTTCTGAAAACCTACCCCAATTTTCCCGACCTACTGGCGAAGGTGCGCCGCGTGTGTGCTCATTTCCGCAAGTCATCAACAGCTTCAGCAGGTCTGTTAACGCTGCAGAAGCGCCTGAAATTGCCAGCTCACCCGCAGTTGTGCGGCGTGAGCACGCGTTGGAACTCCACGTTCCACATGTTGGCCAGGCTTTGTGAGCAGCAAAGGGCAGTAATGGAATACCAGCTGCAGCACGGTCGTCACCTTTCCAGTCAGCTTCCACTCTTCACAAGCGAGGTTAGGCATGGATGTCTGACCTCTGTGAGGTGTTAAGAAATTTTGAGGAATCGAAACAGATGGTGAGTGGCGATAACGCTTTTGTCAGTGTAACCATCGCACTTCTGTGTCTACTCAAACGCTCGCTGCTCACAATTAAGACTGACGCTGTTCGTGCGGAAGAGTTGAAAATGGGGGAAGATGACATGACCCTGGGTGATAGCCAGAACACCCTCACTTTGTCTTCTCAGCGCGTATTGGAGGAGGAGAAGGAGGGGAGGAGCAGGAGATGGTTGCCTCCGCTACACAAGGTGGAACTTTGTTTAGCGTGGGGAGAGGAGGATGAGGAAATTGACAGTCATCCTCCTGATGACGACAGCGAAGTCTTGCCCACTGGTACACTGGCACACATGGCTGACTTCATGTTAGGCTGCCTTTCCTGTGACCCCCGTGTTATACGCATTTTAGATGACAGGGATTACTGGGTGTTTCACCCTTCTGGACCCCCGCTACAAAAAGAACTTCTCATCTCTCATTCCTCTGGTGGCAAAATGGTGCTATACCCGAAGTTCCTTGTTGACAGATTGCTGCAAAAATTTGCATTTGACAGCGCTGGCAGCGCTGAGTCCGTACTTCCTTGGGCAAACGAGGTGGGGAGACAAGGGGAACACACAGCACTTCCAGCCAGTGGCGGATTAACATAGGGGCGTTCGGGTCGGCAGCCCCGGGCCCGGCATCACTGGGGGGCCCAATGCCGACCCGAGCGCCCACATACTGCGGCGGGGCACGGGAGCGTATAGTTCCCTGCCCCACCGCCTATCACCGCCATAGGCTTCAGGCCTAGTAGGCCTGAGGCCTATGTGGTGGTATAAGCCCGGCGTGCGCGATGACATCATCGCGCGGCGCGTGATGAGCGTCATTGTGCGCCTGTATAGTGGCGCGCGCACGCTCTGATGTACGCGCGCCTGCCACACCATTCAGCATACAGGTAAGTATTAGCTCTTTATTTTTGTGTGTGTGCTAACTTGGGGGAGAGAGGGGATATTAAGGGACAGTGGGGCATGTTTCCATGGGGGCAAATTAGTTAATGGATGGCAGTTGTGGGGGCAAAATAATGGATGGCAGTTGTGGGGGCAAATTAATGAATGGCAGTTGTGGGGGCAAATTAATGAATGGCAGTTGTGGGGGCAAACTAATTAATGGATGGCAGTGTGGGGAAAATTAATGAATGGCAGTTGTGGGGGCAAACTAATTAATGGATGGCAGTGTGGGGGAAAATTAATGGATGGCAGTTGTGGGGGCAAATTAATGAATGGCAGTTGTGGGGGCAAACTAATTAATGGATGGCAGTGTGGGGGCAAATTAATGAATGGCAGTTGTGGGGGCAAATTAATGGATGACCGTTGTGGGGGCAAATTAATTAATGGATGGCAGTGTGGGGGCAAATTAATGGATGGCAGTTGTGGGGGCAAATTAATTAATGGATGGCAGTGTGGGGGCAAATTAATGGATGGCAGTTGTGGGGGAAAATTAATTAATGGATGGCAGTGTGGGGGCAAATTAATGGATGACCGTGTGGGGGCAAATTAATGGATGACCGTGTGGGGGCAAATTAATGGATGACCGTGTGGGGGCAAATTAATGGATGACAGTGTGGGGGCAAATTAATGGATGACAGTGTGGGGGCAAATTAATTAATAGATGACAGTGTGGGGGCAAATTAATTAATAGATGGCAGTCTGGGGGAAATTACTATATGGGGACAGTGTGGGGGAAATTACTGTATGGGGGCAGTGTGGGGGAAATTACTGTATGGGGGCAGTGTGGGGGAAATTACTATATGGAGCAGTGTGAGGGAAATTACTATATGGGAGCAGTGTGGGGGAAATTACTGTATGGGGGCAGTGTGGGGGAAATTACTATATGGAGCAGTGTGAGGGAAATTACTATATGGGGGCAGTGTGAAGGGAAAATACTATATGGGGGTAGTGTGGGGTATTGGGGGACACTATACAGGGATTATTACCTGGAGCACAATATAGGATGTTAGTATTACTGGGGGCACTCTAGGGGACATTATAACTGCTGTAGACACTATAGGGATCTTTGGGGTCATTTATCAAACTGTTGTAGTAGAACTGGCTTAGTTGTCCATAGCAACAGATTCCACCTTTCATTTTTGACAGCTCCTCTGGAAAATGAAAGGTGCAATCTGATTGGTTGCTATGGGCAACTAAGCCAGTTCTAATTTACACCAGTTTGATAAATGACCCCAATTATGAGAAATCTAACGTGTCTGTGTAACAAACTCTGTAGGGACGAGATGCGGCGGGAGGAATTAGTCATGGCTGTCTGGGTCAAACGGAGGAGAAGAGGAAAGAGAAGATCTACATGACAGGAGAAGTCCCTGGATGTAAGAGGTATGTGGTGCTGTATTCCCCTATATGTAGTGCTGGCTCACTACTGTGACCTGCGTCTCATCTTCTCCTCCAAGTCTTTATCATAATCATATGTATTTTAAATTTGGCACCTCAAATTTAAATTTTTCACCTGCAGTCCTATGTAACAGCCCAGATAACAGTGATAACTTTCTGTGTGCAGATAATGTACATGTTCCCTGCAGTCCTAGGTAACACCCCACATAACACAATAATTCACTGTGTTATGTGGGGTGTTACATAGGACTGCAGGAAACATCTATGACATCTGTACTCAGAGAGTTATGAGATGGTGGGGGTCTGACTCCTGGCAGCCCCGCCAATCAGCTGTTAGAGGAGACCGCGATGTTCCAGTGAGCGCCGCAGCCTCTTTGCTCCTTACCAAGCACGGCGTATGTCCATGTGATAGCACTGTGCTTGGTATTGCAGCTCAGCCCCAATCACTCAGATAGGACAGAGCTGCAGATAGGCCATGTGAACGATGAATGTGATGTCATATGGCCTAGGAAGAGACTGTGACGCTTACAAAGCACCGCAGCCTCTTTATACAGAAAAAAAAACTGAAACCTAAAATGGAGTGGGGGGGGGGGGGGGCAAGTTGGGTAGACAGCCCCGGGCCTATCATGCACTTAATCCGCCCCTGCTTGCAGCAAAGGCAGGGCAACACTCTCCAAGGCCTGGGACAGTTTTATGACACACCGCCAGCACATTCAACATGATGCATGTCCTGGTGTCACAAGGAGGGAAACGTTTTGGAAGATGGTGAAGAAGTACGTAGCAGACCGTGTCAGCGTCCTCAGTGATCCCTTAGTGCCTTACAACTACAGGGTGTCCAAGCTGGACACGTGGCACGAACTGGCGCTCTACGCCTTGGAGGTGCTGGCCTACCCTGCCGCCAGTGTTTTTTCTGAGCGGGTATTTAGTGCTGCTGGTGGCATTATAGCAGATAAGCGTAACCGGCTGTCAACTGATAAAAATGAACAAGGCCTGGATTGCCCCTGACTTCTCCACTCCACCAGAGGAAAGCCACGACTGAACATCAAGGCACTTTAAATGTGTTGTTTAGAATGTACTGAATACTCTGTATTCCCATGCACCCCTTCTGCCACAAAAAAAGGGTATATGGTTGAATCTTCCTTTTCTCATCCACCTCCTTCTCGTCCATCATATCTACATGCTTAATTGTCGCATATAATGCCATCGCTTATATGCCTTCTCATATAATTTTTCGGATGGTCAGCTCACCTCCAGGCCCTCGCATAATTAATGTTTTCAATAGTCAGCTCACCCGCAGGCCCTTGCATAAATAATGTTTTCAATGGTCAGCTCACCCGCAGGCCCTCGCATAAATAATGTTTTCGATGGTCAGCTCATTCACAGGCCCTCGCATATAATTTTTCGGATGGTCAGCTTACCCACAGGCCCTCACCCATAATGTTTTAGATGGTCAGCTCAGCTGAAGACCTTCACCCCTAATGTTTTAGTGGGTCACCAACAGGCCATCAATCATACTTTAACTCTTCTCTTGTATAACGTTTCCTCATCCTAAATTCCCATGACATTCCCTGTAATTTTTTTGTACTCGTTCCAATGACAGGCTCTCTTGAGAGTACGGTATTGCTATTTATCATCACTACCTCACTGAGGCAGTACTGGGAAATTGGAGCGCCCCGCCTGCCTTTCTTGGAAGTGGTAGCCGTGGCCATCCCTCAGGCTCTTTCTCCGGAAGCGAACCCTGATTCCCCATTAGTTGAAAGAGCAGACATCGATAGAACGTCAACATCACAGGAACGTGCGATCAGCTTAGAAGGTATCTAGAGTTAACAAAGCGGCAGCAGACCCTCACCTACAATTTTGTATACACGGTCACTGGTCAGCTCAACGTCCGTTCCTCTTACAAGTTCATTATCATTAGATGATAGTCCGGTCAACACAATCGAAGCCACCAGCTGTCCCTCTTTGTCATGGCCCCAGATCTTAAAATTATGAAAATGTTTACCTGAACTTGCTATTACCATGGTAGGCACATAAAAGAACATCGAAAGTTGAAAGAGCAGGCATTGATAGATCGTCAACATCACGGGGACGTGCGATCAGCTTAGAAGTTATCTAGAGGTAACAAAGCGGCAGCAGACCCTCAAATTTTATATAAACAGTCACTGGTCAGCTCAACGTCCGTTCCTCTTACAAGTTCATTATCATCAGATGATAGTCCGGTCAACACAATCGAAGCCACCGGCCGTCCCTCTTAGTCATGGCCCCAGTTCCGAAAATCATAAAAAAAATTTGTCTGAACTTGCTATTTATATAAAAGTAAATATACAGGAAAAAATGTTTCCTAACCAATTTTCATCTAAAATCGCTTTTATCTTCGGTTTTGTGAGTTTTATGGTCAGTCTGTAAAAGTGACATACAACTCGGGCAACATCGTTCCCAGCAGCGACATTGTAGTCCAAGATGCATCCAGACATCCTCCCCATGCTGTCCCCGACCCATTTTGGTGGTGTTTCCATCAATTTCTGACCTTTACCTATGAACCAGGCACCCTCCTCTCTTCAGAGCAGGGGTGCCTGGTTTAATGCTCGGGTTCTCCCATTAACTTCTATAGGGCTCAGGTGCTCGGTAGAGCATCCAAGCATCCCGATGTGCTCAGGCAGAGCACCCGAGCATCGGGGTGCTCGATCATCACTACTCAGAACCAGTTCTATTTCATGGCATATGTTCACAATGAACTACAACCCTACAACACTGTTCAAAGAACAGACACATGCCAAATATCCTAAAAATACAATTTTATTATCTCAAATACAATATACAGAGAGTTTTATTTTATTTTTTCTTTTTAATTTTTTTTTTTTTCTCTTTCCCCTTTTTTTGGTCTGAAACTGTTCTTACTCCATATCTTATCTTTCTAATATTATTCAAATTTCTCTCGTTAGTGAACGCTAAATCAATCCTAGACATTGCTCTGCCCCCTCTACTAACACAGGAGTAAACTCTCTTTCCCCCGCCAAGATATTCCCATATATCCACCAATCCAACCTCTAAACAAAACTGAGGCAACGAAGAACCACGAATATTACTTCCCGGTTCTACATCTAGAGACAATCTGTCCTTTTCAGGATCCATAACAGCGTTAAAATCTCCCATCAGCACAAGCTGACATTCTGGTTTCTTTTCCAAAAAACGCAATAATTGGATAAGTGGATACACGGAAAATGGCGGAGGTATATAGAAGAAAGCGAGAGTATAGCTGTGGCCATAGAGCCTACCATACAAAAAAATAAATCTACCCTGATCGTCTATAAAGGATTCTAATAGAGAGAAATCTATAGAGTTGTGAATCAGAACCGATACGCCCCTAGAGGCACTGCTAAAGGTTGAATGGTATGATTGAGAGTGCCATCCCGTCATCAGACGGGTCACAGACTCATCAGTAAGATGAGTTTCCACTATACAGATAATTGCAGGGAGATATCTCTTTAATGCATCCATGATAGCCTGCCTCTTAACCCTTTCCCCAAGGCCTCTAACATTCCAAGAGACTATTTTAACGGTTCTAACAGGCATTAATTATAAGAAGAAAGAAGAAAGAAGAAAAAAATAAAAAAAAAAAATAAAAAATTGCATCCCCTCCCTGCAGAGCAATATCCCTCCCCTCTCCCCCCCTCTATTGGTCCGCCCGATCTAGTCAGCAAACCTCTATCTTCCGGCCATTCTCCCCCCCACTCATCCCATCCCCCCTCCCTCCCCTCCGCTGCTTCTTTTCAATTCATTTTATTTCGAAGAAACATTTCAGATGCCCAATTGTTCCATCCAGTCCAGCACTTGTTGCGGTTTTTCAAAAAATTGGGAAGTCCCATTATAAATCACTCTCAGTTTCGCTGGATACTGTAGAGAATATTTAATATCCTTGGACGCCAAACGTTTCTTTATCTCAATAAAACTTCTTCTTTTTTCTTGAGTCTGCCGAGCAAAGTCAGGAAAGAATAGCAAATTTGAACCCTGGTAGACAATAGGTGAGCATTCTCTTGCTCTTCTCAATATCATGTCTCTGTCCATTGACAATAACAGCTTTATTAAGATCGCTCGCGGCGGCCTCCCTGGGATGGGTTTCCCCTGGGATCCGGTGGGCTCTTTCTATTTGAAACATAGACGAAAAATGATCTCTACCCAGGTTTTCCACAATCAATTCCTTAAGTTGCTCCACTAACTGTCGGCCATCAATTCCTTCTGGAAATCCAACTATACGGATGTTATAACGCCTTGATCTATTTTCCAGATCCTCCAGCTTATTTTGTAAAAGGGAGTTTTCTGAAGCCAGGGACGCAGTCTTAGTTTTTAACATGACAGTATCTGTTTGCAGAGAGTCGACCATTTTTTCCACGTTGAGAACTCGATCGCAGATTTTTGTCAACTCATCTCTTATCAAGGTTATATCACTCTGCATAGACCCCAGCTGAGTAGACATCCCCTGCATAAGGATACCGTTATTTTTAACCGCACGCAGGATTTCTTCCAAAGCTAAGGGGTCATGCTCAACTTCTGTTGGCATTAGCAGGCTTTCTTCCCCTCCTTCCTGACCCTCTATAGATCCATCCTCTGAGATTTCTTCAGCTTGGGGGGTTTTAACCCCTTTTTTAGGATTAACACACAGTTTCCTTTTAGATAAATCCTTTTCATTTAGAGAGGATATTAAATAAAAATTTCCTAAAAAATCATATGTACTCGCAAAATGGTACCAATAAAAACTACAATTCTCACAGCAAAAAACAAGCATCTGTCAGCAGATCTGCACCTATGACACCGGCTGACCTGTTGCATGTGCACTTGGCAGCTGAAGGATTCTGTGTTGGTCCCATGTTCATATGTACCCACATTACTGAGAAAAATGATGTTTTATTATATGCAAATGAGCCTCTAGGAGTAAAGGGGTCGTTGCTGTTACACCTAGAGACTCTACTCTCTCTGCAACTGCCACGTCCTCTGCACTTTGATTGACCGGGCCAGGCAGTGAAAACATCATTACGCCTGGCCCTGTCAAAGTGCAGAGGGTGCAGCAGTTGCTGAGAGAGCAGAGCCTCTAGGTGTAACGGGGCAACATGCAGAGTACCACCTAACGTTAACCTGTAGCAACAGCACACAATGAACACCTATAGGAACGCTTGAAGTAGCTTTTGGCGACTCTGACCTCTATGTGCCAAATGCATCATTCTCTGGTTAATATTGTAATGTCCCAATAAAAAGGTTCATATATTTTTAAAGAAGGCCAAGACTGAAGTGTAAATCCACGGTTCTTATTACCCTCACAAAACAGAAAGTAAATATAAATGGTATTTCTTCCTTTTATTTTACAGCTGCTTTGCTTGTTTTATATCTAATTTTACTTTTACTTCTAACTTTAACTTCTAACTCGCCTTTTACGGAGAACAGAATATGCATTTGGGGCTACCTACCAGGGCGTTAAAATTCAATGGGTGGCAGTAGCGTATTTTTTGGTGCAAGGACTGGGTTTCGTGTGTGGTTTATGCTCAATTTGAAGTCTGTATGGAAGGACTCTTCTTAGTCATGCCGGTATCACGTACTGGGATGTTGCATAAGTGACACGCAGATAGTGTAGAGTACACACCAACACAGTTATAATCAGTGCAACATCCTCACATTATGTGTATAGGAACATCAGTTAAAAGAAGTCTGTCTCTCCACCGAACCTGATTTAAAAGTAAGTACACCATCATGTAGGGTAAGTGTGCGGAAACATTACCATACCATTCTCGCTAAAATTTAATCCTGAGAAATGCATATTTTTGTTTTCTGCAAATGAGGCTTTTGTTTCCTTATTGTTCCACCGGTAACACCACCCAGCACTTCCCCCTCTTATTCAATTGACAGTCCCTAACATTTTAGAACCAGTAGCGATGACACAGGGAAGCATGGTGCACCGAATGGAGCAGCACCGCCCACAATGCACTAAAAATTTTATTTACAGAAACATAAAAAGAAGCCTTTCTCAGGATTACAGCAGCGGATTTTCACAAGAAAGATATGATTATGTTTTGGGGCACCTAACCTTACTTTTAAACTTTAACATTTTGGAGGTTACAAACTTCCTTTAGGCTGGCAACACACCTAGGCGTTTCTGAATCGCGCGTATGACGTTTTTGGATGCGCGTTTTTGTAACTAAGAAACGCGCGTCATACGCGCGATTCAGTGATTCTCCCCTATGGCATCATTGTCCATAGGCGCGTTAAAACGCCCCAAAGAAGCTCATGTACTTGTTTGGGCGTGGGGCGTTTTACAGCGCGTTCAAACGCGCTGTAAAACGCCCAAATGTGAACCATGCCCATAGGGAAGCATGGCTTTTCACATGTTGTGCGTTTTACAGCGCGTTTGAACGCGCTGTAAAACGCTTAGGTGTGTACCTAGGGTTAAGGTTAGGTATCAGACACTTACAGTCCTTTCATAAAGATTGTATTTGTCACATGAGAAGCCCTAACACATAACAGTCTGACTCCATTGTCCATTTTATGCCTATTAACAACTACAATAAAATTGCTAGAAATAATGGTCCTGTGCCAGCCCCATACAGTGACAGCTGCCATGATGTCACAACCACAATGCCTGCATATCACTGCAAGACAAGGTGCCTCCTACAATTCGCCATGATAATACGGATAACCAAAGCACCCCCACATTATAGTCATAGCCACCATGAAGTACCTAATTTCCTAGCAGGTCTGCAATGCTTTGTTCCCCACTATCAGATAGTTATATGTGATTAGGTAATAACTAGAGATGAGCGAATCTTTCAAGATTCGGTTCGTTTTGGATTTGCCAAATTTTTTGAAAAGTTTGGTTCGGGTCCAAAATCTAATCGCTCCAAACCAATGTTGCTCCAATTGCCCTGGAAATTAGTATATAATAACCCCCTCTAGTCCTCTAAAACACAGATTGTTTATGAAACGCTCCTATCTCCTTTTCAAGTTCCCTCATCCAACCCCTTGGTCTGATGTAACCGTATCTACTTTTATCATTGCCGCTTCAAATTGCGGTTAGTGCTTGGCCGTAACTGTCTGTGTTTCCTCCTGCCTGGCGGTGACAGAACGCTATTGACTGCTTATGCGCTGGGTGCCATTTTACAAGATTTGTCCGAATCAAACCAAAAAAGAAATAAATAATGAATAAAAAATTGGATATTCGGAACGAATCTGCAAATAGATTCGCTCATCTCCAATGATAACCTACCAAACTTCCAGGACAGAAGAAATGTAGCAATTACTAAAGTCTTTTTACAGTTCCTCTCTGCAGGGGGCACTATTGAGGCCCCTCATCTGCAATCAACCTTATTACTGATGATACCAGCATGCACACAGTAGATCAGGGCTTTTTTGTTTTAGCACAGTGATGTATAGAAATATATAAATGTCAAGTGTAAGTGTATTGGTTATGGTAGCTTTGATTTCAGCTTGGCTTAAAGAATGATCAGTATGTGCTAAGTGATTGTAATCCTCAATAAGTCAAAAGATAAACCGAGATATAAAGTAGCATTAACAGTGCATTTCGAAAGTCATCTTGATTCCATGTCACGGGGTTTACAATAACATGCGATGGTAATTTTTCAGTTTCTTATGCGCTGGGCTGTATCAGCGCTAACCCCTCCATTAACATTGAGTTACTTCTGCTGTGATGATGTCATCGTCACTACCCAATCTTCAATGGAAAGGTGGCACTTTAATTTTCTAACACCAGTGGACATAAAAGTGCGTATACGTTGATACCACCTCAACCAGGGGCGTAGCTCACGGCTCATGGGCCCTGGTACAAGAGTTCAGCTTAGGGCCCCCTTCTCTCAGAGCTATGTGTGTCTTCTTATGCGTCACAAGGGTCTTTGGGCCCCCTCAGGCTCCTGGGCCCGGTAGCGACTGCTACCTCTGCACCCGCTATAGCTGCGCCCATGACCTTAACCACAATTCAAATCCATTCCAATAAAACGCACTAAAAACACATTTGTCTTCTATCCAATATTTATCCAAAGATTCTGTGCATACATCAATTATTTCATATCATAAGCACATTTTTCATAACTGTCCATACTTTGTGCACCATTGTGAAGATAGGGTCCCATCAGGATCCAGGCGCCTAGCAAGCATGTTTCGGGGGTCTGTTCCCTTCGTCAAGCTTGCGTGCTGTGTTGCTAGTTCGGTTTAAAGGGGCTATCCCATGAATAATGTAAAAAATTAAAATCAGACATCATATAGTACATGACAATCTCCTTCTAACAAAGCTAGAACCAGCCCTGTAACTCACATGGATCCAGAGATCTCCACATTCATTGCTCTGCTAGATTTATATCAAGATGACAGCTCAAGGGGAATGTCTTTTCTGCTGCAGTTAAGGGGGCGTGCCCATGCTCTCCCTATCACATCTCAGGAGGCAGTTGAAGGATGAAACTGAGCATGTGCGGCCTTCTCAGTGAGCAGGTCAAAGAAATAAGAAAAAAACTAACACCAGGTGGCGGTATACAGATACATTTTACTGAATAACTCAGTGGTTATGCTAAGTATTAAGGCTGACTAGTCAGCCTGCATTTGTGGGAGGGGCGGAGGCTCTTCTTAAACAAGCCACTGCCTCACTCCTGGGCGTGTGTTCTTCAGGTGCCCCACCCTCCCTCCCTTTTCTTCTCATTTCCACAGGGTATGCCCCCTTTTCTAGGCCTACCCATGGTTATGGCTAAGGGCACACTTCAAGCCATTAAGTTAGGTTTAGCTAGCACACGGCTAGCTGGGTTAGGTTGTTCTTGATGTTTATCTCCCTAGACTTCATCAAGCATCGTTGGCCGTAGCCATGACCACAAATGTTTAATTACATGCAATTATAAAAGTATTCAGATCCAGGTGCTGATTTGAAAACTGTCGAATATTTTTTTTTCGTGGGACGACCCCTTTAAATATCCACAATTTTATAGAACCTGTTTCACCAAATGTTGCAAATCATCACTTATGACAAAGTAAAATAAAATGAATAAGCCTACAAAAGACATTGAAGTTCCAACATTCGTTTAACCCTTTTGGGCTCATGGGTTAAAGTTGCACTGTCCAGTAAATTTCACGGTGTAATAAACGAACCTCTTGCTTAGTATAATCATCACAAAACCCCTTCCCCAAGACCGCCCAACTTAAATCACATACATTATGCCGCTCCTCAAAAAAATGTCTAGCTACCGTAGTTTTACCAAATCTCTTTTTCTGAACCGACTCCTGTTTATTAGCTGCTGTTTTTTAGAGGCAAATGTTCTAATCACAGAACAATGCTAGTTTAGGCCCCTTTCACACGAGCGAGTTTTCCGTGTGGGTGCAATGCGTGACATGAACGCATAGCAGCCACACTGAATCCGGACCCAATAATTTCAATGGGTCTGTGTACATGAGCGTTGTTTTTCACGCATTACTTCTGCGTTGCGTGAAAATCGCAGCATGTTCTATATTCTGCGTTTTTCACGCAGCTCTGCGCCCAATAGAAGTGAATGGGGCTGTGCGAAAAACGCATAGCATCCGCAAGCAAGTGTGGGTGCGATGCGTTTTTCACTGATGATTGCTAAGAAATGTTGTTTGTAAACCTTCAGTTTTTTATCACACGTGTGAAAAATGCATCAAAATCGTAAAAAAACGTAACAACTAAATGCAATAGCAGGCAAAACTGCGAAATCACACAGTTTTCACTGAACGCATCTGGACCTAATCCTCGCTCGTGTGGACCTAATCCTCGCTCGGACACGCTCGTGTGAAAGAAGCCTAAGGCTACATGCACACGACAGTTGTTTTTTGCTGTCCGCAAATCGCGGATCCGTCTTCCTTTTTTTTTCACATCCACATCCGTTCCGTGTGTCCACAAATTTTGTAGGTTGTGTTTCCGTGTGTCCTCCATTTTTTTTTTTGCGGATCTGCAAAAAAAAAACGGAAGGCTTGAACCAGTCTCTTAAAGTACCTGTACAAGTGCCCTGGTTTCCAAGCAACCATCCGCAAAAATAAACGGATGCGGATAACAAACGGTTGGCTTCCGTTGGTCATCCGCATTTTTTGCGGACCCATTGACTTCTATGGGTCCTCAAACCGTTTTTTGCAGACAAGAATAGGACATGCCATTTTTTTTTTTTGCGGACGTGAAATGCGGACAGCGGACACGGACAGGCAACGGAAGAGGCATCCGCATTTTTAACGGATCCATAGAAATTAATGTTAAACCATCGGATCCGTAAAAAAAACGGAACGGAGGCCGCAAAAAACCACTGCCGTGTGCATGTAGGCTTAGTCTAATATTCACTGGTCTCGATGTCTGTCCTACATACACTTTCTCACAAGGGCACTTTAGCATGTAAGTCACATTTTTTCTGTCACACGTAAAGAATCCCCAAATATTTATTTTGGATCCATACAAAGGGTGAGATAGCGTCCCTCCCTTCATGATGGCACTGCAGTTCTGACAAGGCAAACACGGATATGTCCCCTGCTTTGTATGCAGGGAAAAGATTGTTTGGTCTTTTTAGGTGTAAAATCTGCTTAAGTCAATTTATTGCTAACATTTTCCCCTTTCTATATACAACGTGTGGCTTATCTTTAAATAAAGCGCTACATCTTGTATCTTGTGTCAAAATATGCCAATACTTCAAGACCAATTTTTTACCTAACATGGCATGTGTAATAGAAGTGGAACAGAAAATCATTCTATTATTTTTCTTCTCCTTTTTTTATCCTTTTGTTCAGATAATGTATTCCTATCTACTGCCCAACTTCCTGTCCTACATGCATCTTTCTTTTCTCTCATACCCTCTTGGTATGAATTTATTTACCATAGTCATCATACTCCTCTAGTATTGCTCATTATTGCTACATATTCGACTTGCCCTCAACATCAGTTTTTTTGTTATTCCTTTGAACACCTGAGGAGCATGATAACTACAGTATCTTCTCGTTAGTAAATTATTTTTATCTGTCAATTTAGTGAACAGCATAGCAGGCAGATTCAAACCATTTTTTATCACCTCCACGTCCAGATAATGTATATGGGTCCTATCCTTTCTACACTCAATTAAATACGGTAAACATGGTGTTTTACGATAATTATATTCAGCAAGAAGTTTGTTTATTACAACGTGAAGTTTACTGGATAGTGAAACTTAAATGAACTCAAAAGGGTTAAACGAATGTTTCTTCAATGTCTTTTTGTCGGTTTTGCTATTTTGCTAAGTGATGATTTGCAACATTTGGTGAAACGGGTGCAATCAATAACATTGTGGGTATTTAAACCCCACTATCATCGCTACCCTTCATACCTAGATGCCAGGTAGTTCACTAGGAGCCATCAATTCCATTCTGTATATTACCCAAGAGGTTGTCCGGGCTTCAATTATTGATGACCTATCCTCAGGATAGGTCATCAATATCAGATTGGCGGGGGTCAGACACCCGGGACCCCCCCCACCGATCAGCTGTATGAGGAGATGGTGCACATGCTGCCCCCTGTCTCTCTTCCTGCTCATCACTGCTGTCTATGGCAAAGCAGCAGCGAACAGAAAGAGAGACTGGAGATGGCATGTGCACCATCTCCTCATACAGCTGATTGGCAGGGCTGCTGGGTGTCGGGCCCCCGACCAGTGGCGTAGGGATCGCCATAGCAGCCATAGCAATGGCTATAGAATCCTACGCCACTGGGGGCCCAGGCCGCCGGCTGAGGAGCACACACTTACTGTGGGCGCCGGCGCCGCTCCTCCCTGCCCAGCGCCGCCTCCTAGCTAATTTAATCACTGCACTTGCCTCTGAAATTGAAGACAAGCGGCGCAATCTTGCACAGGCACACGGGCAGAGGCATCGAAGTGCGCATGCGCCATCTTCCTGGCCTCTGCCAGTGCGCCTGTGTGAGATTGCACCGCTTCTCTTCAATTTCAGAGGCAAGTGCAGTGAATAAATTAGCTAGGAGGCTGCGCTGGGCGTGGAGGAGATCCACAGATGACACTGATGGGGGGGATATGTGGATGACACTGAGGGGGGAATCTGTGGATGACACTGAGGGGGGAATCTGTGGATGACACTGAGGGGCGAATCTGTGGATGACACTGAGGGGGAATCTGTGGATGACACTGAGGGGGAATCTGTGGATGACACTGAGGGGGATCTGTGGATGACACTGAGGGGGATCTGTGGATGACACTGAGGGGGTGATCTGTGGATGACACTGAGGTGGGATCTGTGGATGACACTGAGGGGGATAATTGGATGACACTGACGGGGGATAATTGGATGACACTGAGGGGGATAATTGGATGACACTGAGGGGGATAATTGGATGACACTGAGGGGGAATCTGTGGATGACACTGAGGGGGAATCTGTGGATGACACTGAGGGGGAATCTGTGGATGACACTGAGGGGGAATCTGTGGATGACACTGAGGGGGAATCTGTGGATGACACTGAGGGGGATCTGTGGATGACACTGAGGGGGAATCTGTGGATGACACTGAGGGGGAATCTGTGGATGACACTGAGGGGGATCTGTGGATGACACTGAGGGGAACCTGTGGATGACACTGAGGGGATCTGTGGATGACACTGAGGGGGATCTATGGATGACACTGAGGGGGTGATCTGTGGATGACACTGAGGTGGGATCTGTGGATGACACTGAGGTGGGATCTGTGGATGACACTGAGGGGGGGGATCTGTGGATGACACTGAGTGGGGGGGATCTGCGGATGACACTGAGGGGGGGGATCTGTGGATGACCTTGAGGGGGTGATCTATGGATGACCTTGAGGGGTGATCTATGGATGACCTTAGAGGGTGATCTGTGGATGACACTGAGGTGGGATCTGTGGATGACACTGAGGGGGTGATCTGTGGATGACACTAAGGGGAGGATCTGTGGATGACACTGAGGGGGGATAATTGGATGACACTGAGGGGGGGAATCTGTGGATGACACTGAGGGGAGAATCTGTGGATGACACTGAGGGGGGGATAATTGGATGACACTGAGGGGGGGGATCTGTGGATGACACTGAGGGGGAGGGATCTGTGGATCAAAATGAGGGGGGGGGATCTGTGGATGACCTTGAGGGGTGATCTATGGATGACCTTGAGGGGTGATCTATGGATGACCTTGAGGGGTGATCTATGGATGACCTTGAGGGGGTGATCTATGGATGACCTTGAGGGGGTGATCTGTGGATGACACTGAGGTGGGATCTGTGGATGACACTGAGGGGGTTATCTGTGGATGACACTAAGGGGAGGATCTGTGGTTGACACTGAGGGGGGATCTGTGGATGACACTGAGGGGGTGATCTGTGGATGGCACTGAGAGGGGAATCTGTGGATGGCACTGAGGGGGATCTGTGGATGACACTGAGGGGGGGGATCTGTGGAGGACACTGAGGGGGGATCTGTAGATGACACTGAGGGGGGATCTGTGCATTACACTGAGGGGGGGGGATCTATGGATGACACTGGGAGGGGACTTTGAGGATGGAACTGAGGTGGGATCTGTGGATTACACTGAGGGGGATCTGTGGATGACACTGAGGGGGATCTGTGGATGACACTGAGGGGGGGATCTGTGGATGACACTGAGGGGGGGATCTGTGGATAACACTGAGGGGGGATCTGTGGATGACACTGAGGGAGGGATCTGTGGATGACACTGAGGGGGGGATCTGTGGATGACACTGAGGGGGGGATTTGTGAATGACACTAAGGGGTATCTGTGGATGACACTGTGCGGGGATCTGTGGGTGACACTGGGGAGGATTTGTGGATGACACTGATGGGGGGGATCTGTGACCGGCGGCCTGATGGGGGATCTGTGGATGACGCTGATGGGGGGGATCTGTGGATTACACTGAGGGAGGGATCTGTGGATGACACTGATGGAGGGATCTGTGGATGACACTGAAAGGGCATCTGTGGATGACACTGACGGGGGATCTGTGGATGACACTAAGGGGGATCTGTGGGTGACACTGAGGGGGAATCTGTGGATGACACTGAGGGGGAATCTGTGTATGACACTGTGGGGGGGGATCTGTGGATGACACTTATGGGGGATCTGTGGATGACACTTAGGGGGGATCTGTGGTTGACATTTAGGTGGGATCTGTGGATGACACTTAGGGGAATCTAGGAAAGGGGGGTGGGGATGTTGGGGTGGGAGGTCCTGGAGGGGTGTTTGGGTGGGAGCTTTGGAAGGGGTGGGAGTTCCAATAGGTATATGGGGGTTGGAGGTTCGGGAAGGGGGGGCCGATAAAATATTTTTGCTATGGGGCCCAGTCATTTATAGCTACGCCCCTGCCCCCGCCAATCTGATATTGATGACCTATCCTGAGGATAGGTCATCAATATTAAAGGCCTGGACAACCCCTTTAAGGGTCACATACATTGGAGCAGCATGCAGACATATTGGGTCTATTTTGCACCCAAATATTGTGCCTGTGCCTTTTTAGTTTGGGCTCACATATGATTTTGTTCATTTTAAATGCTTTAGTGTGTGCCTAGCACTATAGAAGAATTGCAGGTCTGTGATGTTGCTTTTGAAAGTGGTGAATAGAAGATGCGACACAATGCCACATTTCCAACTCAAAGACCTTGGGTAATTTCTTTCTGCCCTTGACACATCCTTAAAGATAAAAAATTTCACATCATAAGAAGTGCCAATTACCTTGGACTCCAAAAAGTATGTTTTCGGATGTTTTTGAAATGTTTAAATCTGTAACCTCTTTTTTTCTGCATATACAACTCTACCCTTATTTGAACCAGATCAGAACTTTCCCCCAAGTTCAAAAGACATCGGCTCGTATGCAGATCTGTGTATGGGTTAAAGGTAGTGTTTAGGAAATCGAAGTTCACAAAGTGGACTTTGATCCAAACTTCAGGGAAAATTTAATTTGCCGAAAAGCCGAATTTCCTCGTGTTTCATGGTAACGAATCAATTTTCCCTGAAATGGGGTAAAAATCTTTAAAAATCATACTCACCTCATCTATTTCAGAGCAAAGAGCCCGCCACCGCCATCTTGATTTTATCTATTCTATTATGTGGATGTCTATTGGGAGCAAGCGCCTTAGCAATCAGCTGATCACCATATTGTAGAGGTTTTCTGCGATAAGACAAAGACTTGAATAGATTTCTCCCTTTAAATATGTTGACATATGAGGTGACAAAAATGTGGGGTCTTCACACAGGTGAGTCGGTTTACTTTTGTTTAACGTCATGCCAATGTATTTGTCCAATTTCTGTTTAATAGGTTTATTTGCTTTGGACACTTTTTTTTTAAATCATTGCTAGAATGTTCCAATCTCCATAAGCTAAACATGGGGCGTCTTATTACCAGGATCATTAGTGGTCTGATCATCTGTGCGGAAACCAGGCGGCAGGTGCTCAATTCCCCTGCAGTGCCACCACAGGAGAGATGAAGTATTACAAAATATTTATCAATGTCCATGAACCATTTGGATAATGGAAAGTCCTCCAGAGCTAAAGATGTACTTTATACTTACTAATAGATGAGGGTCTGGAATTGTGGACCCTTGTATTAACTCAGAAATCCATATTATTCCTTATCTGATGTCACCATGACTTTTAAAGCACTTTCAAAAAGAATTTGTCGGGGACATAAGAAAGCACAGCTGCATTGTTACATGAGTGTTTTGACTGCAAATACGGAGATAATGGATCACTAATGCTAGAAAATATTGCATATATGTATTTTATTGCTTTTTCGACCAAGGACAATATGTACTTTGCAGACCCAGTGACATCATACTTGGATATCTTGGCGTTTGAGCGCATTTCAAGATTGACCCCATTTGACAGTTTTCTCCTGCATGTTAAGAGTTTTCCTTTGAACAGATACACCAGCTCTAGCGGCCTTGTTTGGCTTTGTTCAATGTTTCATTGAGTAGTTCCTGGAACTAGTAAATGGTTGTTGTATATTTCATCTCTTAACAAGATAATGGATGTATTGATCATTGCAGCACTCTAATTGTACATACTCTAATTTAGGATTGTATTAGCCTGCCAGCATTGTGCTACGCTCTCCCTCTACCCACAATAATGATGCCGCCACGGCTGCCATATGTAAATAACAAAAAATGTCAATCAGTAATAACATAAGTGCATATAAAAAGCAGGATAATAACGCTTCCTCGAGATGTCTTCAGAAATTTGTCGTTTGAAACTTTTTACATTTACAGTTTGATCAAGTGGTTTATAATGTGCTGTAAGTGGGATAACCTTTTATAAAATCACAGAAAGCATTAAGCTATAAAAAACATCACTTTTTATTAACTTCAATGATGAGGTCACCAAGAGCTCCAGATTAAGGGTTTATGCACACCACTATGACTATGATGCAGTCTGTTCGGGTCAGGGGAGCCACGGTAGACCCACCCGACATACAGAAGGTGTTTTCGGGGTTGTTCACAGTTTTTTGCATGACCCCTAAAGGAATATCCCATGAGGACAACCATAGTCCGTATGCCCCGCTAGGGTATACAGAGATACTACAGAGAGCAGCTCCTTCTCTAGGAACTCCGAACGACCATGTCTTACATTGCTGTCCATTCAAAGGAATATTTTTCCACATTTCTCCTGAAGTGACTGTTGAGAGTTTCAGCTACAGGACCCACTGCATTCCCATTTTGGACATTAGAAGACAATTGTTTTGAGATTTTGAGACTGTCTGGTTAAGGTCTGTGGAGGTCTCTGGACAAACTATTGTCATCCAGGTGTCACTTTGTTTTTTTTTTTGAAGGCTCCAATAACACTGCCATAATATGCCTAAATAATATTACCAAATAGTCTCATCAATTCCCATATAATACTGTCATATGAGGCCTAAATAATGTAGATATGCAATACCGTGAACGCATTACAGTATATTACAGTGTCAAAGCAACAGAGTCTTGTGCTACCTCCATAATAATTACAAAATACAAATTTTAAAACGGCACTAACCATGACCAGTGCTGTACAACATGCATTTTGTTGGCTGCTAAAGAATGTATGGAACGGGCTCATGAGCCCACCCCATACACAGTGCCTGCTAGCTACATAGCAAAATGAAGACCCACCCGCAGTGGTCAAGATCAGAGATTGCTCTGATCTCAACTGTCTAACCCCTTAGATGCCCCGGTCAATAGCAACCTCAACAGAGATTAGACAGAGGGAGGCATTCCAATCATGGGGTGTCGATCAGTTGTTATAATAGGGTGTAATAGAAAGGTGATGACATTGCTATTCATAGCAATCCAGAAGAATTGCAGTGAATAGTTCAAGTGATCAAACGATTGTAGGTTGAAATCAAATAATGGTTACAAAAAAGAAGTTAAAAATTGTTAAAGTTTGTAAAAACAAAAATATACTAAGAATAAAAAAAAAAACTCACTGATATCAATGCGTCTAAAAATGTCCGAATATTAAAATATCACATTATTTATTCCATACAATAAATACTATAAAAATACCAATGCCAGAATTGTCATTTACAAGTAAATAAGTAATAAACTGATCTCATATACAGTGCTATTCAAGGCATGTGTGGAAACAAAGCTCCAAAGTATTTAAAAAAAGTAGAGGTGTAAATAATTGAATGTAAATTTATTCTGCAGCAGGACGACTCCAAAGATACAGCCAATGTCATTAACTATCTTAGGCTACTTTCACACCAGCGTTTTTGCTGGATCTGTCACGGATCAGCAAAAACGCTTCCGTCACTATAATACAACCATCTGCATCCGTTATCTTTAAAATAGCCAAGACAGATCTGTCATAAACACCAATGAAAGTCAATGGGGGACGGATCCATTTTCTATTGTGTCCGAGAAAATGAAACCATCCCCATTGACTTATATTGTGAGTTATGACGGATCTGTCTTGCTCCGCACCACATCGCGGACTGCTTGCAGCATTATTCTGTCCGCAATGGGGACGCAACCAAATGGAACAGAATGCATTCTGGTTCAATCCGTTTCATTCAGTTCAGTTTTGTCCCTATTGACAATGAATGGGAAGAAAACTGAAGCGTTTTCCCCTGGTATTGAGATCCTTTGACGGATCTCAATAGCGGAAAGGGAAAGAGCAGATGAGAAAGTAGCCTTACGTGTAAAAAGGAAGTAGTCCTGGAGGTGATGATATGGCCCCCACGTACCTGAACACCATCCAGTGTGTCTGGGATTACATGAAAAGACAGAAGGATTTGAGCAAGTCTACATCCACAGATGGTCTGTGGTTTGTCCTTTACGGTCAACCTCCCTGCCGTGTTCCTTCAAACACTGTGCAAGTGTACAAAGAAGAACTGATACTGTTTTGGAAGCAAATGGTGCTGACGCCAAATATTGATTTGATATAGGTATAATATAGAAAGTCACTGGTCTGCACTTCCATCAATGTGATATCAAAAATACAGGGTCTGCCTCCCTCAATTCTGTGAAGGACTGTGGTGCTCAACCTAAATCTCTTGGTAGAAATAAATAGCGGCACTCACCAAATCTTTTGCAGCTTTATTTCTAAAACTCCATTAAAAACATTGCGGATGCAGGTACAGCACAGTTACACGTGTACCGAGCTTCCTGAGGCCTTCTGGAAATGGCTGTTCTCTTTTGCACGTGTATCAAAGACAGCTGACCTAACATTATCTTTATCTGATTGTTCCTTTATATACAGAGCAAAAATGATTTATTTTACTTCAAATGCTACTGAAATGAAAATAACATTAGCACTGGGACGATGTAGTAAGATCAGTGTCGGACTTGGGTACCTAGGGCCCACCAGTAAAATTTATTTTGGGGGGCCCACCAAACAGATACATTCAAGTATAATAAATAATCTAACAAGTTTTTTTTATATGAACGTAGGCTGGTTGAGGTGCTGTACATTGAATATGTGTATGTAGTGCATTAAATCTAATGTGTTATGTGCCACTTGTGCAGGGGGTGGGAGACTAGGGGCCCACCTTGCTCAGGGGCCCACCGGGGGATTCCCCTGTACCCCTTTGGGCCATTTCAAGCCTGAGTAAGAGTCAGTTCTGCCACATGCAATACTTGAATAATGTAAATATTGTTTAACTACAATGAAGGGGGTTCTCCGCATTTTCCTCTAATGATGACCTATCCTCAGTCAGGCACCTGCTGATCAGCTGTATGAAGAGAACAGCTCTTCTCCCTTACCCTGGGTTCAGACCTGAGCGTTCTAAAAACGCGCGTTTTACGCGCGTATTTCAGCGCGTTTTTGCAAATAGGAAACGCGCGTAAAACGCGCGTTCTTGTGATTGACTACTGTGGTGTCAATCACAAAACGCGCGTCAAACGCCCCAAAAGAAGCTCAAGTACTTGTTTATGCGTTGGGCGTTTTACAGCGCGTTCAAACGCGCTGTAAAACGCTCAAGTGTGAACCACTCCCATAGGGATGCATTGGTTTTAATCTGTTGAGCGTTTTACAGCGCGTTTGAACGCGCTGTAAAACGCTCAGGTGTGAACCCAGGGTTAACCTACTCGTTGTCAACACTGAAGGGGTGAACAGTTTAACTACAGCGCCACCGCCCCATTCACTTCAACGGTATGGCTCTGCCCTATTCAGCCGAATACGGTGAAGTGAATTGGACCGAGGAGCTGCAATTACAGCGAGCAGGTAAACTGTGAAGAGAACACAGAGCTCGTACTATCCTAAGCGTAGGTCATCAATATAGTAAAGGAGTAGATCCTCTTTAATACCAAGAATTATGGTAACTAGTGATGAGCAAAGTATTTAAAAGTTTGATTCGGCTGCATCGCCGAATTAAAAAAAATAATCTGCGTTTTGACGAATTGCTTTCCTCCCCATCATTGTACCCTCAGATGCCACATTCATACATGATTTCTGCATATGATATACATACCAAAAAAAATAATACTTACCTGATTAATTTGCTAGCGACGGGTCAGCCACTGCCATCTGGGTTGAAGGTCTGGCGTGAAATTTCGTGCGGCACGAGATGACGTCATCAAGCCGGTCAGCGTCATACGTCACCACGCACGGGATTTTGACCGAGATCTTCAAGCAAGATGGCGGTGGCCAGCCCTTTGCAAGCAAATGGATCAGGTAAGTATCATTTTTTTTACACTTTTTGGCTTTGTGGACAATTAAATTTATCCTGAAGTTTGGATCGAAGTCCACTTTGTGGACTTTAATTCGCTCATCATTGTTGATAACACTAGCTGCGGGAACATCTGGAAATTGACAAACAGTACCAGTACTGGTTCTGAGCAGACAGCCGGCCACACATTAGTTGCATAGGTTCTATGTGCAGCATTGGCGTTCTGAGAACAGGTACCAGGACCCACTCGGACTCACACATTTCCTATTTCATCAGCCAATGTGCCATAGGGAGAGTACTCACAGTCCTCTTGCAATTACAATATGAGTTTTGAACTATATTTGGTTCTTAATCAAGCTAGTATCACGAAACTATGTGTGGTTCGAAACATGTAAGCAGTCTGTTTTATTTTTGCATGTGCACATTTTTTTTTTGATGGAGCAATAAGGTTTAATGCTGTTCGCTTCCATCATGGCTGCTGGAGAACTCTGAGTACTGTTCCTACAGCACTTGTTTTCTGGTCACCACCCCAGTGTGTTTTTCCTCCAACATTACACTGAACCTGCTTTTCTGCTAGAGGACGGTGCATAGCTATCATAAAGTCAATGTGACCATCTGACTCAACTGTTATAAACCTATATTATAGGAATGCCCCCTCCTCAAACTGCTGTTGATGGATCCCTTATTCCATTGTGTGTCCAGTCCACCATATAACCAGGGCAGGTTTTTATCTATTGTAAGTAAGCACTAAAGGATCCTGTTGAATGACAGCATTCAGAGATCTTGAAAAGTTGAGGAATCGATATAGAAAATATCTATGAAGGTTGTAAAACTTTCTATTATAGAAAAGAACATTGATTTGATGTAACTGGAAAAACCCTTTAATATGTCATCAATTCATTAAGTTGCAGGAGCTGATGACATAAGTTGACCTTTCTATATTGGCTGCATTGCTTTTCTTCACTCTTCTCATCCATGTGAATTGCAGATCTATTTATTCGCGTATCATTTGGATTGCAGTTTTATTATTTTATGATGTAATTAAATGCTGGATTCCATTTTGCTCTGTTCAGGATGCATTTCTTTAATGTTGAGTCTTAGGCTGCCAGAAGCGCTTTTCCTTCTCCCTGCACTTAGAGACAAAGGCAGTTTCATCAATAACCTCAGTGTAGCAGCATCGGTGGTGCCTTCACTTTCATTAACATCTTACATTCCTTGCAGGAGAAACCTACATTACAATTATAGAATAAGCCGGAGGATAAACCAGTATCAGTATTATAGGCAGTGCCACATGATAAATTACAAGTAATGTTATAGACAGTAGTGTGAGAGTAACGAGTATTAAAGGGGATGTGCCATCTTCGACATTGGGGGTATATTGCAAGGATATGCCCCCAATGTGCGAAAGAACAGAGCTGTAAAATGGCCACCCACCATTCTCTCCTATTGGAACATGGAAAATAGACGAGCGCTGGCACTGCTATTTCCGCCCCAGCCCAATAGAAGTGAATGGAGCGGGGGCTGCACTGGCCCTGTGCACCTCCCAGTCATTTCAATGGGACTTCTGAAAATAGCTGAGCATGCCGCATGGCTATTTTCGGTGCTCCCATAGGAATGAATGGGGGTTAGCTGCGCATGTGCGGTGTGCCCTCTGGGACTTTGCCTACTAGATCCAAGAGACTGGCTGCATGTGATCTGACAGCCTCTTTTGGTTTCACTTGCTTCAGTGTTGTTGCTCGTAATGACCACACCTCTTGTCTCAGCTGTAGCTTAGTGGTCATTCCAACTCCCCTATTTAATCTGGCTTCACCCATCTTACTATGCGGTTGATAGCTCTATACTGTTGGGGGAAGTGTTGGTGTTTGGATCTCCACGGAGTTCCTGCTCGTCCACATACTATTCGGAGTAAAGTGTCTTTTCCTATTTCTTGTTTAGTGTATCCCCCTATCTTTTGTATTAGGCCTGAGGGGTCCCCTGTTCCTTCAGCTGGGAAGGAGCCAGTCATCCGTTGTCCTGACACTATTTCCAGGGTGAGATAGGGTGAGATAGGGTTTTAGGTTCCTGCACATTAACATTCCTACCATCGAGGTCTGTTCATACAGATAGTAGTCAGGGCTTGGATTAGGAATTCCCTAGGTGGTGACCATCCCCCTATCCCTAGTTTCCAGGCCTAGTACCTTTCCCTTCCCTCTTGTGTTTGGTGTGGAGTTTACTATCCACACCGTGCCGTGACACATATCCTAGCGATATGCTCTCAATGTCTGAAATGGTACAACCCCTTTAATATTATAAACAGTACTTCAGGAGTAATGAGTATTAAAGGGAATCTGTTCACAGAAACCGCCCTATATAACTTTGCATAGACACATAGCTGTGGTTCAACTATTAAAACACTGCTTTCCCAAGTTATGGTACTTTTTCTCAATATGCAAATTAAGTCTTTGGTGCAATCAGGACATTACCATTGCTCTTGAAAAAAAACGGAGAAAGAGAAATAGGTAGAATCGCACATCCACAAGCTCAGCTTCTGAATTGTAACTGCTTCTCTTACCATTGCTCTTGTTGCACCCAAGCTCCGCTCCTTTTTGTGGTCAGCCCCTCCCTCGCTGCTTTGATTGACAGCTGCAGGCAGTGGCAAAGCAGCGAGGGGAGTTCATTGTTATCTGAATGATTCCAAGCTTCCCGGGTCCTGTAGCTGGAGGACAACCCCAAGTCATCACCCCTCTATGCCAGACAGTTAGTATGAGGAGATTGTAGTAATAACGCTGTGCCTGGTGACCAAACATTTCCACCTTGTCCGTCAAAGGATATTGAGGCAGATTTACTATCACATTGAGCCACATTAGACACTTTTGGGGCCTCACTCAAAAGGACAACACATAAAACTTGGCTTGGGGGGATGGAGTATGGCACCAAAATTGGACCAAGATTTTTGTACAAGATTTTGGAACAAGGTAAGCCTACCAATAGGTAGTGTAAAGTTAGATTAAATTGTCTAAAGATTTACAGCGTCTACCCTATAACAAACACCACTGTGATACATTCGGCACATCTTTACACTTTTTTGCACTGTCTAAAAGTTACGCCTGATTCACCCAGTCAGTATTTGTTCAGTGATTTCCATCAGTGATTTTGAGCCAAAACCGGGTGCGGCTCTAAACACAGAACAGGTTCAGATCTTTCCCTTTTACCTTATGTCTGTGGAGGCTTCAATCCCGATTTTGGCTCACAATCACTGATGGATATCATTGACCAAACACTGACGTGTGAATAATGCTGTAGACAGGATTACTAAATCTGACCCATTTTTTTTAGAACCTTTGTAGTTTGCAAATTAACAAACCTAAGTCATGCAGTCATATTTCCTGTGCAGGGAGGAGGCTTTTTTCCTAGCCATCCTTTCATAAAAGCCATAGTTGTTCAGTCTTCTTCAAATTGTCCTTTTATGACCATAAGCATTTCTTAGATCATGTGATGAAGCTCTTGGGTTTACCTTTGTATTAAAGGGTTTCTCCAGGACTTTAATAATGATGACCTATCCTTAGAATAGGTCCAGGGGTGTAGCTATAGGAGGTACAGAGGTAGCATGGGGGCCAAGAGACTGAGGGGGCCCAGGAGACTGAGGGGACCCAAAGACCCTTGTGTTAAAAAAGAAGACGATGGTATTATAGAAATTGCATGCCGGTCAAGTTACACCTCTGGCTGGATGGAAGGGGTTAGGTAAAAATTTGGCATGGTTGCTGTTTCAATTTTTGCTTTGGGCAGCATAGAGGCTATATGTTTCCCTGTTCCTTGTCACAAAGGGAAGGGCGGCCCAAGCTGAACTCTTGCACCAGGGCCAATAACTCTTTAGCAATTCCCCTGGATAGGTCTCTTTAATATCAGATGGGTGAAGGGTTTGGCCTTTGGCATGCCCTCTGATCAGCCACTTAAAGAGATTGCAGAACACAGAATATAATAAGTCATCATCAGTATTTAACTCCCGGAGAACCGCTTTAAATGCTCTGACCTTGGACTGAATTTGGTGGGATGCCCACTCCTGGGTATCTGTCTCTAAGGTTCTTGATTTTTTTAACATTCCTTCTTACTGTAGCCTTGTGAAATTTTTGAAGATGACCTTATATCGCTTACCAGGTTGATGATCAGCCACAGTTGCTTCTCTGAGGTCATGACCGATGTCTTTACTTCTTGGCATGACCCAGACACACACCTGCGTGCTCCAGAACACCAAGATGTCCGTGGTCCTGCTTTTAAGTAGTTACATGTATTGATGATTAAAGAGTCTAAGATTAACAATTTATTTTCCAATAACACCTCACCTCACGTGTATTGTGTCTTGTATTGCAGCTCAGCTCCATTAAAGTGGCTGGACATATCTCACACACCCTGTGGACAGATATGGTATTGTTTATAGAAGAAAGCAGCCATTTTTTTCTAATCCTGAACAGACGCTTTAACTAATCATTTGCATTGGCTAATTCTTCTCCTAATGAGACTGCATAAGACTGCAAGGGTGAAGCAATGTTGTAAAGAAGGGCTGCTCTAAAATGATGTCAGAGACTGCTAAATCCTACAGACTATAAGTTATTTTTTCAAAAGATGGTTCTTTAAGTCAATGAGCTATAGGCTGTACTTAGTTTTTCCACCTTGTTTCCGTAAAAATGCCAAAATATTAAAATCTGTGGTATTTGGCTATTTGCTTATAGAAGATGGTCAGGGGTACACTATTATTTTTTAGGTTCGGGTAGAAAAAAAATATAGAATAAGAGAATTACTTTGCAGCAGCCACATGGGCCATAGATACAGTGATCAGGAAGGGACCTCATTGACTTCTATGGGAGAGTTCTGTAGACATGATCTGTGACCTGTGCAGGGGTGATTGTACAAGGAAAGAATAGATAAGCTCTGACAATCACCTTTTGTGAATGGTGGATCCTGTCTATCTATACACACTGAGGATATCATTATAGACAGGTTTAGTATGGCAGATAACTGCAGTAATGTGATCTGCACAGACCAAGAAGTGGCACCTATTATTAGGCGTAGGGTGGATTCACATCAGCGTTATCGATTCCGTTATAACATGGTCATAATGGAAAATAACGGAATCCATAAGACGGAAATCAAAACGGAAGCCTTTAAGAAGCATTCCGTTTTGATCCTTCATAATACAAGTCTATGGGCAGCAGAATGGATCCGTCCTGGTTTCCATTATGCAGGTGTCTAGTCCTGCATAACAGAAACGGGACAGATCCGTTATGCTGCCCATAGACTTCTATTATGACGAAATACAAAACGGAAGCCTTTAAAAGGCATTCCGTTTTGCTTTCCGTCATAATAGAAGTCTATGGGGATCATAACGGATCCGTCCTATTTCTGTTATGCTGAACTGAAAAAAAAGTCCTGTAAACGGATCCGTTATGATTCCCATAGACCTCTATTATAACGGATCAAAAAGGAAAAGGCTTCCGTCTTGATTTCCGTCTTATGGATTCCATTATTTTCCGTTATGACCATGTTATAACGAATGCAGGTATGGTTGGGCGGTTGGGTGAAAGAGACGGTTCCTGGACACCACTTGTCTTGCTCAATAATTATTTTATTATATATATTGCGGATTGCCAGTTACAGAAAGTAGTGACGTTTCGGCATTGGCCTTCATCAGAACACTGTAAACATAGATAATACAGTAACTAAGTTTCATATGGCATAATTTTCAAAGTTACATGTCAGATTTCATATATAAATTCATAATCGGGGAAAAGACAGTCACAGATAAAAATAATATCTTTAGGTTACTTGATAATAAGTTTAGGAGGCATATAGACAATGCTGACTATAACAGATCAATAGTCCAACACTTCATGTGTTACTGCTCCATAGATCAATTATATAAAGATACAATGTTCATCTGGTGCTACAAACTGGAGAAGGAGATAAGGAACTGGAGAGCAGAACTTCGATGAATGTACTATATATATAAATAAAACGGTTTTTCATTTCTTAATTTGGTAAAAACCAAGATGTGATGATATTGCATAGTATAGACATGTACTGTAATCCTACTCAGCAATGAAGCTGATAGTATATCCGTAACACTGAGGACTCACCTAGATGTGCCGCAAGAAGTAACAACCAAATCTTGTAGGTATGGGCTCTGTGGCCGTGTGGCGGTGCTTATAGGGCTATACTGAGCCGCTGTTGCTGCCATCATGTGCCGCTGATGACCGAGGAATAAATACACGCTGTTACCGGCATGCTCCCTCAACACGTGACGTGCTGCCCGGATGTGACGTCAGTCTATGCGGGACGCGCGCATGTTAGACCGATGTAAGGGCGGAAGTGACGTGGCCCCTAAGAAGGGCGGAAGCGCTGTTAGTGTTATTCTCCTAAGGGAAGCGCTTGTAAACAATTGCCAGTGAGCGACTGAACACAAAGCTGCTATATATGTGTCCTTAGGTAAGTTGTTGTTGCGAATAACAACCTACCCGCTTAACCACTTGAAGACCACAGGTTTACACCCCCCTAGTGACCAGGCCCTTTTTTACAAATCCGCACTACACTACTTTCACCGTTTATTGCTCGGTCATACAACTTACCACCCAAATGAATTTTACCTCCTTTTCTTCTCACTAATAGAGCTTTCATTTGGTGGTATTTCATTGCTGCTGACATTTTTACTTTTTTTGCTATTAATAAAAATGTAACGACATTTTTGCAAAAAAATGACATTTTTCACTTTCTGTTGTAAAATTTTTCAAAAAAAACTACATTTCTATATAAATTTTTCACAAAATTTGTTGTTCTACATGTCTTTGATAAAAAAAAAATCTAATAAGTGTATATTTATTGGTTTGGGTAAAAGTTTACAAACTATGGTGCAAAAAAGTAAATTTCTGCATTTTGAAGCAGCTCTGACTTTCTGAGCACCTGTCATGTTTCTTCAGGTGCTAGAATGCCAGGATAGTATGAATACCCCCAAATCACACCATTTTAGATAGAAGACACCCCAAAGTATTCACGGAGGGGCATGGTGAGTTCATGTATCATTTCATTTTTTTTCACAAGTTAGCGGAAAATGACACTTTCTGAGGAAAAAAATAAAATAATAAAGTTTCCATTTCTGCTAACTTCTGGCAAAAAAAAAAAAATCTCAGACGGACTCACTATGCCCCTCAGTGAATACCTTGGGGTGTCTACTTTCGAAATGGGGTCATTTGTGGGGTGTGTTTACTGCTCTGGCATTTTGGGCGGGGCTAAATTGTGAGCAGCCATGTAAAACCTAAAGGTACTCGTTGGAATTTGGGCCCCTTTGCGCATCTTAGCTGCAAAAAGTGTCACTCATGTGGTATCGCCGTACTCAGGAGAAGTAGGGCAATGTGTTTTGGGGTGTATTTTTACATATACCTATGCTGGGTGAGAGAAATATCTCTGTAAATTGTCAACTTTGTGTAAAAAATTTAAAAAGTTGTCGTTTACAGAGATATTTCTCACACAAAGTATGGGTATATATAAAAATACACCCTAACACTGCCCTACTTCTCTGAGTACGGCGATACCATGAGTGACACTTTGCAGCCTGAGTGCTAAAGGGCCCTAAAACCAATGAGTACCTTTAGGATTTCTGAGCCATTTTTACGCATTTGGATTCCAGACTTCTTCTCACGCTTTAGGGGCCCCTAAAATGCCAGGGCAGTATAAATACCCACATGTGACCCCATTTTAGAAAGAAGACACCCCAAGGTATTCCGTGAGGGGTATGGTGAGTTCATGTAAATTTTATTTTTGTCACAAGTTAGTGGAATATGAGACTTTGTAAAAAAAAAAAAAAATATCAATTTCCGCTAACTTGTGCCAAAAAAAAAAATTTCTGTGAACTCGCCATGACCCTCACGGAATACCTTGGGGTGTCTTCTTTCCAAAATGGGGTCACTTGTGGGGTATTTCTACTGCCCTGGCATTTTAGGGGCCCTAAGCGTGAGAAGAAAAATGCGGAAAAATGCCCTGTGAAATCCTAAAGGTACTCATTGGAATTAGGGCCCTTTGCGCATCTTGGCTGCAAAAGTGTCACTCATGTGGTATCGCCGTACTCAGGAGAAGTAGGGCAATGTGTTTTAGGGTGTATTTTACATATACCCATGCTGGGTGAGAGAAATATCTCTGTAAATGACAACTTTTAAAACAAATTTATACAAAGTTGTCAGTTTACAGAGATATTTCTCTCACCCAGCATGGGTATATGTAAAAATACACTCCAAGCACATTGCCCTACTTCTCCTGAGTACGGCGATACCACATGAGTGACACTTTTGCTGCCTGAGTGCGCAAAGGGCCCTAATTCTAATGAGTACCTTTAGGAGGGCATTTTTACGCATTTTTCTTCTCACGCTTTAGGGCCCCTAAAATGCCAGGGCAGTATAAATACCCACATGTGACCCCATTTTGGAAAGAAGACACCCTAAGGTATTCCGTGAGGGGCATGGCGAGTTCACAGAAGATTTTTTTTTTGGCACAAGTTAGCGGAAATTGATTTTTTATTGTTTTTTCTCGCAAAGTCTCCCTTTCCGCTAACTTTTGACAAAAAGATTAAATTTTTCATGGACTCACTATGCCCCTCAGCGAATACCTTGGGATGTCTTCTTTCCAAAATGGGGTCATTTGTGGGGTGTTTGTACTGTTCTGGCATTTTGGGCGGGGCTAAATTGTGAGCAGCCATGTAAAAGCTAAAGGTACTCGTTGGAATTTGGGCCCCTTTGCGCACCCAGGCTGCAAAAAAGTGTCACTCATGTGGTATCTCCGTACTCAGGAGAAGTAGGGCAATGTGTTTTGGGGTGTATGTTTACATATACCCATGTTGGGTGAGAGTAATATCTCTGTAAATTGACAACTTTGTATTAAAAAAATTAAAAAGTTGTCGTTTACAGCGATATTTCTCACACAAAGTATAGGTATATGTAAAAATACACCCAAACACATTGCCCTACTTCTCCTGAGACAGCGATACCACATGTGTGACACTTTTGCAGTCAAGATGCAAAGGGGCCCTAAAACCAATGAGTACCTTTAAGATTTCTGAGCCATTTTTACGCATTTGGATTCTCACGCTTTAGGACCCCTAAAATGCCAGGTCAGTATAAATACCCCACATGTGACCCCATTTTGGAAAGAAGACACCCAAGGTATTCCGTGAGGGGCATGGCGAGTTCACAGAAAAAAAATTTTGGCACAAGTTAGCGGAAATTGATATATATATATTTTTTTACAAAGTCTCATATTCCACTAACTTGTGACAAAAAATAAAATTTTGCATGAACTCACCATACCCCTCACGGAATACCTTGGGGTGTCTTCTTTCTAAAATGGGGTCACATGTGGAGTATTTATACTGTCCTGGCATTTGAGGGTCTCCATAATCATTACACGTATGGCCAGCATTAGGAGTTTCTGCGATTCTCCTTATATTGAGCATACGGGTAATGAGATTTTTTCCGTTCAGCCTCTGGGCTGAAAAAAAAAAAAAATGAGCGGCGCAGATTTTTCATTCGCATCGATCAATGTGGATGAAAAAATCTCTGCCAAATCAGTGACTGCGGTGCGGTGGGCTGGGCGCTAGCTACCTAACAAGTAGCTAGCTAACTGGCGGTGATAAGGGACCCTTATGCCCCATTCACACGTCCGCAATTCTGTTTGCGGAGCGGAATTGCGGACCCATTCATTTCTATGGGGACAGACTTTGTCCCGCTCGGATCCGGAATTACGGATCCGCGCTTCGAGTCTGCACTTCCGTTCCGCAAAAATATAGAACATGTCCTATTCTTGTCCGCAATTGCGGACAAGAAAAAGCATTTTCTATATAGTTCTGTGCGGATCTGCAAAATGCGGAAAGCACATTGCCGGTGTCCGTATTTTGCGGATCCGTAGATCCATGGATCCGCAGATCCATGGATCCATAAAACACATACGGACGTCTGAATGAGCCTGTAGGGGGGTGATTAGTGACAGGGGGGGGTGACAGGGGGTGATCAGGGGGGGTGACATTGGTGATCAGGGGGGTGACATGGGTGATCAGGGGTTAATCAGTGATGGGGGGTGGGGGGGGGGGTGTGTGTAGTGATTGGTGCACTTTACCTTTGTTTCCTCTGGTGGTCCCAAACAAAGGGACCACCAGACGAGCAGACAGCAGGCATATCAGACGCTGTTTACAAAACAGCGTCTGATATGCGATTTAAATGCGGTTTTTTCCGCATCTACAGCCTGCCAGCGCATGATCAGCGCTGGCAGGCTGTAGTTTCAGTTGTCCCGGCTCCGATCACATGAACGCGCGCGCACGCCGCGCGCGCGTTCATGTGAAATCTCGGGTCTCACGAGATGACGCCGATAGACGGCAGTGAGACCTGAGAGAGCCGCCGCGCCGACGCCCATTGGCGTTAGCGTGGCGGCAAGTGGTTAATTCATGCAGATTCTGGATAAATGATACAAATAGATCAAATTGGGTGGATACTGAAAAGGATACTATGGGATGCGGAGACATCAGCGGGTGTTCCTCAGTGTTTGGTCTGTAGAAATAGATTGAAAATAATACATATGAGATGTTAATGTAAAAATCATAAAACAGTCATAAAACAAACATAGCAGAAGTCATAGAGATTAGAGAAAAACAATCATAAGGAACAATTAAGATCATACTCCCGATTTAACCCCTTTGGTTCCAAGGTCTGAAGTCTATGGATCCAAAAGGCCTCCCTATTGGTGAGGATTTTGTTGATGTCACCTCCTCTTCTTGGGGCTAAAATTTGTTCGACCACTTGGAACTTCAATTGTGAAATGGTATATGTTATAACGGAAAGCCAGAACAGAATCCATAATGCTGATGGCCAGTGCGAAAACTGCAGGATTTTATGGTTTTTGCTTAAATATAGATATTGGCATGGAAAATTTAAAATAACATAAAATTAAAAATAGCAAAATCAAATATTATTTAAAACATAAAAACATGATTTAATCCTTAAGATGCCGGAGTTTTTTTGTTTTTGAATGTTTTAAATTTTTTATATATTTTTAAAGTTTTTTTTAAATTTTTTATGATTTTGAAGCTTTTAATAGGCGCCACTTCTTGGTCTGTGCAGATCATATTACTGCAGTACAACCCATGATTTGTACAGAATTGCTCATTACTTATATTGGCCTACCACCTGCTGGCAAAAATAAGAATTGCAGCTTCAATACCCTGGGTCTCTTCAGAGAGACCCAGCGTATTGAATTCAACTACCGGCATCCTCATTGGTTGCAGAGGATTCCGGAAAGAAATGCTTCCTAGGTTTTAATCCTTTAGATGCCGTGATCTCACTTGATCATGGTATCTAAAGGCATTAATAACCGTGATTGGCATTATTGCCGGTCACAGTCATTAGCCGCGGGTCTATGCTGTTTTTGAAACAGTGGAGACCCGCCGGCCATGACATGAACGGGTTAAGCAATAGGTCATTTTCTGATTACACATTCCCTTTAAGGATGTCAGAATATGATGACACAAAGCAATCTTTTTCTAAGAAAGGAGTTTTTTAATGTTTAAAGATAGTAAAACTTAACAAAAACAAATTGGTATCTCCAAAATACTGATCCACAGAATAAAGTTAATATGTAATTTTTACCATGTAGCGAATTCAGCAAAAACAAGACCCTAAAAATAATGGCTAAATTTTAAAAACTATACAATACCACAGAGGTACCCAAAAAATGGTTGCATTAAAGAATCCAACTATTCCCACATAAAATAAGCTGCCATATAGTTAAGTAGATTTAAAAATGTAAAACTTATAGCTTTTGAAATGGAGAGATATTTTTTTTTTACTGGAGCCTGCAGTATCAAGCCTGCATCCTTGAGTTGTCAATGGCCATAGGTTGGTAAGTGATGTGGGCACTACCTGCTTGACATTTATGGGATACCATATAGCACACAGACAATATAAAATACACATAACAATCCCTTTTTTCCCCCAAATAACAAATAACAGTGACCAGCCAATAAAGTAGGGAATATAACTGCATCCTGTGCATCTGCTATGTGTTAAGTTTAGACCCCAAATGTGCAATCAGCACAGGGGCAACTATAGAGGGTGCACAGGTAAATAGTCAAAAATGAACGTTGTTAGAAGGGAACAAAGGCCCTTCTACCACATAAGAAGACACTAATATCATAAATGGCACATGATAAGTTAGGGGCACTGGTATTGATTTTACATTAGTGCCCCAGTCATCCAGAGCAGTAGGGTCCCTTCAGACTATTATCACGTCATGTGGAGTTGTAGGATGACTTGAAAAAGTTACCAAACATCTAGAATCTAGATTATAAAGTAAATGTTTATGGGGTATTTCATAAATCAGAAACTCTCCTAAAACTCCCCAAAATAGAAAAACATTAAACTTTATATTCATTATTTTAACCTTTGAAATGATGCTTGGGTTCCCTGCTACAAACTTCCTTCATTTTCACAGTTCCTACGTATGTTAAGGTGTACGTACGTAAGGCAAAATGATATGCAATGTAATAATAATGTATAATAATAATTATCATGTATAATAATAATAATAATGTAATGTATGTAAGTCAAAATGATATGCAGTTTTGCACCCACATACCTGTAGTCCTAAGGCAGGAGAATGAAGCAAAATTTTAAAAATATCTTCATATTATTTTCCTGTTTGGTGGAAGTTTAAGGAAAACTGGTAACGCCAGGATGTTGATGATCAAAAATCTGGAATGATTTCACAAGGACATTTTTCTGTTTAACTTCAGTTCTGAGTAAGAAGACAAGGGTGTTCCAAGGTGAATGACTGGTGGCTGCTCTTTTCTAAATCTCCCATGTTCTTAGAACATTATAATCTTCCACTTGTGTCCTTTAGCCCCGTAAAACCTAAAGTATCTATCAAATTTGTCATTGAGAGGTCGGAAATATGTCTTGTGGTAATCACTTCACGCTCTCCTAGTAAACTGAAATGACCCCACTTACACCGTCTTGAGTAATTCGTATCTTTCTCTGTGAAGGTGGAAAGACAAAAGTCATAGTGTTTTTCAGTTATTAATCTTCACCTCCTGAGGTTGATGATAACACTTTCTTAAAGACTTAAACCACATGTCTCCGGCTCTGAAAAGAAGGCATAAAACAACCTTTGTCACCAACTTATTGTTCAAAGAGAAAGGAAATATTTCAAGACGGTGGCAGACATGGAGAAGACACTAGTGGAAGTGGCAAACATAAAGAGAGAAATTTTAGGATGTAGCAAAAGTTCTGGAAATAAATTGGAGCATGAAGACTGAGAGATTATGGAAGAGGCCTATGCTTCTAAGACATCAGATGAATAATATAAATGAGGCAGTGGTGCCAAATGTCACAATGCTTGCTTAAAGGGAAAGGAAATATTTCAAGATGGTGGCAAGCATCGGGAAAACATCGGTGTAAGAGCTTAATTAAAGAAAGAAGTTTTATCAAAAGTTATAGAAATCAGTAGTAAAAAGTCAGCGCATCTGTATTATTTCTTGAAGACCTTGTTTTTAGCCTGGAAACTTTTCTCAGAACTTCAAAAAGAAAGCCAGTTGAATGGCTAGAGAAACAACTTCAAGAAAAGACGCAGCAAGTCCATTTGCTCTGTGACCTGGATGAACAAGAACCTTAATAGACATGTCAGAGGATAAAACTTGAGGCCTATGCTCTAAAGACAACAGATGAGTAATACGATGAAGGTAGCGGTGCTTTAAAGAAGGTCCTGTAAAGGAAGAAATAATTACGGGTGGGCGGGAAGGGTGAAATAAAAATAAAAAATATCGCTAACTTTTTGAAAGTTCCACCATTTCAGAGCAGTAGCTGCCATCATGGACATTTCTGGTCCCAATCAGGCCAAAAGCGCGGACATTCCATTCCAAATCACGTGACCGCAGCAGCAAATCTCTGACCTCAGTGGTCACCTGCACAACTGAATATTTACATAAAATGTGACTCAATCATCATTGATGTCAGTGAGAATGGTAGGTTCCAGATCACGGGAGGTCCTAACAGCAAGATTTTTTTTCGCAATAAGCAATTTTCAATTTTGGACAACTCTTTAAATATGTCTATAACTGCCCAATATACAATGTACAATGAATTAAAAAAAAAAAAAAAAACTTTTAGGATATTCTACTCATTTCTTACTTGTTCCCACTATTCGTCTTATATGTCTTATATTGTCATGCCATGTATAGCCCATGAAAATAAATAGTGGCAACAAAAAGGGTGGCAATGCTAACCAGAGTGTTGGGTAGTAAAAGGAAATAAAATTGGTTGTGAAAGCAGAATGTATGACAGCCATAATCTAGACCGTTTCAGATGCCGCAACCTCATGATTTGTGCAGGCTCGTGATTAAGAGTCCAATGCCTAAATGTTACAGTAACAATACAGCAGGCTTCAATGTATTTTTGGAACAAAAACACCTTTGGAAGACGATCGCAGGGGTACTGCCATATGAGGACAATGAAGCCGCACCAGCACACTTAGGGTTATAGTCTCGTTCTCCTTCTTGTTCCTGTCTGCAGTCGAAAGGTTTTTTTCGTTGTTTCCATGGCAACGCTATATCTGTCTGCCAGCTCTGTCGTAAGTTATTGAACTGAGACTGGCTTTTGGTTTAGCAGATAATTAGGTTCTGTCTCACAGGTTCATTTTCCTGTGACTGGGACGTGAATATGACCTACAGCTGGCCTCAATTTCACTGTCACAGACAAAACTTTTAACCCGTCATATTCTCCGTGGCAAACAAAAGCGAGTGCCTTGGTTGTTTTTTGGCTTTTTTTTAATACCTTTTCTCATTTTCTAGGACTGAACATAAAATCACAATAAATCTAAATGGGAACACATACAGTATATTGAACAAGCCTGCTGAAAGTAAATTATGAAACTCATGTTTTGGTAAAAACACATTGTAGATACAGTTCTGGTTCCATTGTTTTTGGCTCTTCTGTAACCTAAATGTATACATCTACGTAATAACGTTATCCTTAAATACGAGCTTCTGCTCATGGTTTAGGTTTCTCCTGTCTTGCACTGACCCCACCTTCCTCCACCGATCCAGTCATTTTTATTCTCCGTTCCAAAATGTGTTCTTTGTCCACCTTGAATTGAAGGGGCTGCGGTGTTATTTACTATTTCTGATGACAGGGTGAAGCTTCGTTGTTACCTTTCTCTGTCTCTGCCTCGGTGAAAGATGTCACAGCATGAAGTACTTGTTTAGAAAAATATCTGTTGCTATCAACGGCTATTTTTTGGTAATGACATCACTGTCTGGATCTCATTTGATGCTCTGTGGGCTTCCCTCGTCTCCGACTGAAACACCATAGACTGTATTATTGTAGGAATGACAACATCACCCAAAATAACTAGAATTAGTAACTGGGTAGATGGAATTTTTTTTTTTCTTCTGCTGTGTCTCTTTCGAAAAATAGAGAATCCTACTGCGTCCAAGTTCTCTTTAGAGAGTTTAGTCTTAATCGGAAACTGCACATTGGAAGATATTACTCTTTGAAATAGCATACCTTGTACTAGTACGATCATGATTATGTATGACATATGCTTCTCTTCAGCCACATTCACAGCTACATCCCAAATTTTCTTAGCTACAACAATGTTGCTGAAGTCCGTTGAATTATAGAATATGGTTTGTAGGAAAATAGGGAGAAGGAATAAGTGCAATTAGGCTCTATTAACATTTTTGGCTATCTCTGAGCAGAAGAGGTAAGTTGTTTAATTTATTTTACTGTGTGATATGAGGTCTTATGAAGATTGGGGAGGGGGGGTCTGATTGGGGAGTATGATCTGACGTCTAAAAAAGATAGGGGATCTAAATGAAGGGGCTGATCTGAGGTCTGATCAAGATTGTGGTCTTACTGGAGCGTCTGATTGAGGTCTGATAAAGATTGGGGGTCTGATTGGGTGGTCTGATGAAGACTGAGTCTGAACTTAGGTCTGATAAAGACTAGGGGTCTGAGGAAGATTGGAGGTCTCATATGGGGTCTGTTGAAGTTTGTAGATTTGTTTTTGAGTCTAACCTGAGATGTCATGAAAATTGGGAGTTTGATCTGAGGTCTGATGAAAGTTGGTGCATCTTATGATCAAGTGCATTCTTTAAAGTGACAAATATGGTTTATGTCAGGAAAAATACTTGACTTATACCTCTGACTTATCCATTGGCCCCCACATATACTAAAATATTGTCTCTTGGCATCTGCTAGGCTGGCATGTTTTGGTACACAATTATGTTCACTATATGAAAGCTAATTCTACTGTAGTACTATACCGTGTGGTATATATTTTATACAATAGTAGTCAATGGCCGATGTATGCCACCATATGTCTACAGAGCGACGTACATTGGAAGTATAAATAGGACATGTCACTGAAATAAACGTGGCCTAAATGGGGGGAACTGCTCAAACCCCAAACACTGTTGCGTGTTTCTAACTGGGGAAGCAGCTTCTCCGCATGTAGTACGCAGCGAGCGGCCATCCCCAGCAAAAATTGCATACAACGGAGGATGCCGGCGTGAACCACATGCACCACACAAACATCCTACACAAAATGAAACAATGTGCGGATTAAAATATATAAACACATAAATCACTGAAAATAAGTGCACCACAAGGATAAGCACCTGACATCACTGGTCAATCCCTCAAGCTGATGTTAAAAGCTGAGCCATTCGCCAATATCTTCCAGTCAGGAACATATCGGAGCCCCTCATGCACCACGTCAAGGTTTCTCAGCATAGCATGAGGTCCTACCACTAGACTACCTATGTTGTGTGAACAGCGTCTGAAAGGTGCAGATATCCAGCTTACAGCCCCAATCCCACTCACCTGCACTGCAGGACCAACAATGTGTCACAGGCTCCCAGGTGCAGCAGAATGTTACCAGCCATACGGAATGGCACATTCATTACATATAAAGCAAAGATCACAGAAATAAACGTGGCCTAAATGGGTGAAACTGCTCAAACCCCAAACACTGTTGCGTGTTTCTAACTGGGGGAGCAGCTCCTCCGCATGTGGTTCCCGCCGGCATCCTCCATTGTATGCAATTTTTGCTGGGGATAGCCGCTTGCTGGGAACCACATGCGGAGGAGCTGCTCCCCCAGTTAGAAACACACAACAGTGTTTGGGGTGTGAGCAGTTCCACCCATTTAGGCCACGTTTATTTCTGTGATTTTTCCTATCCAATGTCCGTTGTAGGTGCGGCCATTTTCTCCCATTGCATTGTTGGTCCTGCAGTGCAGGTGAGTGGGATTGGGGCTGTGAGCTGGATATCTGCACCTTTCAGACGCTGTTCACACACCATAGGAAGTCTATTGGTCGGACCCCATGCCATGCTGAGAAACCTTGACGTGGTGCATGAGGGGCTCCGATATGTTCCTGACTGGAAGATATTGGCGAGTGTCTCAGCTTTTAACATCAGCTTGAGGGATTGGCCAGTGTTGTCAGGTGCTTATCCTTGTGGTGCACTTTTTTTCAGTGATTTATATAAATAGGACATAGCCAACCAACCAACATGCGAACACAGCCCAATAAGTACAACTCTATCTCCAATCTTACTTCCACTTGGGCATCTCTATTAAAAGTGACATTTTTTCAATGCTTTCTATGTTCCAATATGGTCTTATTGTATTTGCAAAAGAAGCTTAGGAACAAACATTCTGCCATCAATTTGTGAACGAAAATGTTGTATATTATCCAAAGACAATGTACACTGTACAATGACACAATATAAAAAATGTTTATAAACCAAGGAAAACATTGGGGGAAAATGTGCTCTGGTCCTTGAAATGGCGTCTGTCGTTGGGTTTATCATCAAAATTAAATTACTAGTGGTAAAAAAGATAAAACAAAAATGATAAAGTATAAAGCTCAATTTTCACTAAGGCTCAATTCAGACTGCATTGGAGGTCTAGGTCAGGAAATACTCCTCTGGTGGAAACCTCCATCGTATTACTGTCAAAATTCTGGCACATATTACCTTTCCAATGACATGGGCCACCAACATATGCCAAAAGGATACTCTTTTTGTCAAACATCAGATCAGTGAGGCACTATTCTTATGTTTGGCATAGTGTAAGTATAACCTACCAGTGCTTGGTCCCCCAAAAAAACTAAACCTTAAAGAGAATCTGCCATCAAGATCCACCCTATTAAACCAGGCATACTGCCTAGTAAGGTTGATCATGGTGATATATCAGCGCTATCGTTCATATTAGCATTATTGCCGACATAATTTCCGGGACTCACCTTACCATTAATATAGCCTCCGGAATTTGGTTGAATACAACGAGGTGTGCTACAGCCCCAAAGAATAGTGGAAATAATACCGTATTACTGAATTAGCTGGACATACTACGGGAGACTGATTCACTTATTACACAGTGAGAACAGGACACACGCTGAGACAGGTAACCATTACCAGAGTGCTACAGCCACGTGGGACGCCGCTGTGTGATAAGCTCTGCATCACACCGTCAGACCCACGGCATGTGAGTATGGAAACACTATGTTACTCGTCTATATGAGAATTGCATCTGTGTAGCCATACTGTTGCCTTCAATATAAATTATCACATCGGTCAGCGATTTACTATATTGGGAATATTACAAATGCATCTTTTGGAAACCGTTCAAATCCTTGGCTATTCAGGAGTGGAACCAGATTACCACAGAAAGCTACAATGTTGTGATTAAAAATTACAGTGTAGCTGTCCAAATATATATATATATATATATATATATATATATATACAGTTGTGTTCAAAATTATTCAACCCCCAATGCTGTAAAGGGTTTTAGGGAATTTAGTGTACATTTGTAATTGTATTCAGAATGAAATCTTACAAGGACTTTTTAAAGAACCAAATGCAACTAAAATGACATCAATTGTTTTTGTAATACAGTATTAAATGTTTTTTTGTGATTTCTTCATTGACACAATTATTCAACCCCTTAAAGACTACCACTCTTAAGAATAGAGGTTCATTCAAGTGTTTTCGATCAGGTATTGAAAACTCCTGTGGATGTCAAGGAGCAGCAATCAAGCATAATAAGCCCCAATTAGGCAGATGTAAAATGACTGTGATACTCGGCTCCTTCTAGACATTTACTGGTGTGTTTACAAACATGGTGAAGTCAAGAGAATGGTCCAGGAAGACAAGAGAAGAGGTGATTTCTCTTCACAGGAAGGGCAATGGCTATAAGAAGATTGCAAAGATGTTAAACATACCAAGAGACACCATAGGAAGCATCATTCGCAAATTCAAGGCAAAGGGCACTGTTGAAACGCTACCTGGTCGTGGCAGAAAGAAGATGCTGACTTCGACTGCTGTGCGCTACCTGAAGCACAAAGTGGAGAAAAGTCCCCGTGTGACTGCTGAGGAACTGAAAAAGATTTGTCAGATGCGGGTACTGAAGTTTCAGCTCAGACAATAAGGCGCACACTGCGTAATGAAGGCCTCCATGCCAGAACTCCCAGGCGCACCCCCTTGCTGTCTCCAAAGAATAAGAAGAGTCGACTGCAGTATGCCAAAAGTCATGTGGACAAACCACAAAAATTTTGGGATAGTGTTCTGTGGACTGATGAAACAAAATTAGAACTGTTTGGGCCCATGGATCAACGCTATGTTTGGAGGAGGAAGAACAAGGCCTATGAATAAAAGAACACCTTGCCTACTGTGAAGCATGGCGGGGGTCAATCATGCTTTGGGGCTGTTTTGCTTCTACAGGTACAGGGAAGCTTCAGTGTGTGCAAGGTACCATGAATTCTCTTCAGTACCAGGAGATATTGGATGAAAATGTGATGCAGTCCGTCACAAACCTGAGGCTTGGGAGACGTTGGACCTTTCAACAGGACAATGATCCCAAACATACCTCCAAGTCCACTAGAGCATGGTTGCAGATTAAAGGCTGGAACATTTTGAAGTGGCCATCGCAGTCACCAGACTTAAATCCGATTGAGAACCTCTGGTGGGACTTAAAGAAAGCAGTTGCAGCGCGCTAGCCTAAGAATGTGACTGAACTGGAGGCTTTTGCCCATGAAGAATGGGCGAAGATAACCGTAGATCGCTGCAAGACACTTGTGTCAAGCTATGCTTCACGTTTAAAACCTGTTATAACTGGAAAAGGATGTTGTACTAAGTACTAAGATTGAATGTCACTTGGGGGTTGAATAAAACTGATAATGATGTGAGCACAGAAAAGACATTTGTGGTTATTTCATTATAAATGTTATGTTATATTTGTCTGACTTACAAGGGCCTCTTTGATTTAATTGTAACCAAGATGACTGAAATGATCAAAATCAATGTCAAACTGGCCAAAACACTCAATTTCAGTGGGGGTTGAATAATTTTGAACACAACTGTATATATATATATAGAGTTACTGATCCTGGTAATATAATCAGCATTTGTACTGGATTTCTATACAAAGTTGCCGCTTATATGTATAAACTGGTAATACAATCATTATCTGCACTGGAACCATATCAAATCAACCAAATCCCTTTATTGGATCCCATGTGATATCATATTATCGTGAAGCTCAGGCTCAATTGGACTTTTGTTCTTACCCGCTCTTATTTTAATCTATCTTATATACACTTTTATATTGTTTATTTGGAGATAATGAAGATGATGACGTCATACACTATTTCTTTTTATGTTTTGTGAATAAAATTCCCTTGACATTTGAAACTGCTGTACACTCCTGTGATTCTCAAGTGGTGAGTGCTCAGCCTTAGATACAAGGTTCTTTTTTCTTTTTTGACAGGGTGAGTCATTTTTTGGCTTTGCAGCACCCTTCGCTGATTTTTCCTTGAGTGAGCCACTCCTTGATAAGTATTAGCACAATATAAAAAATGTTTATAAACCAAGGAAAACATTGGGGGAAAATGTGCTCTGGTCCTTGAAATGGCATCTGTTGTTCGGTTTATCATCAAAATTAAATTACTAGTGGTAAAAAAGATCAAACAAAAATGATAAAGTATAAAGCTCAATTTTCACTAAGGCTCAATTCAGACTGAATTGGAGGTTTAGGTCAGGAAATACTCCCATCATACACCTCTGAGTTGAAACCTCTATTGTATTACTGTGTCAAAATTCTGGCACATATTACCTTTCCAATGACATGGGCCACCAACATATGCCAAAAGGATACTATTTTGTCAAACATCAGATCAGTGAGGCACTATTCTTATGTTTGGCATAGTGTGAGTATAACCTACCAGTGCTTGGTCCCCCCAAAAAACTAAACCTTAAAGAGAATCTACCATCAAGATCCACCCTATTAAACCAGGCATACTGCCTAGTAAGGTTGATCATGGTGACTAAAATGGTCACTTTTACTTTTAGTTATGTTCAAATCAGGTGCTTTGTGCAACACGGGGCAGGTCTAGCTCCTTGGAGCACTGCTTCACCTTCGCCTCTCCCTGTTGACACTCCCCCTCCCAGTGAGATTGACAGAGCTAGGCATGTTCCCTGCTCCGATTTCTGTTCCTGAAATCTCATGCATGGGCTGGTGGCAGTATTATTAGCACATGTGCTTTGAGATCTTCACTGCACCAGTGTATGCGTGGTATTTCATGGCCAGACATCAGAGCAGTAAGGATGCCTGGGCCTGTTAATCTCATGGGGAGTGGCAGTAAGGAGAGGCGAAGGGGAAGTGGTGCTCCAAGGGTCAAGTCCTGCCACTCGGTGCTATGAGCACCTGATCTGCATATAAATAAAAGTAAGAATTTCTCTGTATTGGTAATACAGATTTCAGAGAGAAAGGCTTAGTTTAGTCACCATGATCAACCCTACCAGGCAGTATACCTGGCTTAATAGGGCTGATCATGGTGAGCAATCCTCTGTAAGGATAAGTCCATTCTTGGGCAACTACTGCTCATATTGAAAGATTCAGGTTGTTTGATGGTTGCTGCAAACCACAATTTTACTTTAGTCATCGCTTGACTAAATTTCCTGTGGAGTTCAGACAGCACATGCAGATAGGCTTCTGATTTATAATAAAATAACCAGTTGCTAGAGAGGAGAGGTATTTTAAAAATTCAATCCGAGACCGAATTGGCCAAATTGGTAGTCGAAATTGATTCTGAATAAATTCAACTCAAATCTCAATTATAACAATTTCCTGAAACAAAAAACACTTTCAAATCTCAAAAGTGAATTGAGGCCTTTCGAGCTCAAACTTTTAGAATTTTAGAATCTGATCGTCAGATTGCTACCCACTATAGTACATACTAAGGCCAGGTCCACGCAAGTGTATTACAGATGCAGGAGGTTTTGTGCTCTCAGGATGCCCCAACAGCCTCCTGTGACTGGAGTTGTGGTTTTGCAACAGCCAAAGAGTCACAGGTTAAAGGCTACAGTCTTATATTGCCATCTATCATGTCCTAATGGAGGCTCTAGTTTCTATACGTCTTAGACGCTGGCATTTGCTTCTTCCCATTTGCACCTGTTAATAAATAAAGCACTGATCTGTGTAATGGAGCTGTTTTATCTGATCTTCTTTGGCCAGCAAGTGCAAGCCTAAGTGATTGTTGAATGCAAACAAAATTAAAATGTAATTTCAGGTCAGCGTGCTTTATTAAGCTTCTCGGCTGAATGTGCTGCTTTGTTTCATTTTTTTTCTTTCATAGAAAATTTCCCAGTGGTGTGAATGGAGGGTGATATTCTAATGAAGCATGGCAGATATAGCATTAGCTTCTCAGCAGACACCATATGAATCCATGCCTCGTGAAATAGCAATTTATGTTTTAATCTGAGATGTATAAATGTCCTGAACAATGTTACAGCTGTGATCACTGTGTCAACGCATTACTGAAATCAGCAATTCTAAGATTACCTTGCCTTGTAGCTGTCATGTCGGAGATATAAGTGTGTTACTGTAAGAGCAATGAAATAACCCGCAAATTTTAAAAAAACTTGTTCTACCCTGCACCAAAAAAGGATGCACACTACTAGAGATGAACTAATCGAAGTTGACGAAGTGGAATTCGATCTGAATTTCAGGAAAAATTTGATTCGCACCGGAGCCGAATTTCCTCACGCTTCGTGGTAACGAATCGCATTTTTTCCTAAAATGGCTGCAGCATGTGTGAGGACATGGAGCAAGGAACTCTGGGAAGGCAGGATCACCCATAATGCCATGCATGTAGCCAATCAGCAGCCAGCCCTGGTCACAGCCCTATAAATAGCCGCAGCCATCCTAAATTCTGCCATTTACCAATGTACTAGTGCAGGGAGAGACGTGTCTACAGGCGCTAGGGACAGTGATAGGAAAGATTGTATTGTGGTAAAAAAAACTATTTATAAGTGCAGGGAAAGGGAGTATAGGGAGGAATCGTTTCACAGCATTTATGTAGAACAGGGTTCAGTCGGGGATGTGACAGCCTGCGTAATAGGAACAATCCTATTACACCTTGCTGCACTGACTGGGGATCCAAATTGCATTTGCCATTATACAGCTCTGTAATTCCAGCAAACTGTTCTTGTCATTAGGGTGCAAGTGCTGTTTGATACAGCCATTAACAGGGTTTATTACAAGGAAATATTTCTACAGTGTGTCTTATTTTCCCTTGTCCGGTGCAGTTATATGTTGTAAAGCCCTTTTTGCCGTGTATTAGTGGCAAAAGAATAATATATTTGCCGTTCTGCGTTGCACTTATTTGTTGAAAAGCCTTTTGTGTTGTGTAAAGTGGAAAAAATAAGGGCCTAACTGCCGTTCTGCGGTGCAGTGATATATTCTAAAGCCCAGTTTGCTGTGTATAAGTGGTGAAATAAAAATATTTGATCTAAATTTGATTATTTGATCTAACAGTATGTCAGATAGAGAAGTGCCAGCAGGCTCTCTCAATCGATTGGGGTATGAATCCATACTTGCAGATAACGTACACCCATACATGCTGATTGTTTCCCATGGGGGGGATAGGACCTTTCAGCAAGATAATGAGACATATCACACAGTCTTTCTAGCTGCTGTCCGTGCTGCACATGCTGGTTACTCTGGAAATTAGCTGGTGTCTATAATAATGTACAGTATATACCTACACATATACACTAGTGTTGATCACGAATATTCTCATTGCAAATTTTTATCGTGAATATCGGCACTTCGAGAATTCGTGAAGATCTAAAATATAGTGCTGTATCTTCGTAATCGCGAATATTCTAGATTTTTTCATCAGTACCCTCACTGCTTCTTGCTTGTGGCCCAATGAGAAGGCTGCAATGTCTTTGTCTGAGCTTAGCAACATCCCTAGCAACCAATAGGAAAGTTGCCTACCCCTTACTATATAAGAACCTCCCCGGCAGCCATTTTCTGCAGTTTTTTGCAGTTCTGAGAGAGAAAAGTGTCATTGCTGTGATCTGTGCTTTGCTGAGTCATCTGGATCCTTATTCAATTACATTAGACAGTTAGCTCATATATATAATACAGATAGTTAGTGGGAGATAGTCAGTGTAGGTTAGATAGTGATATAGTGTAGCTGATAGGTTCCAGTGCAGGGGGTTAGGTAGTGTGATAGGAATTACTGTGCTGTTATAGGGATTAGTGTCTTTGTCTTTCGTCTTAAAAAAAAATAAAAAATACAGTGATCAGGAATTCTTACTCACAGTCACAAAAGTTGCTGCCAACCATTTTCTCCAGTCTCAGGAAACTTCTAGCAGCTTGAAAAATCTAGCAAAAGTGACCCACGCCTGTACTGCACGCGCAAAACGCACATATAACATTGTCGATTTTCGCAATCAAGAAAAAAATGACTGGAGATCATGAATTCTAGAATTTGCAAATTTATGGTGAATATTAGGCCAAAAATTTGCAAAATATCGCGAAAACGAATATTGACTATGCTGCTCATCACTATCACTAATGCTGAGAGACCGTGACGTGGTGCATGAGGGGCTCCGATGTGTTCCTGACAGGAATATATTGGCAAAAGTCTCAGCTTTTAATATCTGCTTGTATGACTAGCTAGTATGGTCAGTGGCATATCTATTTGGTGCATATTCTTTCTGTGATTCATCACTAATATACACACAGAGAGAAAGAATTTAGGTGTAAACTATAAGAAATATTAGCTAGCTTTCAATTTTTTATGGTTTAATCTACAACTTCTACTGCACTTGGAATTAATTATTTTTAAGATATTAATGTGCTGTCACTTCAGTGGATGAGAACATATTTGGTTACATCATGTACATAGCTAGTGCTGCTCTCAGCTCAGTAGATAAATTGTATCCAATGTAGACAATATTCTGTGAGCTGAACAGCCTGGTCTAAAGACTGATACATTGTAGCAAACTGCCAGATAGGTATGTGCAGCTGCCCATGTGTATAGCTCACAGAGCATTGTCTACGCTGGATACAATTGTATCCACTCTTTAGTTGACAGTAAGGACAGCTATGTACAGGTTTACTGCCTCTGAATGTAACCAAGTGTGTTCTCATCCATTGACTTCACATTTATATCTTGAAGATGGTAAAAGAATTGAAACACAAAGAATATTAGGCTACTTTCACATCTGCGCTTTTCCTTTCCGGTATTGAGATCCGTCATAGGAAAACGCTTTAGTTTTGTCAATAGGGACAAAACTGAACTCAACAGAACAGAGTGCACCAGAATGCATTCCGTTCAATTTGTTGCGCTCCTATGCTGGACACAAAATACAGCAGTGTTTTTCAGTGAGTCATGGGATGCGGAGCAAGACAGATCCGGCATAAAACACAATGTAAGTCAACGATGGTGGATTTGTTTTCTTGGACACAAAAAAAACCCCGGATCCGTCTCCCATTGACTTACAATGTTTTAGAGATGGATCTATCATAAAGGATGTAGCCGGTTGTATTATCATGACGGAGGCGTTTTTGTTGATCCATGACGGATTCAGCAAAAACTCAGATGTAAAAGTAGCCTTAGAATTGTAGAACAGTGATAAACCCTTAATAACATAAAACAAAACATAAAACCTTGTAAAGTTAAACTGTCCGCACCTTTTTTCTGCCCTCTCTGATTGCAGTGCTGTGTCTCTGGTACATTTGTATATAATGTACAGGGTGAGTCAAAAGTCTCAGGACACCATTTTATTTCAGAAATGAAAGGGAAAATTAGATATCTGAATACCCCAGCAAGTTATGGGTCTGGGGTCCTATCTCATAGGCTATGTCTGGAACATGGCTGTCATTTTGGAAGCCGCCATATTGGATCAAGGGCAAATTTTCCCAGCGGGAAGGAGGTCATGTAGCATATCAAGACAATGATTCAACACAGAAAGTTTCAACAACAACCTGAAACGTTCCCTGTGATGCACAGTTATTTGACGTGTTGTCCCTGGTGCTGAACACAGAACTTTAAAGTTTTTAACTTTCTGGCGGGAGATTTATCAAAACTGGTGTAAAGGAAAACTGGCTTAGTTGCCCATAGCAACCAATCAGTTTCAAGTTTTCATTTTCCAAAGGAGCTCTGAAAAATGTAAGGTGGAATCTGATTGGATGCTATCAGCAACTATGCCAGTTATCCTTTACACTGGTTTTGATAAATTTCCCCCTCTGTGATGATAACTTTTGAACCACAAGAGATATTGAAGTCTAATTGCGGCAATCGATTCCTGAGAAAATTCTGTTCTTCTTTGATATGCTATATGATCCCCTTCCCTTTGGAAAAATTTGCCCTTGATCAAATATGTCAGCTTTCACAATGGTGGTCATGTTCTGTACATAGCCTAAAAGATAGGCCCCCTGACACATTACTTGCTGGGGTATTCAGATATTTCATTTTCTCTTTCGTTTCTGAAATAAGAGTGTCCTGGCTCACTTTTGACTCACCCTGTAGTCTCTGGGAAATGTACTGTTTATTAGTTGTGCTATGAGGAAAGAGTCCTCATATTCATGAGCTGTGGGTGTCCACCAATGATTGATAGCTTTCTCCCTATGCACAGTAATACGGAGAAAGCTCTCAATCATCAGCAGTAGAGCAGGGGTGAATGGGGCTAACCCCACAGCTCTCGAATGCGAAGACTCCTTCCTTTCAGTAAATATGTCAGAAACTACATTAGGCCTTTCAGGAGTTCTCTGGGTTCAACATTGCCGGATGTTACTGGAATGCCCACAGGCCCCATGGACTATAATGGGGTCCAGCTGAGATCTGGCCACTACGTGGAAAATATGCCAGGATTCGGCCACACAATAACCTCTGCATGCAATGTTGGAGCCACAGGACTCTGACAGGCTGTTTTCTGCTGGAACAGCCTAACCAAACTCCTGCCGGCAGTGTGAAAACTAGCCTAATAGACAGATATAACAGAGGCAATGCCTGTCAATATCGTATGCTGCCCTCAGAGAGGGCGTCATAGAGGTCTTCACAGATTCTCATAGGTACATACAAATAAGACAAAATAAATCAGAATTAAAATATTCATATATTGCCTTGAGTACAGAAACTATGATGGCTACTGGTTCCAAAGGGCAACTGAGGACACTGGGCAGAACTCCTTTACTCAGCTATTTGTACCTTTATGGGCATTAAAACCACATTGATTTAATGGAAGAAGCTGAGAGCAGAGCTTAGAGCGGAGACAAAATGTTTAAGCTAATTGAAGTAGTTAAAAAGAATCAATACATCATCCTATATGTTTTCTGCAATGAGGCACCACAACGTTCATGATTTATAGACAATGGGGGGATTTATCATTTCCCTTACACCAGTTTTCAGGCGCTAAAAAGTCACAAAACCCAGCTTAACTGGCATTTTTACGTTGCTCTAGCCAGTTTCCGAAAAAAGTGAACATGGCGAATGTGGGGTGTGGACGGGATCATCGGTCCCAGCACATTTATCATTATTTACAAGCTGGAATAGATTTCAGTCTGGTGCATGGACTACTGGAGGAGACCTTTCATTTATGACAATGTCTGCTCTGGTAGCATAGGGCCTGTCAAGACCAACATAGTATAGGTTGGTCTAGATCAGGGGTGCACAACCTGCAGCCAGTGGACCACATGCGGCCCTTGATGCCATTCTGTATGGCTCCCAACCATCTGGTAGCAGACAAGTAGGTCTATGTCTTGTGGTCGCTCACATCTATCTTTTATCTAATCCTCTCTTAGATGGGAGTCCTGGAAGTATAACTAGACATTTATGATATATACTATGTGTACAATCTGCCATAATATAGTATTTCAGTTGGTAATACCCCTTTAAATTTTATTTTCGGCCCTTGGCATTGGTTCAATCTGGCAATGTGGCCCCCAACCAGAAAATGTTGTACACCCCTCAGGGCCAAAATGTCTTCCCGATTGTGATGGAAACAACGCTTGAGACTATAGGTTAAAAGTAAATTCTTCAAAACACCACCCTTACAGAGATTATAAAATACCAGGGCATTCAGAAAGTCTTCAGACCCTTTAGCTTTTTTTATATTTTGTTATTTTTTCCCCCATCATTCTGCACTCAATACCCCTTAATCAGAAGAGGAAAATAAAATGTTGTAAATCTTTGCTAATTTATTGAAAAGGAAAAACTAAAATCTTGCATTGACATAAGTATTCAGACCCTGTACTCAGGACTTAGTTGATGCACCTTTGGCAGCGATTACAGCCTCCAGTCTTCCTGAGTATGATGCCACAAGGTGTGCACAACTGGATTTGCGGACGTTCGGTAGGCATCCACATTCAGGTCTCTCCAGAGATGTTCATTAGGTTTAGGTCAGGGCTCTGGTTGTGCCAGTCAAGGACATTACAAAGTTGTCCCTAAACCACTTCTGTGTTGTTTTGTCTGTGTGCATTGGGTTACTGCCTTCTTGGAAGGTGCACTTCAGACCACCCTGACCCGTGTCCAGTGTTCACATCCCAGCCGTTAAACGCCTCCCTCTTCCAGCATGACTCTGACACCACCATGCTTCACTGTATTCACTGTAGGGACGTTATTAGGCAGGTGATGAGCAGCGTCTGGTTTCCTCTAGACATGACACATAGAACTGAGGCCAAAAACGTACAATCTTGGATTAATCAGATCAGAGAATCTTGTTTCTCACAGTCTGAGATTCCTTTAGGTGATTTTTTGAACATTTTCTACTGAAGAAAGGTTTCTTTCTGGCCACTCTACCATCAAATCCAGATTAATGGAGTTCTGCAGTGATGGTTGACTTTCAGGAAGTTTCTCCCATCTGCACACAGGATCTTTGAAGCTCAGCCAGAGTGTCTCTTGGGTTATTGGTCACCTCTCTTACTAAGGCCCTTTTCATCCTATTACTTCGGTGGTTTGGTGGGGCTTTAAGAAGAGTCCTGGCTGTTCTAAACTTCTTCCATTTAGGAATTATTGAGGCCACTGTGTACTGAGAAATATTTTGTATCCTTTTCCACATCTGTATCTCCACTAAGTCCTGTCTCTGAGCTCTACAGGCAGTTCATTCTCTTCACGTCCTGGGGTTTGCTCTGATACGTATTGTCAACTGTGAGACCTTATATAGACAAGGATGTGCCTTTCCAAATCATGTCCAATGAACTGAATGTATCACAAGTGGACTCCAAGTAAGGAATAGAAGTATCCTAAAGATAATCAAGAGACATGGAAGGCCCCCAGAGCTAAATTTCACAGCAAAGGGTATGAATGTGAAATTTGTGTTTTCTTTTTAACACATTTTCAAAAATTTCTAAAATTTTGTTTTTGCTTTCTCATTATAGGGAATTGAGTGCAGATTGTTGGGGAAACTTGACTTTTTTTTTTAGCACAAGACTGCAACATAAGACAAAAGTCTTTCCAAACGCATTGTATTGATGACTTGTCCTCAGGATAGGTCATCAATGCCTTATTGGCGGGGGTCCCACTCTCCACCACTTAGTTGTTTAAAGAATTCTAAACATAGGTCATCAATATTTCAATACCTGACATCTTTAATTTACTACCATACTGTATCTACTTTGCAAGGGCATACTGGCCAATTTGGACATAAGAATGGACCTGAGAATTCATTAGGTAAAGCCACAGCTCTTCCCCTAGAAACTGAAACTGCACCATATCTCATTATCAGATTTGGAGCTTTGTTTTTCTTATATTGAATTTTTATCTCTCACCAGTAAATGTCTTTAAATGAAAACAACAGGGAAAAAAGCTTTTTCCATATGTACTTGGCTGCTCAGTTGACCTTTGTTCAAGATAGGTCATCAATATGAGATTGGCAGGGTTCCAACTCCTGGCACCCCCGCTGATTAGCTGTTTGAAGTGGTTGCAGTACTTGTGTTAATGCTGTGTCCTCCTCACCATGTGCTTCCAGGTCTGTGCATCTGTGTCGGAAAAATCTTTGCTCACAACATGCAGATCACGGACCCATTTGAAGTCAATGAGTCCACACTGGTATGCAGGGTGCACATGGCTGATTTTCGTCTTTTGTGGATCTGTGGTTTGCAGTCCACAAAATGGACATAGCTGGGTGAATACACCCTAAATGATGCTAACATTGTCATACTATCTATCCATTGGGGTCCTCTGCTGCCTCTATAAATATACATTTTTTTGTGTGGGGAAAGCCTAGCAGAAGAGTCCATGAATTGTCTTCTTGACTATTACTTTGTGTAAGATCTAATTTATTTTTGTACACTCTTTACTTAGGCTGCAAAATGTATCAAGTTGGGATAAGAATTCTGCACCGTTCCCGTAGAATATGAAATGTAATAGACGTCTCAAAGCAATCATATTTTCAGGGAAGAAGTGACATTTTCACTTTGATCTGTAAAATGTTCAACAACTCTTTCAAGTTATGATGAAATTTGTCAAATTTATACCATTTCCATGGAATTTCCTCATGGGTCATGTGCTAGCGGTCAAAACGGCTAAAAATAATTGCTCCTGAGGAGTGTTATGGATTCCAAATTCAGTTATGGTCCGTGGTAGCGGAATCCATAACAGGATTCTTCGATAACCCGAACCCGAACTTTGAAAGCAGAACTTGAAACACAAGTTCGCTCAACACTACTCCTGAGTAGTGTTGAGTGAATTGAAGTCCACAAAGTGGAGTTCGATCAGATATTCAGGGAGCATTCAATTAGCTGCGAAGCCAAATTTCCTCGTGCTTCGTGGTAGTGAATCAATTTTCCCTAAAATGGCGTTAAAAAAAATCTGACTTACCTCATCCATTTGAGTGCAAAGAGCGGGCCGCCACCATCTTGATTGAAGATCTCGCGCGAAATGCCGTTCGCGGTGACGTATGATGTCACCACGCTGACCGACGTGATGGCGTCATAACAGGCTGCGCAAAATTTTGCACTGGATCTTCAATCAAGATGGCGGCGGCAAAGCTCTTTACGAACAAATGGATGAGGTAAGTATGATATATTTAAATTTTTTTTTATTTTACAGTGTAATATTAGTGTCAAATCCCGCTATCAGCGATGAACGAGGCGGCTGAGGGGTACAATGATGGGGGTGGCGCAATTGCCGTTCCCTGTCATTGCACCCGCTACTTACTAAGAAATGCGCTTTGTGACCAAATAATTCATCACAAAGCAAATTTTTTTGTTAAATTCTTCAAAGCAGCCGAAACAAATTTTCCACTACGTGGATCATCTTTACTCCTAAGGCAAGACATTGGGTAGCTCTGCTGCAGAGCTTGACCATTGGAGCAAAACAATGTTTCGAGTAGGACAATGGTTATTCGGCTTCTTGTTGGTACACACCTTACATAATGAAATGATCGCCCCTCTAGATATTATTAGACTTTTTCAGGCTTATACAGCAGCCGTGAGAATCATCAAGCTGATGGTGATTTCAGTAAGCAGCTTGTTCAGATGATAATATCGTGCTGTGATGGATTTGAAGATGATGATGTTTGGCTCGAGAAGGCACTAAAATCACATTGACTGGTTGACAAATAACTACTTCATACACCGCTAAACAGATCATCCCGGGGTCAAGAAGGTATGAAACTCATTCCAAATACCAGGCTGACATCTCAGGGGTCAGTAGGCACATACTGTTTGATGCCTTTGAGCCCGTTCACACAACCTTTTTTGGTGCTGTTTTTCACACGTTTTCTGCCAGGAATCCATGCCAAAAAAGCCTCTAAAAGGCCTCCCTTCCATTTCAATGGGAAACAGATCTTGTTTTTTTTTTTACTCTGAAAAAAAACACAGAAATTTTGGAGGGCGTCTTATTACTACTGGGGACGCCATTGGAGTATAAGTCACTCCTATAGAGCCCCAAGTATGTCCCCTGTATTAAAAATGCCCCTACAGGGCTCCCAGCATTTATATCGCCCCCTACTGCTCGCCTGAAGTGCCCCCAGTGTTTGTAATGCCCCCTGCAGTGCCCCCTATAGTTACAGTCCTCTCTTTAGTGTCATCAGAAATTATAATTCCTCAGCCCCTCAACCATACAGTCCCTTGTAAATATCACTATTTCCCTCCCTCCCCGCCTCCAACACAGAGTCCCATATAAATAACATCACCCCCTCAACATTCAGTCCCATGTAAAAAATATTACTCCACCCCACTCCAACAATAACCACAACTCCCAACGTTCCTCTGCCTCTCACACTGAGAATCTACCCCTTCACTTACCTCTCCTCATGTAGCAGATCTCACCAAAGCTTCTTCCCCTGGACTTCCCCTCTTCACTGCAGAGATTCTCCGGCACTGGTCACATAATGGTGACATCATCGCAGGTCCTTCTCAACCGCTGTCTTCATCTTCTCAACCGCTGTCCTTCAGCTCTTCCAGTGCATTAGATTTAATTGTATTGCCATCGTGAGGTCTGATGGGGGTCTGGCAGGGACGTCTGATGGGAGTCTGATCTAAGGTCTCATGGAGTTCTGACATCCTGATATTGAGGTCTGAACTGATATTCTGACATTGGGGTCTGATTTGAGGATCTGATATGAGTTCTAATGAAATAGTTTTTTCATATTTTCCTCCTCGGGGTGACATCATCAGGTGCGTCTTATAACGCAAAAAATACAGGTTGTTATTTTTTTTTTTTATGCACTTACATAGTGCTACTATACTGCAGCGTTTTACTGACATTAGCATCTGGTGAGTGCTCCTTGCAGCATATCAAGTATGGTGCAATCCATTGGATAGTGGCTGTGCTTGGTACTGCAGCTCTGCTTAATTCACTTGAAGGGGACTAAGCTGCGCCTAGGCCACATGACCAATGAGTGTGACATCACTGACCTAGGAAGAGGCAGTGTAGCAGCAGTAGGAGAGAGCCAGTCAGCAGATAGGGACCAGTGCTTAGTAGGAGAGACTTTGCCCGACTTCATGAGTAACCAGAAGAAGATGCTTGTACCACAGCACTCCTGTAGTTGGTCTTTAACTCCTTTTTATTGCCCCAGAGTGCGACATTTTGACTCCTCAGTCTTTTTCAAGCTTAGTGAATTACACACAGAGAACATACATTTATATACAAGTGTACCCAATCCTGGGGTAGGTAGGTGGAGTATCAACTCCTTCCATCCCACCCCTAACATTCTACCAATGCTGGCCCATTTTACAAACATCAGTCATGATAACCACCAATATTAAAGTGTCTTACTGGAGGCTGAGGAGGGTCCAATTTGCATGGCGCAGTCCAGTGTGTTCCCTGCTCCTCCCGGAGGCAATCCAAAGGAGGTACCCAAAGAGGTTGATAGGAAGAAACCTTGAGAAAACTTGGGGACTGGACAGGAAGGGCCTCCTTATGCCAAAAGTGAGGACACCAACAAGCAAGAGAATTCCATTTGTCTCCACCTATTTGGGCATGAGTGGTCAGATAGCAGGGATACTAAGACAGAACTGGCACATTCTGTCTAAATCTTTTCCAGATGTAGCTGAATTTCAGTTACCACCACTCATGTCGTATAGGAGAGGCAAAAACCTTGCTGACAGTTTGGTACATGCTGACATGGAGGGACCCAGGCCAAAATTACACAAAAAAGTGGGTAGTTACCGATGTTTAAACTGTACCAATTGTAATGCTATGTTAAAAGGAAGGGAGTTTAACCATCCCAGGACGGGTCAGAAATATAAAATCAGGGATTACTTTACCTGCTCTTCTGAGTACGTAATCTACATATTGCAGTGCCCCTGCGGACTATTGTATGTAGGGGAAACGACGCAACCGTACAGAAATCGATTAACCAACACAGATATACAATACGGAAGGCACTTACCAGACAACAAAGTAATAATCTAGACACAGATGACATAGAGAAACCGGTACCTGAGCATTTTGTCAAATTCCAACACAGTGTGGCACAATTGAGGTTTAAAATTATTGATGCAGTTGAAAAGAGGTGGAAATAGAGAAAGAGCTTTAAAAAGGCTTGAACTCAAATGGATCTATGAATTAGATACTCTAGAACCAAAGGGTATGAACCGTGAGTTCAAAGTAGGTACCCTTTTTTGATATATTACTTTCCCATTGTAGTTACGTGATTTAGATGTAACATTAGGAATTGTACCCGACATATACAGTCGTGTTTTTAATATTTGATTTCTGCTATGTTTTTTTAGATTGCAAGAGAGCATCTAATGAGGAGGCTGAGAGGGACACCAAAGGGCGTTGTTACCAAACTTTTTTTGATGGATATTTACTACATTGGAGGGCCAGCTGGAACAGGGATATTTCTGAAAACTGATGGGTTGGTGAGGTAGTCTGGTATTAACATACTTACTTAAGATATGTCTACCTACACTATGAAGTGGCCACTCTTATAATGTCAATAAAGTCTATGAGGTGACAGTGAGCCCCAATAGGTTCACTTTAAGAGAGGTGGAGCTGAACAGTCCACAGGGAATGATTGTAAATGGGTTAGAGTGGAGCTTTCCCCAATGGGAGGGATACCACTCATACCTCACTCCTATATAGTGAATGTATGATACCGACGGCATGGATGTGCACCACTTGACGGTTGGGTGCGTCCAAGCCTATTATGCGGTATTTATGAATGGCTACTGAGGTCTGTCTCACTGCATAAGTTACATTATGAATATGGACATATGCCGCCTTGTATACTAACCACTTCGATATAGTGTAGATATTAACAGTCTCTTTGATAACACTAACCCACTGTATTTTAGAGGACCCCTGATTCCAATTGGCCTAGACTTTTTGATTATGGGCACTTCCAATAGGCACAATGTGGAATATAGATGTAAATTTTTCATCCCCCCGTTAAGAATGGGTCCGGTTGCTTAGTAACAATAAACATACTGGAACATGTGACGGGAAGTGATGCAACACAGCGGGCGGAAGCACTCTGCCGACCGCATGAGACGCTAAAAGCATTAAAACAGAATTGCTTTACCGGCTGCACTAGACGCTGAAAAAATGTGCCTCCGGGAGGAGCAGGGAACACACTGGACTGCGCCATGCAAATTTGATCCTCATCAGCCTCCAGTAAGACACTTTAATATTGGTGGTTATTACGATGATGTTTGTAAAATGTGCCACCATTGGTAGAATGTTAGGGGTGGGACGGAAGGGGGTGGATACTCCACCTACTCACCCCAGGATTGGGTACACTTGTATATAAATGTATGTTCACTGTGTGTAATTCACTATACTTAAAAAAGACTCTGAGGAGTCGAAACGTTGCATACTGGGGCAATAAAAAGGAGTTAAAGACCAACTACAGGAGTGCTGTGGTACAATCATTTTGATTATTTGAAACAGGGATCAGAGACCGGGATCCAACACCACTTGCACCGCCACATCATTACAAGAGATTGACCAAGGATTGTGCTGTCCCTTCGCTTGTGTTCTTGACAGAAGAAGATGCTGACACTGGGATACTCTGCCACAGATCCTCGGTCACCAGTCCTGTGACCAGGGAGCCAACTGGATGACTGAGCCACAGATCCTGGGCCACCGCCCTTTTAGTTTCTTTTCATCTAAAATGGTTCATACTGTAGTTCATTAACTTCTTCATTTTTCTAACAGAGTTCCAGTATAAAATGATTTTCTTCACACAAGGATCAAATAATCAATTCATGTATTCCCTTACGTCCTACCAGCAGCACAGATGGGGTTAACCACCCCCCGTGGACTGGCAGGACCGGCGGAATGTTTAATGAGTCCAAGACTAATAACTCAATTTAACAATTAAGTATCTCCTTAAAAGGAGGAAGTCAACCCCCAGCCCACTGTGTTTTTTTCTGTCCTCCTGGACAGGTGGACTAGGCGGTTTGTTCCCCCCTTTCTTATGGAAAGTGCGGGGAGCCTTCTTTTCGTTTGGGTAACGGCGTTGCCTTTTTTCCTAGGTACCTTGTCAGTTTGGCCGGCAGCTTATTTGCTGCCGGCCCCGCGCAGTTGCGCCTGGCTGGGGTATTTTGGCGGCGTCCTTGGTCCAGGATTCCCGGTCCCTGTGCGCCGCCATCTTCCGGAGGTGACGCGGGGACTCTCTTTTTGCATCACCTCCGGGTAATCCGGCCGTGATTTTTCACGGGCACGATTTTTTTCATAGATGCGATTTTTTTATGCATCTTCCTGTGGAGGATTTACTGGGGGAAGGGTGGATTGGCTATCCCTCCCCTTCCCCTATTTTGGGAGGCTGTGTGCTCCAGTTCAGTCTCTGGCTACATATCCTTTTTCAGCTAGCTCCCAGAGTCCTAAAATTGGTGTTGTTCCACTTGTGGTGTTTTTTTCCTCAGCTGCCTCCGGTCTGTTTTTCTTCCTTTCCTGCGTAGATAGGTGGTTTACAAATGTTTTATTTGTCCCTTTTTTTCCCGCAGTGATGTCTCCTCCGCGGGATTCGGAAGGCAGGAGAGTGGATTCCAAGAGGAAGCATCTATCCTGCTACCAGTGCAGCAGTCAACGGTTATTGTAAGCTGATCATACCTGCACTCGTAAGATTGCAGAAGCTAAGCAGCTTTAGGCTGGGCTAAGACCAGCTTGGGAGACCGTTTGGGAATCTCTGGGTGTGTTGACTTAACCTACACCTGGGGTTACAGCTGCGGTTAGAGGTTTCTGACCTCTAGTGAACCTATGTTGCAGGATATGTATCAATGGCTCTGTTAAAGGAGTCATAGGCCTGCTGGATGGAAAGGCTTTCTATTCGTGCCCAGGCCCCTATGGAGACCTCTGTCTTGGTCTCCTTAGTTTCTTCCTCCTCGGATGAGGAGGAGCTGACGTTGTGTTTTCTCCCCTGGAAAGACACAGAAGTTGCTCAAGTCCATCAGGTCGGGGACCATGATGTTGACTCGGGGAGTCTCCCGTTCCCGCTACTCGGGCACATCGTGTCTTCAAAGCGGATGAGACCCTCCTCTCTGTCATGATATTGTGTTTTCTCCCCTGGAAAGACACAGAAGTTGCTCAAGTCCATCAGGTCGGGGGACCATGATGTTGACTCGGGGAGCCTCCCGTTCCCGCTACTCGGGCACATCGTGTCTTCAAAGCGGATGAGACCCTCCTCTCTGTCATGATATAGAGTGGAAAAAACCTGGAAAAGGTCCGGTTTTAACAAAGAAGTTTAAATCCATGTTCCCGATGGCTTAACCCTTGGTGGATTCGTGGGGATCCATTCCCAAGGTGGACATGGCTATTGCCAAGTTGTCCAAGCGCACTCTGGTTCCTGCAGACGATGGGTCTAGCTGCAGGACCCCCTTGCAGAGTGCACACTAAGACGGGGTGTTACGGCAGCTGCGGCTTCCGCTTCCACAGCCATAGCGGCTTTTTGAAGTCTCTACGTTCCTCCGATCTCGCCTGGATCAAATTCAAGTTGATGTGAACCAGAGGTTTGAACCAGATGCTTTCAAGACCATCAACCTGGCTACGGACTTCTTGTGCGATACCGCACAGCCCCAGTTGAAGCTAGCGAGGGAGCTTCCCGCTAGCAAAGCAAGTCCTGGGTATGAGGCCAAACACAGATCCTTGCTCTTGAAGCTAAGCAGCAGGTCTGTGGCTCATGGGAGACCAAGTGTGCCTTTGGCACCCTGTAACAATACTATCAAATAATGTCAGGGGCCTATATATAGCATGGCCCTGAGATCGGCGGCCCATATTCCATTTGGAGGAGCCAAGGATGGAAAATCCACCTCCTGACTACGGGCCTCTTCGAGGCTCTTGCTTAATTCCCGTTACTCCTGCCGTCCTGCCAATAAGCTTCATGTACCCGTCGGAGTCGTCTCTCCCACTTCTGAGAAGAATGGATCCAAGAGATCTCGGATCCCTGGGTCCTGAATATCATTTTCAACGGTTATTTAGTCAACAACACCTCTATTCCACTGGACAGGTTTGTCAAGATCAACCTTCTACAAGCTGCCAAGGAGGCGATCCTAGAGGCCTACATTCAGGACTACATTTGCAAAGGGCTCTGGAGGAGGTTCCGGCAGGAGAACGGGGCCTAGGGATCTATTCACCAGTTTTTCTGGTTCCCAAGGCTTCAGGAGATCTCCGGATGATTATCGATCTGAGATATTTCAATCGATTTATAAGGAAGGTGAAGTTTCGTGTAGAAACCATCAGGTCAGTAGTTCACGTCGTCAATCCTGGAGACGTGATGGCAACCCTGGACCTCAAGAATGCATATCTGCACATCCCGATCCATCCTGGTTCCAGGAAGTATATCAGGATCACGGTCCAGGTGTCCGGTGTCGTCAAGCATCTTCTGTTGCCCTTCTCTTTGGCATTTCTTCTGCCCCTCACACTTTTACCAAGGTGGTGGTTCTGTGGTGGCGGCTTTGAGGCTTCAAGGACTGACCATCATTCCTTATCTGGACGACTGGCTTTGAAAGCCTCTGCTCTAGCGGTCCTAACCCAACTTCTTCAGGTAACAATCTCCTTTCTGTTCCACCTAGGTTGGATCATCAGCTGGTAGAAGTCGAACGTGAGCCCGTCGACTTCAGTAAGATATCTAGGCTTCATAACCGACTCCGCTGGGATGTCGCTCCAGTTGACTCCAGAAAGAAGATTCCGGGTTCAGAACACGGCAAGTTCCTTTCCCGGCGAGTTCCAATCCGGACTCTCATGAAGATGTTGGGGCTCATGTCAGCGTCTGCGGAAGCAGTCCCTTGGGCTCTATGGCACCTCCGCCCTCTACAGTCGGAGGTCCTCTCCTAATGGAATGGCAGCCCTGCTGGGCTAAACTCCCTGTGCTCCCTGACTTGGCAAACTCGGTATTCCCTCAGATGGTGGTGCCATCTTTTAGACGGGAAGTCTATGACCCAGCCAGTCTGGGTCATATTGACTACGGATGCGTCCTAAGTAGGCTGGGACGCTCACCTAGACGACACTCCAGTTCACGGGACCTGGTTTCCTCAGGAGTGGCTTCTTTCATCCAATCTCCGCGAGATTCAGGCTATCCGGCTAGCCCTCCTTCACTTAGCCCCTCAGATCCGGGGCAAAGCGGTGAAAGTCCAGTCAGACAATGTGACTGCGGTACTTTACATCAACCAGCAGGGAGGCACAAGATCACTTCCCCTCTTGTCAGAGATCGGGGTGATTCTGGATTAGACAGAGTTGTACCTTCCCACTTATCTGCGATCCACATCCAAGGCTCCCTCAATATGATAGCGACTGAGCCGCGGTCTTCCGTCGGTAGAGTGGTCTTTACATCCGGAGAATCAAGCAGATAGTCCTCAAGTGGGTATGCCAGAGGTGGATCTCATGGCAACAAGGTTCAATGCCAAGGTGGAGAGGTTCTGCTCCTCTACAGGGAGGACAACCCCTGGCGTTAGACGCTCTGTCAATATCCTGGAGGTTCAGGCTGGCTTACATCTTCCCTCCCTTTTCCATGATACCGAGGGTATTGATGAAAATCCGTCAGGATCAGGCCTCGGTGATAGCCATCATACTGTTTTGGCCGAAGAGATCCTGGTTTACCTAGCTCACCCAGTTGAGTCGAGGACAATATTGGAGGCTCCCCACAGCAGACCCTGGTGTCGTGGGACACTCACCTCTGCTCAGATCTGCACAGATTCAACCTGACAGCCTGGAGGTTGATCAGTCCCTTCTCGGAATAGAAGGGCTTTCAGAGTCGGTCCTGAGAACGCTGTCTCATTCTAGAGCGGACCCTACCAAGAGAGCCTACTCTTGTATTATGAGGATATTCTCATCCTGTTGTACCTCAACTGAGGAGGCGTCTGCAGATCCGCCCCTCTCCGCTATCCTTCAGTTCCTGCAAAACGGCCTTGATAGAGGCCTTGCCCTTTACTCTGAAGATTCAAGTTTCAGCCATCTCAGCTTGCCTTAACAGGCTTTTTCTCAGGACCCGCTGATCAAACGGTTCCTTAAAGGAGCTGGAAGATTAAAGCCTACAGTACTGAGACCCCTTTTTTCAATGGGTTTTTCAGTAGTTCTCAGGGGTTAGCATCTCCCCCTTTGAACCGTTAGAGGAGGTGGACATCAAGTTCGTCACTTGGAAGTTTGTGTTTCTCCTTGCAGTGACTTTGGCCAAGAGGGTCTCTGAGCTTCAAGCTCTCTCAGCACATGAGCCCTATTCTTACATGACCGGGACCTTCTTAGATTCCTCCCGTATTGTAGGCCTAAAGTTCCTTCCTTCCAGAACATCAACCAGGTGATATTCCTCCCGGTTCTGTCGACATCTACCACCTCCTCCTAGGAACCTGCTAGACATCCTCTGGACGTCTCGAGATGTCTCCGGATCTATGTGGATAGATCAAGGAGTTCAGGAAAGATGAGAATCTGCTAATCTTGTTGCCGGTAAGTTTAAAGGCTATAAGGCATCCAAACCTTCCATCAGTCGGTGGATTGAGGAGGCTATTAAGGAATCCTTTGTTTCCACAATCTCTGGACCCTCCGGGATTCGTGAAGGCCCACTCTACTAGAGTTGTGGCTACTTCTTTTGCCGAGAGGAGTCTTCTGCCTCTCAACATGATTTGAAAAGCTGCCTCCTGGAACTCTGAATCGACATTCATCTCCCATTATAGACTAGATGCCAGTCTAGCTGAGTTTTCGGCCTTTGGGCAGACTTTTCTTAGTTCTGCCAGGCAGGAAGGCCCTCCCTAGGGGTTTTGTCTTGCTATCTCCCCATCTGTGCTGCTGGTAGGACGTAAGGGAATCGTTAATTTCTAACGATAATTTGTTTTCCCTTAGTCCTAACAGCAGCACACAAATTTCCCACCCTAGTAAGTCTAGTTTTTTTCTTGCTATAAACACAGTGGGCTGGGGGTTGACTTCCTCCTTTTAAGGAGATACTTAATTGTTAAATTGAGTTATTAGTCTTGGACTCATTAAACATTCCGCAGGTCCTGCCAGTCCACGGGGGGTGGTTAACCCCATCTGTGCTGCTGTTAGGACTAAGGGAAAACAAATTATCGTTAGAAATTAACGATTTCCCACCACCTACAGCCGCCACTAGAGGGAGCTTGGAAGCTCATTGAGTTTAGCTTATACATTGCGTTCAGTAAGGTTCTGTTCAAATCTGTGGGAGTCCATTAACTTATTGAAAAAATAATTATACACAGTGAGGCCCCCTAGTGGTGTCTGCAGGCAGTAAAAACTTGGAAATCTATTAGAAAACAAAGCTATGAGCTGTGTAAGTTTCTTCAAAAAATATATTTTCTACAGAAATTTATATTCAAATGTCATAAAATGTAGAGGGGGACCTGAAAGCTACTGTCCGAACGCGATAAATAATAAGAGAACTCGCCACCTCATACAAATAGGGTAAAGCTTACTGCAATATCCAGGCAAAGATATTGTGAAATCATTTTTGGGTGTTTTTGAAAGTACTTGGCTTTACAAAGCAATGTTTTGTGACACTCGAGTAAATTGTAATAGGCAAAAATGTACTGGACTTATAATTATGGAGCGTATGGCAGACACAGCGAAAGACCGAAAATTCACACCAGAAGATTGTCTGAAAACCCAATTCTTTCATATAGATTAAATACTGTAGTTATTCTCTGTGCTGCACGTACACTGAAAATCTCTCAATAGAACGTTGTGAGGAAATTGATTTTTTTTCTCCTTTATTTTTGTTTTGCACTTGTTGAAGTGGAGGATTCGTATAGTTGTCTCTCTGAAGAACCAAACTATTATTTTCTTCTATCTATCTATCCATCCACTATCTATCCACTATCTTTCTATGTATCTATGTATCTAATCTATCTCAGGGGTAGGCAGCCTCTGGCACTCCAGCTGTTGGTAAGCTAGAACTCCCACATGCATCTATCTACAGTATGTATGTATCTATTTAGCTATCTCCTATTATCATATTGTTCTGAACTTTTAATCTATCTATCTATCTATCTATCTATCTATCTATCTATCTATCTAGATCAGGGGTGGGCTGGGCCAGGGGGAAGGGAGGCAAATGCCCCACAGGCCACCCTAAAGCATACTAAGAGCGTTCGCCTGCAGGGGGCCTGCTGTACTCACATGGAGCTCTCTCTGACGGGGCCTGGCATGACGTACAGTGGCAATTTCAGGCCCCATCTGAGCGCTCCATAGCCTCCATTACATGTATAATATGGGGGGCCTGGCAGTTCGTTTCCATAGTGAAGCAGGGAGACCTCTCCGCTCCCTGCTTCACTGATCTTCAGAGCTCAGGAGCTCCCCCTGCTGGCCCCACATCGCACTGCTGGCTGTGGGAGGAGATCCGAAAACCCAGGAATCTGCCTTCAGCACAGCCAGCAGCGCGATGAGTGAGGGAGCCTGTCATCAGGGAAGAAGGTAAGTATGTGTTTTTTTTCTTCTAACGCTGCAGTCTGGGGGAAAGGGGGGGCAAGGGGAGGGGTGTGTGTTTGATGGGCACAACTAGAGTGACGGGGCACAAAAGTGGGCATCTCTACTGAAGGGCACCTAATCTGCCATAACTAATTTGAGGGGGCGCCTAATCTGGCATAACTACTGTGAGGGGGCACATATGAAGGCATAACTACTGTGGGGGGAACATAATCTGGCATTGCTAGTGTGAGGGGCACATAATATGGCATTGCTACTATGAGGGGCACATAATCTGGCATTACTAATGTGAGGGGGCACATAATCTGGCATTACTACTGTAAGGGGGTACATAATCTGGCATTACTACTGTGAGGGGGCACATAATCTGACATTACTACTGGGAGGGGGCACATAATCTGGCATTACTACTGTGAGGGGGCACGTAATCTGACATTATTGCTGTGAGGTGGCACATAATCTGGCATTACTACTGTGAGGGGGCACATAATATGGCATTACTACCGTGAGGGGCACATAATCTTGCATTACTACTGTGAGGGAGGCACATATATGGGAATAACTACTGTGAGGGGGCACAAATCTGGGCATACCTACTGTGACAGGAACAAAGGTGGGCATAATTACTGTGAGGTGCCACAATGTGGGCATTAGTACTGTGTGGTAGCACTTAGGGGAAATGTCCTAGATTATCCTGCTATACATTGGCATGGCTCAGTCTTACAGGCCAGCACAGCGCCCCCTGCTGGTGATTTCACAGGGGCAGTCACCATCCCTTCTCTATTTGATTATTCTTTTTTGCTCTATCATCACAGGGACCTTGTTCTGGATCCAGAGGACATCACGCCGATGCCAGCGACACCCTGGATGAGATAGGACCAGATTTTATTAGGACTGGGTGAGTGTAGCTGTGCATTGCGGTTAATGCTCGTTAACACGAGCGGATCCCGTGTGGCTAATCCGCTACGTGAATCAGAGCCAAGCCCCACTCCTGACAGCAGAGACACTGAGCATTAACATGATTGATAATGCTCTGTGCCTCTCTGTGATCTTTTTAATAGAAAATCACGGTAAGATAAAGTTGTCACCGTGATTTTGTAGTAAAAAGATCACAGTCAATCATGTTACTGCTCCGAGTCTCTGCTGTCAGGAATGGGGCTTGGCACTAATTCACGCAGCGGATTAGCCGCACGGGAAAGAGCCCTTAGTAAGAAAATCTGGTGAGCCGATTCAGTGATGCAATGGGCCACCTGACTGGATTTTCCCCCCAGGACTAAGGCTGCCAGCCCTCCCCTGATCTAGATACTATCCATCTATTATCTATCTAGCTACTCTCTCTCTCACTCTATCATCTACATATCATTTGTAGTTAGAATACCATACTATGCCTGTTGCCTTGTGATTTTCTTCATATTTCTGTTTCTATCAGGACATGTTCATATATAAATCTACCTGCTCTAAATTTTCCTCGGTGAGCTGAGGCAAAGATTTCAATGTCCCACAGGCAGTGATTCGGATGTTGGGAGGTATGATGTAAGCACTGCTCGTGCAGGTCGCTGCTGGTCCATTAGCGTCCAGTGGCTTTCGTCATGCACAATGCCTTGTTATCGGTCGGTTCTATATACATTGTCCAGTCCCTAATGATAAGTGGTGGCAGTGGGCAGTATGTGGGGACAGATACAATCTGTGGCTGCACTATGTAGACCTTATGCCAAATGCTTTCAGGTCATTAATAGATGATGCACGTGGTCTTTATCTGCTCCAGAAAGTCTGACTGACCTCCTGGTCTCCAGCAAGTCCCCTGTCCATTAATGGCCTTCAGTGGGATGAGTGACATGGAGTAGACAGATGATTCTTCCGGTGATCAGGACTTGGCAGTGACTGATTACAGCCACAATCAGTCTCGACAACCAAATCTTTACTTTAAAATTGCTTTTACTCCTGGCCATCAGGGGCAGACGCAGGAGAGCTCCCCTTGGGCCTGCCTTTGGAAATGAACTATCTCTGGAGCATACTCTAAACTGCAAATAAAATGTAAGAATATCTATTATCGTAAAGGTCTGTACAGAAAGGATTACTTATCAGTCAACTTTTCAACCCAGAACAGATCATTTCTTATTAAGGAATCCTTTTTTCCTTTGATAAAATGCAGCGTCATGTAAAAACCAAACTACGGTAATAAACTGATATATCCTAAAACTGAAAACCTAAACAATAAACTATTCCTCATATCCTAGGCATATGGGGTCACCCAAAGAAGGAGGTTTCTCTGTACAGAAAAAGATAGAAAATAGATAGATAGACAGACAGACAGATAGATATGAGATAGATAGATAGATAGATAGATAGATAGATAGATAGATAGATAGATATGGGATACATGGATAGATAGATAGATAAATAGATAGATAGACAGACAGACAGATAGATAGATAGAATTACATATATATATATGAGAGATAGATGATAGATTATAACGCACTAACATAGGAGAATGATAGTTATTAGATATAGATAGATTAATAGACAATAGTTGCATACATATGCGATATTAGATACTGTATATAGATGATAAAATATAGATAGGTATAAATAGGAGAGAAAGATAATGAGAAAAACTGAGCACTAATCAATAAGCCACAAGAAGACAAGTCCCCGCACAAAGAAGCTTACAATCTAAAATTGATTTGGAGGAGTGATGTAATGATGATGAATTTGTCCAGGGGACCAGACTGATCTGATTGAACATATAAAATACAAGTGGAGTTACATTTTTGACATTTTCTTCTCCATTCTGCGGCTGATGGTGCTTGGCTGGTCTTAGTTGGTGGAGTGATTAATCTGTTTTTGAATTACATGAAATGCTTGATGCTTTTTGAATTCTCTGAAATTTAGGAAACTCCAATGTAATGATCACTTTTAAACAGTTGCACTAGGAATTTGATTCCATATTGTACCAATGCTACTTTTCCTCAAATTTTGTTAGGAGCACAAGCTCTTCAAGCTCTGCCCCATCTAACAGCATGCACTAAAATATATGTTTACATACAGTAATTTAGCAAAAAAGTAATTCTAAGCAGTCCTTGGCCGTAACTGTAGGGAATCATGTGTTCCACGAGGGGCACCTGTCTTGGCCAAATATTTAGACAGTAGGGCAGCAAACTGATTCTTTTCTCTGGGTGAAGGAATCATTTTACATAACATTACATAAATCAAATTAAACAATAACAATCAGTCCCTCCGTTGTTCTCTAATAGCATACTGTAATAAAAAATAATAATAAAATAATAAAAATAAAGAATAGACAAAGAGTCTAAGGCTACTTTCACACTAGCATTTCTCTTTTCCGGCATTGAGAGTCGTCATAGGATCTCAATACCGGAGAAAAACGCTTCAGTTTTGTCCCTATTCATTGTCAATTTGGACAAAACGTAACTGAACAGAACGGAGTGCTCCAAAATGCATTCCGTTCCATTTCGTTGCATTCTCATACCGGAGGGCAAACCTCAGCAAGCTGCAGTTTTCTTTCCGTCATGGCATGTGGAGCAAAACGGATCCGGCATGACACACAATGCAAGTCAATGGGGATGGATGTCACTGACGTTCCTGTGACAGGTAGCAGGAGATCGGTCAGACTGGCAACACGTGGTTTGATCTGACAGATTTCCTTGTGGATCAATAGTCGACTGTGTTGTTTCTGGTAATGGCCACACCCCTTGCCTCAGGTGTTGCTTATTTGGTTATTTAACCTTCCCTATTTATAGTTGCTTCTCCCACTATGCTGTGCGGTTTATAGCTTTAGCTGCAGTTTCAGTTGTGGATTGCTGTTGTGTGGATCTCGGCAGAGTTCCTGGTGCTTTCATTGATCCTTTGAAGTTAAGTCTTTCTTTTCCCTCTTTGTATTTTGTTTGAGTTCTGTGTGTTGCTTTTCTCTGTCATTTGTATTAAGGTCTGAGAGAAACTCCTGTTCATCCTTCCTTTTAGAGGAACAGGTTGTCTCAGTCCTGACATTAGTACCAGGGTCCTATAGGGTAAGTTAGGACATTAGGTATTCCTGTGTAGGAACACACCTACCTCTGGGGTGTGTTCATACTGGTAGTTAGTCAGAACTTTGATAAGGGTTTTACTCAGAGGTGTCCATCTCCTTTCCCTAGTTTTCAGGCCTTATCCCCTGACCCCTTTCCCTCCTATGTTCGGTGTGGTGTTTTCCTCCCACACCCGAACGTGACAATGGATCCGTTTTCTCTGACACAATAGAAGACTGATCCGCCCCCATTGACCTACAATGGTGTTCATGACGGATCCGTCTTGGCTATTTTAAAGATAATACAACTGGATCGGTTAATAACGGATGCAGAAGGTTGTATTGTCAGTAACTGAAGTGTTTTTGCTGATCCATGATGGATCCAGCAAAAACGCAAGTGTGAAAGTAGCCTAACCTGGAAACAGTAAACAAGAAGCTTGGCCCCAGGAATAATAATAATATTTATAAAGCGCCACCAAATTCCACAGCGCTTTACAAATTCATAGGATTCATGTACAAAACAAAAGTAACTGGCTAATATACAACTGAAACACTAGGAGTCAGGGCCCTGCTCGCAAGAGCTTACAATCTATGAGGAATTTAGGGTGACACATAAGGTAGTTGATTCTGATAAGTAGGATAAAAGCCATTATTGAACTGACAGGAGTGGTGCCGGACGATAGAGGATTGAGTTTAGGCCACAAGAGTTGGTGGGGAAGAGGATTAGTGCTGGAAAAGTCATTTTAGGTAGCTTGATAAGCCTGCCTGAAAAGATGTGTTTTTAAGGCACGTTTAAAGGTGGAGAATTTGTGAATTGACCTGATATTCTGGGGAAGAGTATTCCAGGTGCAGCTCGAGAAAAGTCTTGAAGACAGGAGTGAGAGGTACGAATTATGGAGGTTATTAATCTTAGGTCGCTAACAGAATAGAGAGCATGGGTGTTCTGCCCAGCAGGGTTAGAAAATGATTCTAGTTCATTCTGCCAGAGTCTTGGTATAGTTATAGCACCATCTTTTTTTTAATCTAAAGTATTTTATTTCATTTTCATGATCATACAAAAAAAGAGTGCAGGAAAGGAGGGTAGCAGCAAATGCAATCTTACAATCTCAAAATGTTTTTCTTCCAATTAAGATGCATTTCAGAATGTCCAAATAAAGAGAAAAGTGTTTTTCTAACAAGTCTATGTTTCTAAGTCTTATCGAATTGTATCACATACACTTGTATCTCTAGCAATAATAAAAACAACCTTCTAAACTTTCTCCAGTATATCCTCTCTCCCCTTCCATAAACATCTACCCCAAATCCCCTCCCACCCCTGGTGTCCCCATGTCTCGGTGGCAACCCTAAGGGGTCATTTACCCCGTCTTCTTATTTTTCCTAGTGAGAGTGGTCATTAGTCCAGTGTTTCCCAACCAGTGAGCCTCCAGCTGTTGCAAAACTACAACTCCCAGTATGCCCGCAAAGCCAAAGGCTGTCCGGGCATGCTGGGAGTTGTAGTTTTGCAACAGCTGGAGGCACACTGGTTGGGAAACACTGAATTAGTCAAACAGGTATTGGATTCTCCTGGTGCCCAATCAAGGGCCATATCCAGACTATGGCCAAAATGACCAGCTTTGTTCCCAGTCATTTATTTTCCGCGGATTAAGACCTGTGATTTTTTCAAATCTTTTTACTTTCGTAACCAAATTTTTCCATTCTTCAAAGTCAGGTTGATCCCCATTTCCGCACAATGATCACTCTAGCCAGGAGGAGAACCTTTAGCCAAAAACATTTAACTTTTCCCATATTCTCCCCCAACTGTGGACTGGTACCCAAGATCGCCAGGGGAACATCTAAAGTAGGTCTAATTACCGATCTTCTAGAGAGTTCCTCATACACTCTATTCCAAAAACTTGAGACTAGTGAGCATGCCCACATCATGTGTAGAAAGTCTGCCTGTTCTGTTTTGCACTTCCAACAGCTATATTTTGGATTGTTGTATATTTTGGATAGAATAGCGGGAGTGTAGTACAATTGATGTAATATTTTAAATTGAATCAGCCTTTAATCATTAGAAAGAGAAGATTTTTTTACATTTTTATAAATATTATCCCAATTCAGTGAAAACCCAGTGTCTTGATTCCATTTCACCAAAATCTATATACACTTTTTAATCTGTTTATAATTTTTTTATATATCAGTGAAAGAGACACCTTATCATTCCTATGAAGATAGCAGAAGTCCGTGAAATCATGTGAACCTACCGTAAAATATTCTTGATTCTGTGTATATGTATGTGAAAACGCATGTTTAAGTTGCCCATACCTAAAATTTGCTAACACCCCGTGTTTATCTAGGGCAGGCATGCTCAACCTGTGGCCCTCCAGCTGTTGCAAAACTACAACTCCCATCATTCCCTGACAGCCTACAGCTATCATCTTACAGAAGGGCATCGTGGGAGTTGTAGTTTTACAACAGCTGGAGGGCCGCAGGTTGAGCATCCCTGATCTAGGGGAATCAGTTCCCCAGTACTTCTCATATCTCCCATAAATGATATTTGTGAAACATTTATTGTCTTTAGATTTATCCAAAGTTTTTGGTCTTCCAAAAATTGAATTCCCGTAACTTACTATTAAACCAAAGTGGTGTAAAGGAAAGAGTATAGGTGATCCCTAGTACAGCTTTAATTTTTTCCCATACTGTATGTATTCCTCTGCTGATTATACATTTTTCCCCGCGTCTACCCATATATCCTGCCTCGAGAACACTAAAGATGTCATGTTGAGGACCTGAAAAGTCTTTTATAAAGTGTTGTAAAATTTTTCCCTTCTCATTCAAATGCCACTAAATTTGGGCAGCTAAATAGTATTCCTGCAAATAGGGGACAGACAGTCCTCCGTCAGTCTCTGACAACCAGAGATATTTCTGCTTTATCCTGAATCTCTTCCTGCCCCAGATCAAATCGTTGAGCACCCCTTCCATTTTTCTAAAAAACATGTCATCAATCCAGATGGGACAAGCCGTGATTCTATATAAAATCTGTGGAAGCAATATCATTTTTATCAAAGCAATCCTATCCATTTGACTGAGAGGAAGCTTTTGCCAAGTGCGCACTTTGTCTTTAATCATAGTAATTAAAGGTCTATATTGAGCTTGCAGTAATCTTGGATCAAGGCACAAATTTTAATTCCCAGGTATTCCAACGACTGATCTGGGGAAAGTAGACGGACCACAACTCCTCTCTCAGGAGGGCGGGACAGCGAAAATAGGGCAGATTTTGTCCAGTTCACTTCATATCCTGAAATAAGTTGATTAATTATTTGCATTACATAGGGTAAATATTTATAACCCTTTTGTAAATAAATTAAAACATCATCCGCATAATGGCTAATTTTATCATGAATGCCCTGTCCCCCAAAACCCTGGAGATATTCATCATCTCTTATCCGACATGCTAATTGTTCAAGAAAGATGGCAAATAAGAGAGGAGAAAGGGGGCACCACTGTCTGGTTCCTCGAGAGAGATCTGGTTGGTGTATGTACCATTAATTTTTATTCATGCCGTTGGAGCGGAATAAAGCAATCTCACCCAACTAATAAAATTTGGCCCCATGTTAATTTTTTCCATTGTATACCATAGGAAGTCCACCCTGTCGAAAGCTTTTGCAGCATCAAGAGACAGGATGGAGTGGTCCTCCCCCATGCTTAGTTGTGTATTTACTATCGTTCTTCATATGTTATGTTAAGGCTGTCTTTTAGGAATAAATCCTGATTGATCAGCATTAATTACTTTATCAATGATCTTTCTTAGTCTATTCACAAGTGTTTTAGCATATATTTTGTAATCGGTGTTAAGTAGTGATATGGGGCAATATGAGCTGGTCTCATGTTCGTCCTTGTCCTTTTTTAATATCAATGTAATAATGGCTTCCAACATTGAAGTTGGAAGTTTACCCTCCTCTCTTGCACCATTCAATACTTGCAGGAGGCAGGGGAGCAGAATATCACCAAATCTCCTGTACAGTTCAATCGGCAAGCCGTCCGAACCTGGGGAGGAGTTCAAGTTTAAAGCCTCCTGTAAATGACTTAGTTGTATAGGGAGATTTAAAATATCTCGTTCTTCTTTAGTTAAAAATGGGACATTTAGTTTGTCGAAAAAAGATTCTAGGTCCTGATTAGTGTTGAGCGAACAGTTTGAAAATCGTTCGGGTCCGTACCGAATTTTGGGGTGTCCGTGACACGGACCCGAACCCGGACATTTTCAAAAAAGTTCGGGTTCGGGTCCGGTGTTCGTCGATTACTTCCCGCTTTCTGAAGGGCTGCACAGCAGCCAATCAGCTAGCGTTTTACTTCTTGCCCTAAGAGCCCATCACAGCCATGCCTACTAATGGCATGGCTGTGATTGGCCAAGTGCAGCATGTGACCCAGCCTCTATTTAAGCTGGAGTCACGTAGCGCCGCACGTCACACTGCTCTGACTAGTGTAGGGAGAGGATGCAGCTTCTGTGAGGGCGATATAGGCAGGGATACAGAAGTTATTGAATGATCTACCTTTCTACACCTGTGCATCAGAACAACACAGCTGAGCTGTTCACTGAAAGTCACTATTTTGTTGAAACTGGCCAGAGCGATTTTTACTGGCACATGTAACTGGGCTGACCGGCGGTGGCCATTTTGGGACTTGTGGTGCGCCAGCACAAGCTGCCACAGAGTCTAAACCAAAGCTCCAAAGAAGTGTAAAATCTACACCTGTGAATCAGAACAACAGCGATTCAGCTGCTCAGTCAAAGTCTATTTTTTTTCTGGATGGGCAGACCGTTTTCTGGCACATGTTACTGGGTTGATAGGCGGCGGCCATTTTGGGACTTGTGGTTCTACAGCAAAAGCTGCCACAACGTCCATTAATCTCATGTAATACTCGATTTTTCATAGATATACTACATCAGGGGTTTGGCTGTGCTTGTGTCACCCATACTAACTGCAAAGATATTTAATATATCAGTGGTGAAACTGAAAGTAACCCACTTGGATAGCAAATCCCATGAATGTGCTGTTCCAGCTAGGCTAGCCAGTGCCACTACAGCCAGCCAAGTCCAATAATGTCAGCCAGAAAAAAAAAAATTTTATGTGCCAGAAATATAAATTAGAAAAAGCTTTCACCGTAATAATAAAATTATTCTGGTGTTAGACCAGAAGAAGCACTCCAGTCGTAATTAATACTGTAAAAAGGCTTAGGCAATATTTCTCCCAGTGTGGGAAATTTATCTAGCAAAACTAGCATTTTAAAAATTCGGGTGTTCTGAAATACCAGCAGTTTTCTTGTAATTAATACCGCCAAAAGGCATTATTGTCCAGTGTTGTAATTTTGGTGAAAAAAGGCCAATTTAATCAATCTGGTGTTTGTTAGACCAGAAACACTAGGCCTCACGTTTTACTCCTGTAAAAGGAATTATATCTCCCGTGTGGGAATCTATGTACCAGAACTATCATTTTAAAAATCTGATGTCCACTTTGCAGCAGTTTTCTTGTAAATAATACCGCCAAAAGGCATTATTGTCCAGTGTTGTAATTTTGGTGAAAAAAGGCCAATTTAATCAATCTGGTGTTTGTTAGACCAGAAACACTAGGCCTCACGTTTTTACTCCTGTAAAAAGGAATTATATCTCCCCGTGTGGGAATCTATGTACCAAAACTATCATTTTAAAAAATCTGATGTCCACTTTGCAGCAGTTTTCTTGTAAATAATACCGCCAAAAAGCATTATTGTCCAGTGTTGTAATTTTGGTGAAAAAAGGCCAATTTAATCAATCTGGTGTTTGGTAGACCAAAAACACTAGGCCTCACGTTTTTACTCCTGTAAAAAGGAATTATATCTCCCCGTGTGGGAATCTATGTACCAAAACTAGCATATTAAAAATTCTGGTGTCCATTTTGCAGCAGTTTTCTTGTAATTAATACCGCCAAAAGGCATTATTGTCCAGTGTTGTAATTTTGCTGAAAAATAGGCCAATTTAATCAATCTGGTGTTTGTTAGACCAGAAACACTAGGCCTCACGTTTTTACTCCTGTAAAAAGGAATTATATCTCCCCGTGTGGGAATCTATGTACCAAAACTAGCATTTAAAAAAATTCTGATGTCAAATTTGCAGCAGTTTTCTTGTAATTAATACCGCCAAAAGGCATTATTGTCCAGTGTTGTAATTTTGCTGAAAAAAAGGCCAATTTAATCAATCTGGTGTTTGGTAGACCAAAAACACTAGGCCTCACGTTTTTACTCCTGTAAAAGGAATTATATCTCCCGTGTGGGAATCTATGTACCAAAACTATCATTTTAAAAAATCTGATGTCCACTTTGCAGCAGTTTTCTTGTAAATAATACCGCCAAAAGGCATTATTGTCCAGTGTTGTAATTTTGCTGAAAAAAAGGCCAATTTAATCAATCTGGTGTTTGTTAGACCAGAAACACTAGGCCTCACGTTTTTACTCCTGTAAAAAGGAATTATATCTCACCGTGTGGGAATCTATGTACCAAAACTAGCATTTAAAAAAATTCTGATGTCAAATTTGCAGCAGTTTTCTTGTAATTAATACCGCCAAAAGGCATTATTGTCCAGTGTTGTAATTTTGCTGAAAAAAAGGCCAATTTAATCAATCTGGTGTTTGTTAGACCAGAAACACTAGGCCTCACGTTTTTACTCCTGTAAAAAGGAATTATCTCTCTCCGTGTGGGAAGCTATGTACCAAAACTAGCATTTTAAAAATTCAGATGTCCAATTTGCATCAGTTTTCTTGTAATTAATACCGCCAAAAGGCATTATTGTCCAGTGTTGTAATTCTGGTGAAAAAAAGGCCAATTTAATCAATCTGGTGTTTGGTAGACCAAAAACACTAGGCCTCACGTTTTTACTCCTGTAAAAAGGAATTATATCTCCCCGTGTGGGAATCTATGTACCAAAACTATCATTTTAAAAAATCTGATGTCCACTTTGCAGCAGTTTTCTTGTAAATAATACCGCCAAAAGGCATTATTGTCCAGTGTTGTAATTTTGGTGAAAAAAAGGCCAATTTAATCAATCTGGTGTTTGTTAGACCAGAAACACTAGGCCTCACATTTTTACTCCTGTAAAAAGGAATTATATCTCCCCGTGTGGGAATCTATGTACCAAAACTAGCATTTTAAAAAATTCTGATGTCAAATTTGCAGCAGTTTTCTTGTAATTAATACCGCCAAAAGGCATTATTGTCCAGTGTTGTAATTTTGGTGAAAAAAAGGCCAATTTAATCAATCTGGTGTTTGTTAGACCAGAAACACTAGGCCTCACGTTTTTACTCCTGTAAAAAGGAATTATCTCTCCTTGTGTGGGAATCTATGTACCAAAACTAGCATTTTAAAAATTCAGATGTCCAATTTGCATCAGTTTTCTTGTAATTAATACCGCCAAAAGGCATTATTGTCCATTGTTGTAATTCTGGTGAAAAAAAGGCCAATTTAATCAATCTGGTGTTTGTTAGACCAGAAACACTAGGCCTCACGTTTTTACTCCTGTAAAAAGGAATTATCTCTCCTTGTATGGGAATCTATGTACCAAAACTAGCATTTTAAAAATTCAGATGTCCAATTTGCATCAGTTTTCTTGTAATTAATACCGCCAAAAGGCATTATTGTCCATTGTTGTAATTCTGGTGAAAAAAAGGCCAATTTAATCAATCTGGTGTTTGGTAGACCAAAAACACTAGGCCTCACGTTTTTACTCCTGTAAAAAGGAATTATATCTCCCCGTGTGGGAATCTATGTACCAAAACTAGCATTTTAAAAATTCTGTTGTCCAATTTGCATCAGTTTTCTTGTAATTAATACCGCCAAAAGGCATTATTGTCCAGTGTTGTGATTCTGGTGAAAAAAAGGCCAATTTAATCAATCTGGTGTTTGGTAGACCAAAAACACTAGGCCTCACGTTTTTACTCCTGTAAAAAGGAATTATATCTCCCCGTGTGGGAATCTATGTACCAAAACTAGCATTTTAAAAATTCTGGTGTCCAATTTGCAGCAGTTTTCTTGTAATTAATACCGGAAAAAGGAATTATATCTTCCAGTGTGGGAATTTTGGGGCTAAAAAATAATATATTTTATTGTGGTGCGAGTTGAATCGCAACAATGAGGAAACATTCTATTAAGGGACGAGGGCGCGGTCGTGGTGGTGTCAGTGGAGCCTCTGTTGCTGGCAGAGGACGTGGCCGTTCGGCCTCAGGCGCACAAAGTAGTGAACCAACTCCCTCAAGTAGCCGGCAGAATTTACAGCGATATTTGGTGGGGCCCAATGCCGTTATGAGGATGGTAAGGCCTGAGCAGGTACAGGCATTAGTCGATTGGGTGGCCGACAGTGCTTCCAGCACGTTCACCACATTGTCTTCCGCCCAGTCTTCTGCGGAAGCGCACAGGTGGCACCTGAAAACCAAGCCCATCAGTCTGTCACATCACCCCCATGCATATCAGGGAAACTGGCTGAGCCTCAAGTTATGCAGCAGTCTCTTATTCTGTTTGAAGACTCTGCTCGCACGGTTTCCCAGGGGCGTCCACCTAGCCCTTCCCCAGCGATGGAAGACATACCATGCACTGACGCACAACCACTTATGTATCCAGATGATGAGGACATGGGAATACCACCACAGCAGAGTGACCGAGTCTCTGATGATGACGAAACACTGGTGCCCACTGCCGCGTCTTATTGCAGTGTGCAGACTGAACAGGAGGAGGTCAGGGAGGAAGACTGGGTGGAAGACGATGCAGAGGATGATGAGGTCTTAGACCCACATGGACTGAAGGTCGTGCTGCTGACTTAAATAGTTCAGAAGAAGAGGCAGTGGTGAGACCGAGACAACAGCGGAGGCAAAGAGGGAGCAGGGGGCAAAAGCAGAACAGCCGCCGTCCAGAGAGTTCGCCTGCTATTGGCCAGCGCCAACAGGGACCCAGCACCCCAAAGGCATCTTCAAGGAGTTCCCTGGCATGGCACTTCTTCAAACAATGTGCTGACGACAAGACCAGAGTGGTTTGCACGCTGTGCCATCAGACCCTGAGGCGAGGCATTAACGTTCTTAACCTGAGCACCACCTGCATGATCAGGCATCTACATGCAAAGCATGAACTGCAGTGGAGTACACACCTTAAAAACAAGGAACCCGCTCAGGCTCCCCCTGCTCCCTCTACCGCTGCTGCCTCGGCTTCCGCCTCGAGAGGAATGTTGCCACCTGCCGAGCAGCAAACAGAGGATGTGCCACCGACACCACCACCACCACCGCCACCGTCACCTAGCGTCTCCACTATTTCACACAGCAGCGTTCAGCTCTCCATCTCTCAAACCTTTGAGAGGAAGCGCAAATTCCCACCTAGTCACCCTCGAGGCCCTTGGCCTGAATGCCAGCATTTCTAAACTACTGGCCTTTGAAATGCTGTCATTCCAGCTGGTGGACACAGACAGCTTCAAACAGCTGATGGCCATGGCTGTCCCCCAGTATGTGGTTCCCAGCCGCCACTACTTCTCCAAGACAGCCGTGCCTTCCCTGCACATGCAAGTGTCCGATAAAATCAAGTGTGCACTGCGCAACGCCATTTGTGGCAAGGTCCACCTAACCACAGATACGTGGACCAGTAAGCACGGCCAGGGACGCTATATCTCCCTAACTGCACACTGGGTAAATGTAGTGGCGGCTGGGCCTCAGGCGGAGAGTTCCTTGGCGCACGTCCTTCCGCCGCCAAGGATCACAGGGCATCATTCTTTGCCTCCTGTAGCCTCCTCCTCCTACTCGGCTTCCTCCTCCTCCTCCTCTGCTTCCACCAGCTCATCCAGTCAGCCACACACCTTCACCACCAACTTCAGCACAGCCCGGGTAAACGTCAGCAGGCCATTCTGAAACTCATATGTTTGGGGACAGGCCCCACACCACGCAGGAGTTGTGGTGGGGTATTGAACAACAGACCGACCAGTGGTTGCTGCCGGTGGGCCTCAAGCCCGGCCTGGTGGTGTGCGATAATGGGCGAAATCTCGTGGCAGCTCTGGGACTAGCCGGTTTGACGCACATCCCTTGCCTGGCGCATGTGCTGAATTTGGTGGTGCAAAAGTTCATTCACAACTACCCAGACATGTCAGAGCTGCTGCATAAAGTGCGGGCCGTCTGTGCGCGCTTCCGGCGTTCACATCCTGCCGCTGCTCGCCTGTCAGCGCTACAGCGGAACTTCGGCCTTCCCGCTCACCGCCTAATATGCGACGTGCCCACCCGGTGGAACTCCACCTTGCACATGCTGGAGAGACTGTGCGAGCAGCAGCAGGCCATAGTGGAGTTTCAGCTGCAGCACGCACGGGTCAGTCGCACTGCGGAACAGCACCACTTCACCACCAATGATTGGGCCTCCATGCGAGACCTGTGTGCCCTGTTGCGCTGTTTCGAGTACGCCACCAACATGGCCAGTGGTGATGCCACTGTTATCAGCGTGACAATACCAATTCTATGTCTCCTAGAGAAAACGCTTAGGGCGATGATGGAAGAGGAGGTGGGCCAGGGCCAGGAGGAGGAGGAGGAGGATGACGGGTCGTTCTTAGCACTTTCAGGCCAGTCTGTTAAAAGTGGCTCAGAGGGAGGTTTTTTGCAACAGCAGAGGGCAGGTACAAATGTGGCCAGCCAGGGACCACTACTGGAGGACGAGGAGGATGAGGAGGAGGTGGAGGAGGATGAGGATGAAGCAGGTTCACAGCGGGGTGGCACCCAGCACAGCGCAGGCACATCCCTGGTGCGTGGCTGGGGGGATACAGAGGATGATGACGATACGCCTCCCACAGAGGACAGCTTGTCCTTACCTCTAGGGAGCCTGGCACACATGAGCGATTACATGCTGCAGTTCCTGCGCAACGACAGCAGAGTTGCCCACATTTTAACGTGTGCTGACTACTGGGTGGCCACCCTGCTGGATCCACGGTACAAAGACAATGTGCCCACTTTACTTCCTGCACTGGAGCGTGATAGGAAGATGCGCGAGTACAAGCGCACACTGGTAGACGCGCTCCTGAGAGCATTCCCAACTGTCACAGGGGAACAGGTGGAAGGCCAAGGCCAAGGCAGAGGAGGAGCTAGAGGTCGCCCACGCAGCAGTGTCATGGCCAGCTCCTCTGAGGGCAGGGTTAGCATGGCAGAAATGTGGAAAAGTTTTGTCTCCACGCCACAGCTAACTGCCCCACCACCTGATACGGAACGTGTTAGCAGGAGGCAACATTTCACTAACATGGTTGAACAGTACGTCTGCACACAACTCCACGTACTGACGGATGGTTCGGCCCCATTCAACTTCTGGGTTTCCAAATTGTCCACGTGGCCAGAATTAGCATGTTATGCCTTGGAGGTGCTGGCCTGCCCGGCGCCAGCGTTTTATCTGAACGTGTATTCAGCACGGCAGGGGCGTCATTACTGACAAACGCAGCCGCCTGTCCGCAGCCAACGTGGACAAGCTGACGTTTATAAAAATGAACCAGGCATGGATCCCACAAGACCTGACCCTCCCTTGTGCAGAGTAGTCCTTAATAACTGCCTTAAACCATGTTGTCTTGTACTCCTGGCCACTTCTTCATTGAAAAATCAATTTTTGAAATTAAGTAGGATCTTGGGGTGCCACCCAGAGTTGAATGAACCTTCCCTCTGTCTGGGTGCCGGGGCCAAAGTACATGAAAGTGTCCTTCTCCTGTGCTGGATGATATGAATGTTATACTTGTGCTGTCTGACATGTCTCCTTTGTGTGGGTGCAGGGGGCCAAAGTCACTGAAAGCTGCCTTCTCCTGTGGTGGGTGATCGAAATGCCTGATTCTCTGCTGTGGGACCTCTCTCCTCCGTGTGGCTGCAGGGGTCAAGGTCTCTAAAAGTGCCCTTCTCCTGTGGTGGTTGATGTAAAACTGATGCTTGTGCTATCTGACCTGTCTCCTCTGTGTCGGTGCTAAGGCCTAAGTCACTGAAAGCGGCCTTCTCCTGTGCTGGCTGATATAAATGCCTGAATCTCTGCTGTGGGACCTCTCTCCTCCGTGTGGCTGCAGGGGTCAAAGTCTCTCAAAGTGGCCTTCTCTTGTGCTGGGTGATGTGAAGCTGATGTTTGTGCCATCTGACATGGTTGCCGGGGTCCCATTAAATGGTGGCCTACTCCTGTGGTGGGTGATCTAAATGCATGATTCTCTGCTGTGAAAACCTCTCCTCCGTCTGGGTTCAGGGTCAAAGTCTCTCAAAGTGGCCTTCTCTTGTGCTGGGTGATGTGAAGCTGATGTTTGTGCCATCTGACATGGTTGCCGGGGTCCCATTAAATGGTGGCCTACTCCTGTGGTGGGTGATCTAAATGCATGATTCTCTGCTGTGAAAACCTCTCTCCTCCGTCTGGGTGCAGGGGTCAAAGTCTCTCAAAGTGGCCTTCTCTTGTGCTGGGTGATGTGAAGCTGATGTTTGTGCCATCTGACATGGTTGCCGGGGTCCCATTAAATGGTGGCCTACTCCTGTGGTGGGTGATCTAAATGCATGATTCTCTGCTGTGAAAACCTCTCTCCTCCGTCTGGGTGCAGGGGTCAAAGTCTCTCAAAGTGGCCTTCTCTTGTGCTGGGTGATGTGAAGCTGATGTTTGTGCCATCTGACATGGTTGCCGGGGTCCCATTAAATGGTGGCCTACTCCTGTGGTGGGGATCTAAATGCATGATTCTCTGCTGTGAAAACCTCTCTCCTCCGTCTGGGTGCAGGGGTCAAAGTCTCTCAAAGTGGCCTTCTCTTGTGCTGGGTGATGTGAAGCTGATGTTTGTGCCATCTGACATGGTTGCCAGGGTCCCATTAAATGGTGGCCTACTCCTGTGGTGGGTGATCTAAATGCCTGATTCTCTGCTGTGAAAACCTCTCTCCTCTGTCTGGGTGCTGGTCCAAAATACATGAGAGTGGCCTTCTCCGGTGGTGGTTGATATGACGCATGATTCCTTGCTGTGGGACCTGTATCCTCTGTCTGGGTGCTGGTCAAAAATAAATGAGAGTGGCCTTCTCCGGTGGGGGTTGATATGACGCATGATTCCTTGATGTGGGACCTCTCTCCTCTGTCTGGGTGCTGGTCCAAAATACATGAGAGTGGCCTTCTCCGGTGGTGGTTGATATGACGCATGATTCCATGCTGTGGGACCTGTATCCTCTGTCTGGGTGCTGGGCCGAAATAAATGAGAGTGGCCTTCTCCAGTGGTGGATGATATGACGCATGATTCCTTGCTGTGGGACCTCTCTCCAATTGATATTGGTTAATTTTTATTTATTTTATTTTATTTTAATTCATTTCCCTATCTACATTTGTTTGCAGGGGATTTACCTACATTTTGCTGCCTTTTGCAGCCCTCTAGCCCTTTCCGGGAGTCTTTTACAGGCTTTTTAGTGCCCAAAAATTCGGGTCCCCATTGACTTCTATGGGGTTCGGGTTCGGGATGAAGTTCGGGTTGAGTTCGGATCACGAACCCGGACATTTTCCGGAAGTTCGGCCGAACCTCTCGAACCCGAACATCCAGGTGTTCGCTCATCTCTAGTCCTGATCCCTCTGTCTCCCCCTGGACTGATACAGCGAAGTGAAGTGGCTGATAAATTCCTGTTGCATATCTTCCAAATCATGGGAAAGTGCCCCATTTTTTAATCTGATTGCTTTTATTCGTGAAGATGGTTTTTGGTTCTGAATAATAGAAGCCAATAGCTGTCCTGGTTTCCCCTTCTCTAAAAAATTATTCCGTCCTATAAATATGGATTTCTGCTGTGCTTTTTCGTATAGATATAACCTATAGTCATGGATAGCCATCTTAATTTCATAATTTTTTTATCGTGATGGTTACCTTGGTAATTTTGCAAGGCCGTAACTTTATCTTTTAAACATTTTTCCTTTTCTACAAATGAGAATTTAATATTTTTAATTCTATACCATCTAGTGTTAAGTTGCATTACACTTTGTTTTTCTGTTACAAAGACGATTGCATTTTGGGTGGTGCAGTGCATTGTGGGAGTGGAAAGTATCCTGGGAAAGAGAAGCCTCCAGCCTCCAGGACACATCAGCAGAGCTGTCCTTTTGCATATCTCCTTCTTAAACTCCACCATCCTTGTAAATGCGAATCTGGTGAGAGAGCTACCGTATTTTTAGGGATATTGTGTGTTGCAGAGCTGTTCAGCTAGTTGTAATTGTTATTTAGGGAGTTATAACTGTTAGATCTTAGACATATAATCCTATGTATAGGCAGCCATTTTACCATGTGCTTTCACTGTCAATGCAAATGTTATACCATGCTATCCATGTTCAATACTTATACATGTTATTTGTATTCTTGTAGTTTTACCAAACAATCCTGTTTTACCAATCAATCAACCGTATATAATCAATCAATCACATATGTACGACCTGTTGACCAATAAACAAGTCAGACTACAAAGAACAGTCCTTTTATTTGGAAGACAGCGACGGTTTATGCTGAATGTTAGACTGCACACTGTGTGAACGTGTATGAAGACAGAACAATGGATAGGGAGGTAGATGGAGATGAGGGAGGAGATATATGGAGGTGCAGCACTTGGAGAGCTTTGTGAGTGAGAAGTTTGAACTGTATTCTGTGGTGGATGGAAACCAGTGAAGTGACTGGCACAGACTAGTAGCATCAGTGTAGCGGGTGGACAGATAGATAAGCCTGGCTGCAGCATTTAGGACAGACTGAAGGGGGGAGAGTTTAGTGAGAGGGAGACCGATTAGTAATGCGTTGCAGTAGTCAAGGTGAGAATAAATCAAGTCAACAACAAGAGATTTTGCCGTTTCCACCATAAGAAAAGGGCATATTCTGGCGATATTCTTGAGGTGCAGACGACAAAAGCATGTAAGTGATTGAATATGGGGAACAAAGGAAAGATCAGAGTCAAATGTGGAGCCAAGACAGCGGGCATGTTGCACAGGAGTTATGATAGTGCTGCAGACCGAAATTGAAATATCAAGTTTAAGTAGGTTAGTAAATGGGGGAAAGACAAGAAGTTCAGTTTTTGAGAGGTTCAGTTTTAGATACAGAGAGGACATGATGTTAGAGACAGCTGGCAGACAATTACTGGTGTTTTGGAGTAAAGCAGGGGTGATGTCAGGGGATGAAATGTATAGTTGGATGTCGTCAGCATACATAATAAACACATAATAAATGTTATTCTGTGTATCTGTATGCATGAACATACAGATAGACTAATTTGGAATTTAGAGTTCCATAAACCCTAATGGAGACAGGCACTGATGAGAGTGACACCAAATCAGCGCTGGAAAGTGAAATGTGTAACGCCAGATAACTAAATAAATATAACAAATAATAAATACTAAGTATGGCTTGCGTCAATACCCTAAGCATCAAGGCTAAACCACACAAATACCAAATGCTCATTATCATACCCAAACTACCTAATTTGCATAGACATATAGGGGCACATTTATTAAGAACGGCGTTTTAGGCGACGGTCTTAAGCCCCATCGCTGGCAGTGGATCTGCTGAAGTTATGAAGAGGCGCCAGCCTCTCCATAACTTTGGCACATCCAGCGCCAGCTCTAATTGTAGGACAACTTCTGAGCTGTCTTACATTTAGACCATTTTCTACTCTTGAAACAGGCATAGAAAATGATAAATGAGATGGACCTGCCGGCCCGTCCCCTTCTACACCCGCGTCACGACCCCTTTTATACACCTGATGTGAGCGGGGAGAAGTCACAGATTGCGGCGCAAATAATCGTTCGCAATGTTCGCCTGAAATACGCCTAATTTAGGCATATTCCAGCTTGATAAATGACCCCTATAATATTTAAATACTCATTTTGATTTGTTAATGAGTCAAGCTGCAGTTAAGGCTGTCTACAGGCAACTGGACCCATAGCTCACTCACAGCAGGGCATTCATTAGGCATGCATAAGTCTGTCAACAGAAGTATACTGATGGTTTCCATTTAAATGTAATAAAGAAAAACTTATTTTATCACTGCTAGATTTTACATTTAAAGGGGTTGTCATGATTAATGTAAAAAATTTTAATCAGCCATCATATAATACATGACAGTCTTTTTCTACCAAAGCTAGAACCAGTCCTGTACCTCACATGAATCCAGAGAGCTCCACATTCATTGTTCCAATTGCTTTATTTTCTTCAGGCTGGTAGCTCAGGGGGTGTGTCCTTTCTCTGGAAGGTGTTGGGGGGAATGTAACTGTCACAGGTTTCAACAGTAGAAATAGCCGGTTGCATTTGAGGGATAGGACTGAGTGAGCATGTGTGTCCACTGGAAAAAACGCGGACAGAGGGTTGAGGAAAATAGCAAACAATAGGTGGCGCCATATATGTACATTTTATTGAATAACTCAGTGGCTATACTACATTTTTAATTAAATATAATTACAAAAGTATTCAGAACCAAACGCTGGTTTTAAAAAATGTAGAATAGCCCTTTGATGATTTTAGAAGGTGTTACAGATGAAGTGTTACTTTAAATATGCTTATTATCTTATCTGACAACTTTCTCAGACATTAGTATCAAAAAGAAATAAAAACATTCCAAAGTGCCCAGACCTTTGTATTTAGCACAGCCAGTGCTGAACTTGTTTTATGTTCTGCTTTGTACAGATGAGCAGAGAGACCTTCAGAGCAGCTGCAACCAGCCCTGTGAGCTAGCGTCTATAGAACTGGGCTCATGTGTGCATTTATTCACACATTTCCAGGAGGAATAACAGGGGAATGGCACAATACAAAGTTCTACAAAAAGAATTTTTATTCTATGGAAAATGCAAGTACAGTATCTACAAATACAGACTTCTCAGGAGAGCTGACAGATCCTCATTAATCCAAATAACCTTTAAGGAACAGCTTGATTTTTTTTTTTAGTTTTCAGTTTTCTATATTTATTAGCATTATGTTTCATAGCTAAACTGAAGTCAGTGGGGCAGATGTACTAATCCTGTAGATGTCTACCTACAAAGCTGTCTAGACCTGCACCAGATTTATCACAGGGGCTCAGGCTTGATGATACACGTGGTGCAGGGAGAGAAACTTTTGTCAAACTCTATACCAATTTTTTGTTGACACTTTAGGCCATGCCCCTTCTTCATAAGCCACACCCTTTCATATTAAGCCACACCCCTCATCAGGCTAAGCACAGAGAATTTTTTTAAATATAGCGCACCATTTTGACAAAAGCTAGCAGCACTCACGTTAGCGAACATTGGTCAATATCTTTAGCAAGGACTTGTATGATATTTGACATTGTGATACATACTAAAACCATATACTAGCTTCCCTTTACTCCACATGCCGCTGCCGCCGATTGCTAGGGGTCTCTCTTCCACCTAATTTGCAGTCCACTGCCATTTGTCAGGTGAGATCTGTCCATGGTAACAGACGCTGAAGACAGCACACAGGAAGTGAGGGCGTGTCAGAGCTAGTGGAGATCCTTATCTGTCCTATGAGCTCCAGAGCTGAAAACATAGTGGGAAGTAAGGGAAAGGCTAGGGATATGCCCTCTGCTTCTGAGTGAAATACATCTAGCTGTGCATCTGAAACATGGAATAATATGGTTGAAAAAGACTTTAAGGATGCCCAAAAAAACACCTGTTCGTGCACAGTTATGGTGTACAAAGAATACAGCCATTATGCAGTCTTTTTTTTTTTAAACCTCAGATCTGGTTTAAAGATATTTAATATATATATATATATATATATATATATATATACTCCAGAGAGTGAAGGGGATGCACAGTGGTGCTCCAGGCCATCTGACAGTACAGGGAATTACAACCAGCACTATTTGCTTGAATGGAGCCACAACGCAGATCCTGGTATGACCGGTGGCTGGTGCACCACTGTGCAGGGGAAATACGGTGAGGCAAATAAAGCAGTACACCAGCACTTAACTTCACTCATTCTCAGGAACGGTAGTTGTCCCAGTGGTCAGACACCCTCAATCATAAAATAATAGCATATTCTAGCAATGTGTGCCCCTCACTTTATATGATGGGAACACCCCTTTAAATACTGCCAAGACTCCCAGAGAAAGCCTCCAGTGCTGATAGACTAGAAGCACATTGCTGCTCCCTTCTACAAAAGTGTCACCTTTGTCCATAGATTGTTTCTGTTCTTGCATCTCTGCTCTTTTTAAGAGAATGGAGCCGACCTGCAATACCGCACATAACCTGTGGTCCATGTGGCACTGTTTAAATATGAAAGCAGCTATGTTTTCCTAATCCTATACCACCTTCTTTTAACATGTTCCAATATATTTTTGATGGACAAAAACCTCAATCAGTGACATTTAGTAGCAACAAGGGCCAATACCGCTTTATACACTAGAATGTTAGATATGAATTCAAGAAGTGAATGTGCTAATATTGACAATTTAATAAAATATCAATTTCCTCCTTGTACACATTGCTGTGTGCGGAGTGAGGCTGCTCCTCGTCATTGTAATGGCACGACGTTGCAGGAAAGGCTCGATGTATTTACACAGGACTTTCCATTTTTCTTCGGAATGATCTTTTAGCTTCGGAGGGTGATTTATTGCTGTACTCATGATGCTTGTAAGCTTTTAATAATTTGACCTCTGATTACCTGAAAAATCCAATAGAGTCTTTGTTAATGTTGTTTAGATGTCAGCAGTAATTGCAATCTATATACATATTTTACCCTGCAGTCATATTGCCAGGAGCCAAAAACTGAGCTGCTTTGGCTTCTATAAAACATGAGATTTTTTGGAATTTTTTTTATCTTTGAGGGGTAATATAGATGATGATGACATAAAAGTGATACAAAAACAAATACAATATAAAAATAAATTATAACATTTCTTTCAATAGATACCAACTAGTTTAAAAAAATCTAGCACGGAGTTCAGCAGATTGACCAAGGCATGTCTTTTTTAGTACCAGGACAGGTCAAACGTAGCATTATATGCTGGGCCGTCAAACAAATGGCTGACCTTATAATGCATGGATGGGCCACATAGAGGGGGTGCAGAGGGGGCACCCTCCTTTTATGATGAACAATAAATATCCCCTAATTGAGCAGATACAAAGCGGTTTGATTTTTGAGACACAGAGGGGAACTGTCTTCTGCATTGGGGCCCAAACCTGCCCATAGCAAACCCATCTGCTCATGCTTACCAGGAGAAGAGCCCAGGGGGATTCAGTTGAACCCTGCAGTGTGGTATGGGACCGGAAGTCTCCCTGCCCTGCCGTTCACTCTGATAGGCCAAGTGCTTGTAGCCTATCACAGGTCAGCGCAGGCAGTGTGATGATGACATCATCATCATGCGGTCTGAGCAGGACTGCAAGCAGGACGGGAGATTCATTCACTATAAGGGTCTTTGTTCCTACTGGCACACATAAGGTGACATTTGTACTACTGGGGCACTATAAGAGGCATTTTTATCTAATAGCACACATTATGGGGGCTTTATTACTACTGGGGGCACTTTTGGCAGGAATTATTACTCCTGGGGCATACTATGGGGGCTGTAGTACTACTGGGGGGCACTATGGTGGATGTCATTACTACTAGGTGTATATTTACTATTGGGGAAAACTGTGGTGGCTTTAATACTACTGTGGGCATTATGGTGGGATTTATGGGAGTACACTGTGGTTGGATTAATTACTACTGGGGCACTAAAGGCAGACATTATTACTACTGGGGACAATTTTATTGACTCTACCACTACTGGGGTCACTATGGTGGGTTTTATTACTACTGGGGGACTATGGGAAACAGCATTACTACTAAGGGCACACTGGGAGAGAATTGCTACTATCAGTGGGACTTTTGGGAGCACTATGGCACAGTATCAAGGTGGCACAACTATTTTTGGGGGCATTATGTTTACAATAATACATTTTTCAGATTTGCTGGGCACAATTATTTTTGACGGCACCATAAATCAATAATTATTAAAGGGGGCACTATCTGTATGGTACTAGTATTTTCAGGCTGACTATCTGTTTCTGCAGTACAGTATTGGGGAGCACAGAAGGCACAGTATTGAGGGTGGCAGGATGGGGCGCATGATGGAAAAGTAGGAACCCAAGATGCCTATGTGTCAAACTTTGCAGAGAGAAGACTTAGCTAAAAAAAAATCATCATTGCGGTCTGGTCTGAATTGAGAAGATGAAGAGATCAGAGCAGATAACAATGAGTGTAATAGGTTAATAGTTCTGTGTTCTCTTGTATGTTTGGTTGTGCAGAATGTAATTTAAAAAGGAAATGTCATCCATCATGGGTCCTAATGTGGTGTGGTGAAGATTAGTGCAGCATTCTGAACTACTATCCCTGTCAAATATGAAGAAACTGCTGTTACAGGCTTAGAAAAAAGCCTATCATGACAACTAAGTCTAGTTTTACACTAGCGGCATGGACCTACGGCAGGCTGTTCCGCCAGGTAAACAGCCTGTGGGATCCGTCCTGCCGCTAGTAAAAGTGTGCCCCCGGACTACCGCTCCAGCCCCATTGAGCGGTACGCCACCAGAATAAAACTACAACACGCCTCTTGCCATTGTAGTCAATGGGGCCGGAGCGGTAGTCCGGGAGCACACGTTCACTAGCGGCAGGACGGATCCGACAGGCTGTTCACCCAACGGAACAGTCTGCTGGAGGTCTGTGCCGCTAGTGTGAAACTAGCCTAAAGATGAGCGAATTTTTCAAAAGTTCTATTCAGCTGATTCGCCGAATAAAAAAAAAAAAAAATTGCTTCTTGACAAATTACTTCGTCACGAAGTAAGTAGTAAGTAGTGGGTAAAATGACAGAGAGCTGTGATAGCGCCGACCCCCTTCATTGTACCCTTCAGATGCTGCGTTCATACATGATCACAGCATCTGAGTGTAAAAACAGTGTGAAATGAACATAAAAAAAATTAAATCAAACTTACCGTGTCCATTTGCTTGCGGCGGGCCGGTCGCTGCTATCTTGCTTGAAGATCTGGAGCGAAATCTCGCGGGGCGCAAGATTATGTCATGACGTCGGTCAACGTGGTGACGTCATACGTCACCACACACAGGATTTCGGCCGAGATCTTCAATCAAGATGGCGGCTGGCGGCCCATCGCGAGCAAATGGAGGTAAGAATGATTTTTTTTGTTTTTTATACTATTTCAGGTTAAATCGATTACACGAATTGAACTTATCCTGAAATTCGGATCGAATTCCACTTTGTTGGATTCGATTCGCTCATCACTAATGACAACATGAGAATAGCCTTATTCTGTTAACATTTACCACTGTTCGCTTCTTCGGGGTTACTCGGTGCAAACTTCTTGTCTCTAGGGGGTACTTGGCGTGAAAAGTTTGAGAACCACTGGTCTAGAGCACAGTGTGGGACGCAGAGCAGCAGGTCCAGTGTTATTTGAGCCCCGAATCAACAGTGAGTAGTCGCCATCATCCCAGTTTGTGTAATGTTCTAGACTTAGCATTAGTAATAACGCCATACCTGTAGAACCAGTGACCACCTGCTGACGGTCCCCACAAGGACATTTTTTTATTTTTCCATCATTGCCGTCATATGAGGGCTTGTTTTTTTTTTTTGCATATTAGAGGTTTTCCGTTCACCTGGTATTATAATTAGCATGTTACTTTTATTTTATGGGTCAGTGCAATTACAGATCAAAAAATGTACATTTCTTATGTTTTACAGCTTTTGCACAATAATAGCAAATCTAATGCAAACAAAATAAATCCATTTTTTTATGCTGACGCATTTTGGGAGCCATGACTTACTTATTCTTACATTGATGTAGAAGGGCTTGTTTTTTGCAGCATGGCACCATTTGGGAGTACATGGGACTTATTGATGAACATTTATTTATTTATTTTTTGGGGGGAGGGATAAAAGCAATTCTGGTATTTTTTTTGTGTGTTTTTTGACTTTGCTCACCACATGGTTTAATTAATTGACTATATAGGTTATGACTAGTGATGAGCGAATTTCATATTTTGAAATTCGTTGACACTTTATTTGGTGGTAAAAGGTTAGATGCGTTATGGATTCCGTTACCACGGACCATAACGCAATTCTATGATGGAATGCATATTCATTATTCATTCCGTCATAATAGAGGTCTATGGGCTGCAAAACGGAGCCGTCACGTTTCCGTTATGCAGGTTTTCTTTTTTTACTGTGTGCATATTTTGTGTGTGTTTTTTTGTCCCACTAGGGGACTTCACAATGTGATCATCTGATGCTTTAGTATGGTTAGTACATCAAATCATAATTGTCTGTAAAACTGACACGTGACACGTCTTAATAGGTAAGAGCTTTGACAACCCACCGGCAAGAGGGGCTGATGGGGACAGAAGATGGTTAGACGAGCGGGATCGGAGTCATCCAATCCTATTACATCCCCTTACAGCATGGATGTTGTAAACCCCATTAAATAGCATTGCGATACAAATAACTGGAAATTTTTGTGTGCATCATCCATACCGAAGCTTTAAACAGGGGTTTACACAAGTTAATGGACTGAAATGCAGCCGTAGCTTTCACGCCTGATATCTGTGCTCTGTCACTAATGTTTAGAGAGTGCTGCTGGAGGTTTTGCCTGCTGCCTGTGTACAGAATTATTATTGGCGTGGTTGCCTACCATGAACAGGTTGAGATCCTACTGATTTGCATACTGCAGCTGCGTCTATGGGCGGAATGTTCTTAAATTATGACCACTGACATCTAGTGGTCAGATGAAATAATGCAGGTTTTGGTTAATATAGGATTCAGAGGCACAGAGTTTTGTTCAGAACACTTTAATAATATGACTCATCTTTTCAAGATATTATCCAAAAATATGATATTTGTATAGCCTTACAAGCGAGATGGAGCATTGCAGACACTGGGACTTCCTTTCCAGATGCTTCATTTTATGATACAATGGAAAACACAGTGTCCCCACAACATTGCCACCTAAAGGGAAGAGGTTAGGGCTGGTGACCGGATCTGATAGAAAGTAACGCAATGGAATTCCTTAAATCTCCGTATTTGTCAGGTATTTCAAATCCAGTGAATGTTTATAGTGCAGAATTTTTTTTTTCATAAATACCAAAACCATAAAATCTGAGAGATTTAATATATTTTATATTACATTTCCTGAAGGTTCTCTATATTGTATATTATTCTATCATATTATTATTTTATATGCTCTCCTGTTACTGTCCTATAATCCACAAAATGTGACAATGAAGTCCATTAAAGGCATTTTGCTAGTGATGAGCGAAGTATTGAAAAATTCGATTCGGCTGCCTCGCCAAATTTTACAAAAAAAATTGCTTTGTGGCGAATGACTTTTTCCCGAAGTGCATTTCTTTGTAAGCAATGGGTGCAATGACAGGGAGCAGCGATTGCGGCGGCCCTCCATCATTGTACCCCTCAGATGCCAGTTTCATAGCTGATCGTGGCATCTGACAGCAATATTAGTGTAAATTTTAAAAAAATGTAAAAGAAATCATACTTACCTCCTTGATTTGATCGCGAAGAGTCTGCCGCCGTCATCTTCATTGTAGATCCAGTGTGAAATCTCACACGGCGGGTGATGACGTCATCAGGTCGGCTGGCGTGGCGACGTCAAAAGTCACCACAAACGGGAATTTTGTGCGAGATCTTTAATCAAGATCGTGGCAGCTGGCTCTTTGTGATCAAATGGAGGAGGTAAGCATGATTTTTTAACATTAAAAAAATGTTACCGCCATCCAGGGAAAATAAATTTGCTACCACGAGGCATGGGGCAATTTGGCTTTGCGGCGAATAGAATTTTCCCTGAAATTCGAAGCGAAGTTCCTATTATCGCAATCCTTGGTTTAACTTGATGGATTTATGTCTTTTTTCAACCGTATTAACTATGTAACTATGTAACAATCGTTCATTGTCCCCATAGGGATGGCTTCCAGAGCTGTAATCTCCAGACATCAAGCAATATTTTCCTTATTCATAGCCCAGCTATGCTTAGAATGGGATCATCCCTTTAATATTGGATTAAAGGAATTTTCCTATAGCCGTCATGCTGTACTTTTCCACTAAAAAACTGTATACAGATTATTACCCTTAATGTTTGGCGTAAGGATATAAATCCCGCCATTGTGACGTCTCTCTAGTCTCTATAGTGCCGTAAAATACTGTGTTCCTGATATCATTGCCAGCCGCTCACTATATTCCTCTGCTCCCTCTCCTTTTATATATCCCTATAAAGTACAATCCCCGTGATGGTGACAGAGGCTGCATTTACTTCATACAAAGTTTCAGATTTTTTTAAGTTCATGTAACGTTCTGGGAAATATTTTATGTACAATAATAAAGTGTCGATACAAATTACACGTTAGATCACCAAGGGTTAATGCAACATAACAAAGTGGTGATACATATGCATGAATGAGTAAATTAAAATATAACTTTTAATAGATAATTATTAGAAAATTGACCCTTAACTAGATGATAAATAAGTGGGACACAAAAAAAAAAAAAAAAAACACGACTGGAACCTGCGTTTTTAGGTTCCAGGAAGATCCAAATGGCAAGTGTGCACGGCGGCACCCAGGTATAATAAGATTAAACCGGTGGTCTTACCGCACCATGTAGATCTGTCCTTGAGTCATACACTGGCCTCCTTACCAATATGTGTGGAGGTCTCAGAGTTTGGTAACCAGGCGTTCCGGTATGAGGCAGGTGAAGGGGAATAGATAACTAACCCTGGTAATCCCTGCCTACGACTACAATAGTCCTTATACCCCTGCCGCGGACCCCGCGGTCGGGTATGTACCGGAACCTAACCCTGGAATTAGATCCGCCCTAATAGGCCCTTTGCTGCCAGGTCCCTACATGCATGTTTCGCAAGAAGAATTGCTCATCAGGGAAACATGGGGAGCCTAGGGGCTGTTCGCTCTCTGGTCCAATCCTAGATAAAAAGAAAGATGGAATCCAGGTAGTGCTGTATATGGAGTGAGGACAACTGATGCCGGTCCCACTCAGGCGTCTTGTGGCTGGATGTAGCCTGAGTGGGACCGGCATCAGTTGTCCTCACTCCATATACAGCACTACCTGGATTCCATCTTTCTTTTTATCTAGGGATTGGACCAGAGAGCGAACAGCCCCTAGGCTCCCCATGTTTCCCCTGATGAGCAATTCTTCTTGCGAAACATGCATGTAGGGACCTGGCAGCAAAGGGCCTATTAGGGCGGATCTAATTCCAGGGTTAGGTTCCGGTACATACCCGACCGAGGGGGTCCGCGGCAGGGGTACAAGGACTATTGTAGTCGTAGGCAGGGATTACCAGGGTTAGTTATCTATTCCCCTTCACCTGCCTCATACCGGAACGCCTGGTTACCAAACTCTGAGACCTCCACACATATTGGTAAGGAGGCCAGTGTATGACTCAAGGACAGATCTACATGGTGCGGTAAGACCACCGGTTTAATCTTATTATACCTGGGTGCCGCCGTGCACACTTGCCATTTGGATCTTCCTGGAACCTAAAAACGCAGGTTCCAGTCGTGTTTTTTTTTTTTTTGTGTCCCACTTATTTATCATCTAGTTAAGGGTCAATTTTCTAATAATTATCTATTAAAAGTTATATTTTAATTTACTCATTCATGCATATGTATCACCCCTTTGTTATGTTGAAATATTTTATGTGCTTTATTCTGATTTACTGACAAAAATATCATTAGACAATCAGAAGGCACAGAACTCAGCATACCCGTTAGCTGAAGGAAAGCCAGGAAGTGTATATGAATGATGCAGAACTGCAGCAACACTTGTCTGGCCTGGGGGATGATTTTGTTCCCTCTGGTGTGAGGTTTGATTTTTTTTAAATATATTTTCAATATTTTCTGGTCTGGTGGGTCTGATTTTAAATTTTTATGGCCTGGGGATCTGTTCTTTTTATCTTTATATTTTTTTTTTATTATACTTTTAGATTTTTTTCATTTTATTTTCTGCTCTGAGGTTTTAATTTGTATTTTTTGCGTTGTGAGGGTTTAATTTTTTTAGGTTTTCGGGTCTGAGATCTTTGTTAATGTTTTTTTTTTTGTCATACGGAGAGGGGATAAGTTGTCTTAATAGGTCAAACAATTTAATTAATTTCTCCTTGTAAAGGATTTGTAATATACCCAGGCTCGGACTGGCCCACCGGGGAGGCGAGGGATTCCTCGGTGGGCCCCCAGTCTCTTGTGCCCAGAGATTAGACGGAGGAGTAATTATTTATCTTGTTTCTCAGAAGAGATAACTATTATAGACACTAGGTGGAAGTATCACACAGTGATGCAGCCTCCTACTGGTGTACATTGTACAGGAGGCCCCGCAGTATCTTCTAGACTTCTGGGGCTGCTGGCTGTGAAGAAGGAGAGAAGGTGTCTGCCATCCTCCTGCCCTCCCTGCTGTCAGAAAACTGTGGCTGCTGGAGAGAAGGACTCCTCTGCGGTGCTGGGCTGATTTCTCAGGTGTGTGACAGTAGTGAGCTGTAGGAGACTGTAAGGGGGAAATAGGGCATTTGTTTATAGCAGACACAGATCTATGAATGTGTGCTGCTCTCTGCAGAATTCAGGTCCCACCCCAATGCCTCTGCTTTAGGTGCACCCCCATTAGTGCCACAGCTCCAGATGCCCCCCAGTGGCCCCACTCTAAATGCACCCTTAATATTGCCTCCCCCCCAATACCTCTGCTCCAGGATCACCACTATTACCCTGCCTTAGACGACCCTAATGCCTCTGCTTTAGGTGCACTCCCATAAATGCCCCAGCTCCAGATGCCCCCACTCTAAATGCACCGCTAAAGTTGCCTCTTCTCCAGTTATCCCTGCTCCAGGATCCCCATTATTACCCTGCCTCAGGTGACCCTAATGTCTCTGCTTCAGTTATGACCCTCCGTTTGTGCCCTTTGCTCACGTTGCTCCTCTAGCACCTTCGCTTGGGCTTTGTTAAAGGTTGTGACCTGCAAAGGGGGTTGGACTTAAGCCTGAAAAATTATGCACAGTCCGTCATATTCTCCAGTATCGACACGTATGGTTGATGATATTCCGTATTTACGGGCATCACTGCTGCCATGTAAAGAGATACTGGTGGTGGAGAGGTGGAGGATTTAAAGGGGTTCTCCAGATTTTCAAGTTATCCTCTCCACACCATAGGGCATAACTATATGATTAGTGGGGTCCGATTCTGCGACTCCCACTGATCCCAGGAACGGGTCCTGTTTCCCCTATTTGATGGTATGGCAGGCCACACACACGCCTTGCTGCTCCATTCATTCTCTTTGGGACCACTGGAAATAGCCAGCGCTGTACTCCGCCATCTCTGGGGACCCCATAGAGAATGGATGGAGAGGCAGGGCATATGCTCCACCTGCCACTCAATCAAGAAGGGGGATCAGTGGGGGCTCCAGCGATCAGACCCCCACGGATCACTTAGTTATCCCCGATCCTGTGGATACAGGATAACTAGAAAAGTGGACACCGGCCCTTTAACAGGCGAGCATTTCTATTTTAATTAGACACCTATTTTGGGCCAGATTTTTTATTTTATTTTATTTTCTTACACCAAAAGAAAACCTTTAAGGATTGGAAATGTGAAAAGGTCCAACAGCTATGACACGACAGGTGATAAGTGTCTGATTGATAGGGGTCTGACTGCTGGGACCCCATGATCAAGGGAACGTGGTCTTAAGACCCTTGTGTACATAGATTGGCGGTAATGTAATTGAATATCTCAGGACCCTTTTTTTCATGGTCAGTGGGTGTTCCAGCAGTCAGACCCCAGCAATCTGATATTTGTCACCTATCCTGTAGAGAGGTGATAGGTCATTATGGTAGGACAACCCTTTTAAATATAATGTAGATTATGTGCAATCTGAGGAGGTTAAGATTTGGTAAATTTCATGCCAGACATTTATGCTTAAAGGAGACCTTTCACCTAAAAATGAAAGTTAAAATAAAGATATACCCTTGCCAGCCCCCGGTGGTGCTTATTCAGTTCTTCTATTTTCACTATGTGCCCCCGATTGTCCGCGGTGCCCCCCACAATATTTCCCGCCTTCTAAGCTAATTAACCATTCGGCTCAACTGGGCGGGCCTGCAAAAGTTCTCCCGGCCGTGTCCTTCTTTTCCCTGGCACGGATCGCATCCAATCAGCGTGCTCCGCTCTTAGCCAGGGAGAAGAAGCTCTAGTTCTCGCGAGATTCATGAGAACTGGAGCGATTTCATCCATCCTGAGCCGGCGCCATCTTGGATTCCCACGGCGGGGTTCGTAGCAGCGTGAATGCACGCCACGGGAATCCAAGATGGCGCTGGCTCACGATGCATGAAGTCACTCCAGTTCTCGCAAGAACTAGAGCTTTTTACCTCTGGCTAAGAGCGGATCGCGCTGATTGGATGTGATCGGTGCCAGGGAAAAGAAAGACACTCCCGGGAGCAGGAGAACAGAAAGGACGCAGTCCTGCATGCACAACTTTTGTCTCTGCTCCAAAATCATCTTCGGAGCGGACACCTAACGGACGCCATTATAGTGTATGGGATCCTTAGGCTCTGTTCGGCTCAGTTATGTGCCGAATGCGTCCTTTCCTTTCTCCTGCTCCTATAACCGAGCAAGAGAACGGAATGGCCGACCGGGGGGGGGGGGGGGGTTCGGGCGGTTGGCTTTTTGGAGATTTTAAATTGAACTCTTGCACCAGGGTCCATGAGCCTATAGCTACGCCCCTGCTCACTTCAGTAAATGTCATTTATCATGCAGTTAATACAAGAACTTACTAATGTATTGTGATTGTCCATATTGCCTCTTTTCCATCACATTATACACAGCACGTATCCGTGGTTATTACCACCATGTAATCCAGCAGCGGTGGTACACACTATAGTGAAAGGCTGGAAGTGCGTATAGGCCGACACCTTTACCTATATAGTGTGTAAGCACAGCCGCCGCTGCTGGATTACAGGGTGGTCAAAATCATGGATACGAGCAGTGTATAATGAGATGGAAAAGAGTCAATATGGAGAATCACAATACATTAGTAAGTTCTTGTATTAACTTTCTCTACATGATAAATGCCAATTGCTGAAGTGAGACAACTGCTTTAACCCCTTTAAGGCCCCATTCACACGTCCGTGGTGTGTTGCGGATCCGCAACACACCCTGCCGTCACCCCCCATAGAAATGCCTATTCTTGTCCGCAAGCTGTAAGTAGCACATTTAGGCCCCATTCACATATCCGCAAATGGGTCCGCATCCGTTCCGCAATTCTGCGGAACGGGTGTGGACCCGTTCATTCTTAATAGGGACGGATGTGAAGCGGAGAGCACACTATGTGCTATCCACTTCCGCATTTGCGGAGCGCGGCCCCGAACTTTCGGTATCTTCTGCGCCTCTTATGCTAATAAGGCAACTTGGTTATAGTAGGAGGTTTCATTTAGTTATGGTGGGCGGTGTCTCTTCTCTCTGGCAGCGAGCGCATCCAATCGCAGCACTCCTCTCTTAGCCAGGGAGCCCTTGCTAAGAGAGGAGCGCTGCGATTGTATGCGCTCGCTGCCAGAGAGAAGAGACACCGCCCACCATAACTAAATGAAACCTCCTACTATAACCAAGTTGCCTCATTAGCATAAGAGGCGCAGAAGATACTGGGAGCCCTGCGGGCGAACTGGGGGGGCGTTTAAAAAAAAACAACTGTGTGCGGACATCAGCGGCAGCCGCCCTGTAAGATGGTGTAAGTATCCCATGAATATTGAAAGGTCCTCTTTAAGTGCAGGATATCCATATATGTGTAAATTCTGCTACATGTATGTTTCTGCATGTTGCTGTGAGTGTCTGCCATCATACTTCATCTTTAATATTTCTGATATCCCTGTAAGTGCTCAAGATGTTTTGCAGTCTGCAAATTGCGGATCCGCAAAACATGAATGCTGGGTGTGTGCATTCCACATTATGCGGAACAGAACAGCCGGCCTCTAATAGAACAGCCCCATCCTTGTCTGTAATGTGGACAATAATAGGACATGTTCTATCTTTTTGCAGAACGGCCATGCGGACATACAGACACCGAATGCACATGGAGTAATTTTTTTTTTCTTGCGGCCCCATTGAAGTGAACGGTACAGACATGGAAAAAAAAATAAGTTTGTGTGCAGGAGCCCTAAGGTGGGCTCCCAGAATCAGTTACACTGGTGGGCCCTAAGTACTCTAGTCCGTCACTGAATATACCGTATACAGTAAGTGTGCATTCACCAAAAACTACAGCATACTGGTTTATGCACACAGCGCACGGAACGGAGGATGTACACCCTCTCCGTGTTCTGGCACCATACATACCATACAGTGCCTCCATTACATCGCCATACAAAGTGGCTGCTTACGTGAGCCCTGAAAACCATGCAGGGACCTACAGTACACATGTGAACATGCAACGTCTTGCTGAGCATTGGCTTCGGCAGACCTCCATTTATGGGCTCATGCACCATAGCTGTTTTTATGGTCCTGCCCTCTATATCATTGTCCATAAAACAGAGAAGATTAGGAAATGTTAACTTTTTTTTTTTTGCAGTACCATGTCATGGACATATGAATGGGGAGAGCATACGGTGTGCTGCCTGCATCTTTTAAAGGCCCCGTTGAAGTGAATGGGTCCGCAAAAAATGCGGATCGGATGTGGACCAAAATCATTGTCGTGTGCATGACCCCTAACTAATTTTGAAAGATTTGCACTTTTCGATAAGAAATTACATGTACTGCATTACAAAATGTTGGAGCAAAGGGTAAGTTAAAGAAACAGGTGCAACAGAAAACTGGAAAAGTCTTTTCAATCTGCTTGGTTACTATGGGCAACTCGACCACTTTTCTTTTTCACCAGTTTTGATGAATATTACCAATAAAGCTTTGGATTATTATGCATATTGAGGTTACCCTTCATCACTGCCCTATGGCGTCACCATGATGCACCTCAGCTCTCATACATGAGCTGCGGTAAATAATTTTGTATAGGTTTTTATGGTTGGATGGCGGGTCAATCTTCAGTGTTCATTTCCCTGCACACCCACCAGTGTTTTTCATTTTACTTTTTGGCTTATTTTGCCATTCAGAAATGTCATCATGGATTATGAGACCGCCTGTTTTATAATCTGCACTCTACTGGAACCAGGGAAGGTGTTTTTTCATTTTGCTCTTCATTTAATATTAGATTGCAAGTCATGCTCTCATGCCCACTGAACAATTTCCCAGTAATACTTGGCACGTCTTTCTGATGCTCTTGCTTATCCAACTGTGTTTTTCTGTGCATATAAATCAGCTCCCCGGTTATCAGTAAACACGGCGTTTAGCAGAGTTTTCTTTTCTTAAATCCACAAGCAAAATGATTCACTGACTGCTCTGGATGGAGAACCCAAATATAATTTCAACATGGTTTTATTCTATAGGAAGATCTTTTTGAGAAAAGTAGGCAAATAGACAGAGATAAGGATAGATTAGATAGATTAATAGATAGATTAGATAGATTAATAGATTAATAGATAGATTAGATAGATTAACAGATAGATTAGATAGATTAATAGATAGAGTAGATAGATTAACAGATAGATTAGATAGATTAACAGATAGATTAGATAGATTAACAGATAGATTAGATAGATTAACAGATAGATTAGATAGATTAACAGATAGATTAGATAGATTAATAGATAGATTAGCTAGATAGATTAGATAGGTAGATTAGATAAATAGATTAGATAGATAGATTAGATAGATAGATAGATTAGATAGATAAATAGATTAGATAGATAGATTAGATAGATAGATAGATAGATAGATAGATAGATAGATAGATAGATAGATAGTAGGGGCATAGCTAACGGCTCATGGACCCTGGTGCAAGAGTTCAGCTTGGGCCCCCCTTCCCTCAGTGCTTTGTGTGTCTTCTTATGCGGCAAGGGTCTTTAGGCCCCTCAGGCTCCTGGGCCCGGTAGCAACTGGTACCTCTGCACCCCCTATAGCTACGCCCCTGACAGATAGATAGATTGATAGATAGATAGATAGATAGATATAGATAATAGATAGATAGATAATAGATAGATAGATAGATAGATAGATAGATAGATATTAGATAGAAAAAAGTGCACTAGATCGCACAGTAAATTCCACAATGCAAAAATGGAGTGCCAGTGGCTGAGAGGACAATCCCCTATGTCCACAAAAATATAACACGAAAAATTCCACAGCACTTCCTTATCAGTGAAAAAAGATTCTTACTTTATTTTCCGAGTAAAAAGCGATGTTTCGGTGCACCCAATGGCACCTTTTTCAAGCCATTGGGTGCACCGAAACGTCGCTTTTTACCCGGAAAATAAAGTAAGAATCTTTTTTCACTGATAAGGAAGTGCTGTGGAATTTTTCGTGTTAGATATTAGATAGATATGAGATAGACAGAGACAGATGGATAGATAGATAATAGATAGATTAGGCTAGTTGCACACTAGTGTCAGTGCCTCGGCAGGCTGTTCCAGCCTTTCGGACCCCTGCGCACTACGGTATTGCCGGATGTCTGTGAGGCTCCGTCACAGCAGTTTTCTTCCGGCAGATTCTCGAAATATTTGTTGGAATGCAGCCCAATCTTCGCCAATCCCCATTATAGTGAATGAGGCCAGACGGAGCCTTAGAAACCTCCAGCGATGCCGGAACAGCCTGTTTGATCCCTGACGCTACTGTGAAACTAGCTTTAGATAGATTTGTTAATAACAGAAAGAGAACTTGTCATGTTACTCATGGTATCTGAGCTGCAGGTATAGAGCAGGAGAAGCTGAGCAGACTGATGTATAGATTTGTGGGAAAACATTTAGTATCTCTAATAACTTATTGATTGTAATCTCTGCTCACTCTAGGTCTAGGGGTCCAGTAGATGGTCCTAGACAGTGACTGACAGCTACCTCTGTACGAACACTTAGGTCATTTTCACACAGCCAGTATTCGATCAGTTTTTTTTATCAGCATTTGTAAGGCTACATTCACATCTGCGCTTTCCCTTTCCGCTATTGAGATCCGTCATAGGAAAACGCTTCAGTTTTGTCTCCTTTCATTGTCAATTGGGACAAAACTGAACTGAATAAAACAGTGCTTCAGAATGCATTCTGTTCTGTTTGGTTGTGTCCCCATATCGGACAGAATAATGCTGCAAGCGAATACTCACGCCCAGCACAAGTGGCGAGTGTCGTGGGAACCGCAACAGAGTACTCTCAAGGCCTTGGTCTGTTACTGATACCAGTAATTGCTGAAAGACACGAATTGGGCACCCTGAATGAAAAGTCGGAAAGAAAATTATTATATTGGGGGCTAAGAAATGGCAACAAAACCAGTGCCGGCGGAAGCACCAGGAAAACCAAATAGTGAAACTGCCGTGACCTGAGCGACATGTTCGGTTTGACGTTGTGATACCGCAAACTGATGAAAACGTGACTTACCCAAGACTCTGAACCTATAGCAATGTATGAAGAAATGTCAAGTAGCGAGTTTGTAATCTGATAAAGTTTTATAAAAATATATATATTTTTTTTCTCTTTTCCTCCTACATGAGCAAAAGACGTAATAGAGCACACCAACGGAGAATGGAGAGCTGTGACAGGACCTGAACAGCAAAAATTACATGCAATGATGACCCTGGCTGTGGTAGTATGCTGACACTGACACGAGGCATGCAGGCATCAGAATACCAACAAAATGGTTGAAACCGCCGAGGCCTAAGTAACTGGTCAGGTCTGACGTTGTGACACCGCAAACTGATGAAAATGTGAAATTCTGAACCTATAACAACCTAAAATAAAACGTCAAGTAGCAAAGCCTATAACCTAATGGGAAATCCACCAGTAATGTGATTTTTGTATTTTTTTTTCTTAAATGACGTTTTTTTTCCCTCTCCGTCCTACTACCTTAGCAAAAGATGTAACCGACCACATCAACTGAGAATGGCAAGCTGTGACATGACCTGAAAAGCAAAAATGACATGCAATTATGATCCTGGCAGTGGTAGTATGCTGACAATGACATGAGGCATACACGCATCAGAATACCAACGAAAGGGGGGAAACCGCCGAGGCCTGAGTGAGAGGTCAGGTCTGATGTTGTGACACCGCAAACTGATGAAAACACGACTTACCCAACATTCTGAACCTATACCAACCTAAAAATAAAAACGTCAAGTAGCAAAGCCTGCAACCTAATGGGAAATCCACCCGTAATGTGACTTTTTTTTTTTTCCCCTACTACCTTAGCAAAAGATGTGATTGACCACATCAACTGAGAATGACGAGCTGTGACAGGACCTGAAAAGCAAAAAATGACATGTAAAGACAATCCTGACTGTGGAAGTATGCCGACACTAACACGAGGCATGCAGTTATTTAAACCACTTGCAACACACCACGCTGCTATAGGTGAGTGAATACAAACGTTGCCACCATCAGCACGTACACCCTGTGAGATGTGGGTGTATATGCCGTAAAAACAAACTAAACTCAGTTCAGCTGCCTCACCCTCTATAATGCGAGTAAGGGGATAATGCTGGATGTCAGTGTGAACAAGGCTTTAGTCTGTCTGCAGAAATAACAGCGGATAGCGAGAGAGGTTTGCTGGCAAGCAGTGAAGTAAAAGCAAACAAGAAATACATACAAATATACACAGACAGACTAAGCAAGGTGGCCTACGCAAGACATAGAAAACGTGCAAGAAAACGAGACGGAGTCACGCTGACCCCTGCTGCCTAACCGTACTGCCGCGTGGGCTGCCAGGCAGAATCGCTCCGGTGCAGTGCTGCTCCTACTCGCCAAAGGAGCCGACACACCACCGGCCGGACTAACCGTGCTGCAACATGGGGGCCAAATGTAGGCTGCCAGGCAAAATCGCTCCGGTGGAATGCTGCTCCTCCTAACCAAAGGAGCCGGCACATCGCCGGCCGGACTGTAACGGGACGATGCTGCACGAGCTAGCAGCAAAACCTCACCCAACCGGAACGACCTCAACTGGGATCCTGAACGCCGACTTGGTATGGAAGCAGCAGATTCAGAACATGTGCTGCAACAGGTGGCTCAGACTGCACACAAATACGCAGCACCGTCGACACACCCAGGGGAGGCGCCTGCCTGGTATAAATGTGCTACTTACGCCCCTTCTACAAATACAGGCCAATAAATCAGCCTTTAAACTTGTCATGACAAAATATTGGAAAAAAGGATGGAAGCTTTATGAAAAATAACTATTGAGACGTGTTTTATGTATTGTAATCATACAGATGCACTTCTTTTGATTCTTGCATCCAAATAAAGAGAGTTTGTAAAAAAAAAAAAGAAGAAGAAAACGGATCCGTCTTGACTATGTTAAAGATAATGCAACCGGATCCGTTCATAACAGATGCAGATGGTTGTATTATAGTGATGGAAGCGTTTTTTGCTGATCCGTAACGGATCCAGCAAAACCGCTGGTGTGAAAGTAGCCTAAGCTACAACCAGAAGCGGGTCCAGAACACAGAAGAGGCATTAATCTTCTTATTATAGTTTTCTCTGTGGATTCCGCTCCTGGTATTACAAATACAGACCAAATACTGGACATGTGAAAGTGGCCTAATACAGGGAAGGTTGTTAATGGCTAGGTAAGACTGGACTAAATATCTCAACAGGTTGAGAACTATGTGGACTCAGACCCTCAACCAGACAAACCCAATTCACCACAAGATCGGATCTACGGGTTTATGTTATTAGATATTATAACCTTTGTTTTCATTGGCTAATAGCCAAGCCATTTTTTGGTTTAGGGCCATACAAAAAGATTTTTCCTCTTAACATTCTGCAATGAATAACTTTTATTGTTTTGGTTTTTGGAGATCATGTTGTACTGATGTTTCGTCATGTACCACTATGAGATATGTACACAGTATAATTCATTCCTATTAATTCAATTTTGAATGACAGAGCTGAAAATACAGTATGGTATATATATTTTTGTTTTGTTTTGTTTTGCTGTGTATGTGTTGATAGTACCTATTGTGACAGTTATGTAGCAGTTATATAATTGAAGTTTGGTTAAGCAAAATGTATTTATTTAATAGAATGTATGTAGTTTTTTTCCCTGAAAGGCTTTTTTTTTTTTTTTTATTCCTTTATGGGACTTACCTTACATCACTCAGACCCCATTGTGCTTGTCAACTCAAGAGGATGTCCCAGCCTCTAACGTTCATGACATACTGTAGAACTCTGAAAAGAGACTTTAAGACATTTGAAGGACTTTAATGATTCCCAGACAACCCAGCTGCAGACCAGGCCACCTTCTTCCATTGCTCCATGGTCCAGTTCTGATGCTCATTAATGATGTGCGCGAGGTGCCATATTCGATTTCGCGATATTTCGCGAATATTCGATTAAATATTCGTCATATATTCGTCGAAATCGAATATTCGTCATTATTTTATATATTGCGAATTTTACGCGAATTTATATTCGCGTCGCGAATGAAACTTAGATCTGAGTTCCTAATGGTTAACTTGTATTGCTAGAATTGACAAAGATAACGAATATCACACGAATATAGCACTATATTCTCAATCTTCAATATATTCTAACAATACAGCCACTAGGAACTTAGCTCTAAGATCAATTCGCAATCCGAATATATGTTCGCCTCGCGAATGGAACTTAGATCTGAGTTCCTAATGGTTGTTGCTAGAATATAACGAAGATTGAGAATATAGTGCTATATTCGTGAATTCGAGATATTCTCAATCTTCATTCTATTCCAGCAATACAACCATTAGGAACTCAGCTCTAAGTTTCATTCGCGAGGCGAACATATACTCGCATTGCGAATTGATCTTAGAGCTAAGTTCCTAATGGTTGTATTGCTAGAATAGAACGAATATTGCAATGCGAATAATTCAGGTTATATTAATCGCATTGCGATTAACAACTTAGTCAAATTTGTGAGATCGTGATTCTCACATCCGACAGTACATTTTAGCATGGAGGCGTTCCCATAGGCAACGGGCATTGACTGAAGCGGGCAGGGAGCTAGGAATCCTCCGGACAGGTAAGAACAGCTTTTGGGAAGTGGGAAGACAACCAGAGAGCAACAAGAATTAACAACAAAAAAAAAAAAAAATATAAAAATAAACGAATATTCGAAAATGCGAATATATAGTGATATATTCGCAACATTCGCGAATTATCGAAGTTGCGATATTCGCGATAAAAATTTGCAATTCGAATATTCACGCTCAACACTAATGCTCATGCGCTCATTGTAAATGCCTTCAAAGGTGGACATGGGTCAGCATGGACTCTCGGACTAGTCTGTGGCTACATGGTTCCATACTAATGGAGCTACATGCTCTGATACCTTTCTGTCATATCTTACATTAGCTTTTTCAGCAATTTGTGCTACAATAGTAGAGATAACTGGCTAGCCTTTACTCCTCTTGTGAATTAATGATCCTTGGGCACCCTTCCTTGACCCACTTTTGTTTGATTTTAACCACTTCACTCTGGGTACATCCCACTAGACTTACCATTTTTGAGATGCTTTAACCCAGTCGACTAACTTTCATTACTTGACCCTTCTCAAAATTGTACAAATCCTTATGTTTGGCCTTTCACCTGCTTCTAACACCTCAACTGATTCTCACTTGCTGCCTAATATATCCCACTGGTATAGCGACGACCAGCCGCACACTGTTCGGTAGTTAGCTAGCACATAAAGGTGAGAGATACTCATCAATAGGTGCACTAAATCATGGCCCAGTTAGGGCAGAGAAGCAGTAACACAGAAACAGAAGGGGACCATTGCATTGGGGCTAATGATATACACATCAGCAGCAGCCTGGGAGGAGCTGGAGCGGAGGATGGGAGTGGTAGTGGCTTTGGCTATAATAGTCAATCACATTGGGTTTCCTCACACCATTGCTCCCTAGGGCCATGCAGCGAAAACAGGGCGAACCCTTTCTTCTCTCAGGGAATAGACTGGTTCTAGGGCTCCTGCCTGATGGTAGTTGGGGTGGCCATTATGGGGCAAGGCATAGAATATGGATTTCAGTGACCAGCGTATGGTGTAGAAGTCAGAAAACCAGACCAGAAGGTAGAAGAATAAATATCTCTATACTCAAGTGCAAAATGGGAGGTCTAGTACATCCAATTATAGCATGCATAGTTCCACCAGTGCAACTCTCACCCAGATAATGATGTATGGATTTAGGCAAGGATGGAAGTTATGGCCACTATCCTGCTAAAGTTTCTTTCAGTAGAATTTAGGGCGGGCACTAGTGCTCGTGCAATAATAGCTGTAGTGCCCACTTTGGAATACAAGATTTTAAAGGATGTCTTAAAGGGTAACTGTCATGTTTTTATAAATAAAAAAATCTATTTTAGCATATGTTACTGCTGCAGCAGCATTATGCATAAAGCAATCTTTAGTTTCTTCACATACCACTGTTTTCCTTGAGTTTTTCCCTTAGTTAGTTTTCCCCTGTTTCCTCTGCCAGTTCTCTGAGGCCAAAACTGCTTTCCCTCTCTTCCCATACACAGTTGCTGTAGCCAGCAGCTCCCTGCCAGCCAATCAGATTGGATTACTGAGAGACACGCCTCCTCACTCTGAAGCCTAATGCAGCCATGCAGTGTGAAGGACCGCCCCTCTGTATTCTGTTTATAGTATAAGGAAGACAGACAAGTCCTAGCAACGGTCTTTTAAGGGAGCAGTGAAAAGGGACAGGGGACATTAATGAAAGCTGTTATTATAAGGTAATTGCAGATCCTTTGACATTCATTGACAGACTAACTCAGGTATACAGGCCTAGCTGTAATAAACTAGCAAATAAAATAAAAAAAAATGACAGTTACCCTTTAATGGTGTGCCCTCACAGCAGAAACGTCTTAGCAGCTTTTGGTAGCAGGTTACCCTGCTGACTCCAATGCTCAGCCATGCAGATTCTTAGTGCTCCTTTATCTTCCTTTCCTTCTCTCCTTCTCTTTCTGTAGAACTTGCAGAGATCTGTTAGTCCCTGAAACTTTTTGAGCCTAAGGAGAGGGAACATGAGGCAATTGCTTCCACTGTCTCTGAACTCTCTATCTACTAGCCTAACTGTACTGGGGGCAGATCCTGGATCCTCACCTCCTGCTAAGGCCGAGCCAGGATTGTTAGCCATCTCTGTGCCATCTATACACCGTTATGCTGGGCATAATTCATAACAATGCATGGCATAATATAACATTAAATAACAAACCATTTGCAAATATCTCCTCATCTGGGGTACTGCACATCCAAGCACTCACACCTCACCAGCGTTCAGTCAACCTGAGATAAGCCAGGTCCGGAAGAACAGACCAGCCAACTTTCCATAGTAAGTATGTCTGTGTAGACACTTTAATAGTAAAGACCGTCGTAGTGAGCCATGTGGAGAGAAGCTGCAGCTTCCTGTAACCTGCTAAATCTTTATTACTGTCGCTAAGTAGTAGACTCCAGAACAGTAATGTTGTCACCCAGGAAAGTTAGGTGTGGCTTAGGATGTCGGAGGTTGGTTGCCAGAAAAGAGCAATAGCCAGGTGAAGAGAGTAAGCCTATTGCTGCAAATAGAAACTGTGAGAGAGATTCATCATCAACCTATACCATGGTTTTGATGTTAAAAAGTCCCAAAACAGAGTTTTGCGAGTTTAAAAACATCCTCGCAACTAAATCTAGTCGCAAGTGGTGTTTCCACGCCACCCTCACCGGTTTCTGAAAAGGGGGTATGGCAAGCGTGGGGCATGTGAAGTCAGGAGCCCCAGTACATTTACTCATTTACACCAAAAACTGGCTTGAATGATAACCGAAATCTATGCCAGTGTAGATAGTAGTGATCTAGTATAGATTTTAGTCTGGCACATTTTCACAAGAAAATCCATAAATATCCTACACGTGCAAGTCCCACCACTGTAATCCACTCCTATCTTAAGTATGGGGCACTGAGAGGGGAGATGCGCAGGTGGCAGTGTATATGGCAGAGAGAGTGAGACAGATACTTAGATAGAGTGGAACTTACCATTCTATCCTTCCCCCTTTGAGAAGAAGCGTCCTGCTTCCTACCAGAAGGGAGGGGCAGCAGTGCTAGATTATTCTAGTCCAGTCTTGACAGTGAAGTGTAAGCCTGGGCACGGACACAGCCTGACGTGCCTATAACATCCAGAATAAGATGTATGGAAGATATAGCAACCAGCAGAAAGTATTCTGCCAGAAGATATTGCAGCAAGGGGAAATTGTTCTCCTGCTGGAGCAGGAGCCACGAAAGGGAAGTAGCTTGTAGAGCACCCGGACTCCATGCTAATTTACTTTACTGAGTGTCAAGAGGGGGACAAGAGTCGAAGGCACCCCAATCCAAGAATACCAAAACCAACCGAAAGTCCAGTAACCAGACCCAAGCAGAGTTTAGCACAGCAGAGAAAAAGAAAGCAAAGTTATCAAGTGTGCCTTTCAGCCCAGCAGGGAAACAGAGAAAGCAGAGGTATATAAGTTTGCCTGCCAGTTTATGCCAAAGCCTGCTGGAGCCAAGAAAAAGCCTGAGAATTGTTTGGATGCTTTGGATGTTTGGAAGTTTACCCAAGTAAAGCTGCTGTTGAACTTTATCAAGGTCTGTACTCAATTTATTCTTCCTTCCCTAACTCTACTTAACCCCCTTTATTTGTTTCGGAGCCTAAGCCTGGGATCCTGCTATATCCAGGAAGAGCACTGTGACATATAGGTCGCACCACACCATTCAGCATTCCACTAAACCTGGGATGCGATAGGGCTCTGGGGGCGGCTCGTTGCACTATTAACATGAGTGGAGAGAGCCTGATATGTGCAACCACCTCTACATTGCAAGACAGGTGCAGTTTAAAGAAAGAAGCAGGTGTCAGAGGTGGGACTCAAAGCTATCAGGCTTTTATGGCACATCCTATGCATATCCCATAAATTTCCCAGATGGGAATGCCCCTATAAGCTTGCTGCCCTATGTGAGCATGTATGTAACCATTAAACGTGTTGTGTCTTGTGAAAACCCTATGACCTTCAAGCTTGTTGCCCCACATAACTTCAGTAAAGACTCTGTTCCAGATACAATTGTGTCTACTAGTTTCCTTCTGCTATTATTGAGTAAAGAAGCCACATATACTACTCACTGGCCACAATGATTCTGGCTAAAGTCTGACTCCTCTCCATCCTCCCCCTCCACTTTATAGGTTGTTTGTTATGGACTTTATGAGCAGTAAACTGAGTATTGTTTGACTTGATTCCTTAAAATAGAAAATATACTTGAATTAGCAAAATGGCCTTTTTTTTTTGCTAGAAACAGTGCCACCGTTTTCCATGGGCTGTGTTCAGTATTGCAGTTCATCTCAACTTAAGTAAGTGTGGCTGAGTGGCTGCAATACCCCGTTTTGGAAGGAGTAAAACAGATTTTTTTTTTCTTATGGAGCATGTGTCAACATGACCAACCCTATTAAGTCAGACATGCTGCCTGGCAGACTTCATCATGCTGATTAAAACAATACCTCATTTATGTCTGTACAATGCACCATTCCAGAGAAAACTACACTTTTATTAATGCAAATTAGATAGTTGGAGCACCAAGGGGCCAGCCAGAGCTCTTGGAGCACCAGTTTGTGAACACCTCTGCAGCCATTGCCACCCCCCAATGGCTTGTTATCATGTTAATAAAAACATAGTTTTCCCTGGAACAGGGCATCATGCAGACATAAATGAGGTATTGTTTAAATCACCATGATCAATCCTACCAAGCAGTGTCCCTAGCTTAATAGGGTTGATCATGCTGACAGATGCTCTTTAAAGTGGTTGTCCTACGAAAAAACATCTAGTTTTCAAACCAGCACCTGGATCTGAATTATTTTGCAATTGCATGTAACTAAAAATTTAGCATAGTCATTGAGTTATTCAATAAAATTGAACCTGTATAGCGCCACCTGCTGTTTATTCTTTTTTAATTTCCTTTTCCTGCTCACTGAGATGGCCGCACATGCTCAGTTTCATCCTTCAACTGCCTCCTGAGCTGTGATAGGTAGAGCATGGACACGCCCCCTGAGCTGCAGCAGAAAGGACACTCCCCTTGAGCTGTCAGATTGATATAAATCTAGCAGAGCAATGAATGGGGATATCTCTGTATCCGTGTGAGGTGCAGGGCTGGTTGTAGCTTTGTTAGAAAGAGATTGTCATTTACTATATAATCTATAATTTCAATTATTTTTACATAAGTCTTAGGATAGCCCCTTTAAATATTATATTAAAATTTCCAAAGCATTAGTGGAAGTATCATAGTTGCCAAAAGCCTAGTTTGACTTTTTGATTCAGCCAATTCATAGTGGTCAGAGAGGGAAAGAGGATGAGTGAATGAATTATAGCATGACACATCACACTATAAGAGAACAATAGAGCTGTCATACTGTTATCCTAATTTTCCACCTACTATTACACTACCAGATAACACATTTCCCTCACAGCAACAGCAAATACATAATATACATAATTTAGCAATATAGGAGTTTTCTTTCTCAGAGCTGACAGCTACAGAAAGACAGCATTTAATTTTCAACGACACATGAAATTATATTGAAAAACAGCTAAACGTTTAATTAAAAAAAATGCTTTCTGTGAATGTTGAGTTTGAAAAAATGTCCCTTTGAAGGGGTTTCTGAGTGTTAAAGATTGATCTTTAGTATAGGATACCAATATATGGCTTGGAGATCTAACCATTCATGGGGGTCTAACGAGGGTCCTGGCACTCTTGTGTCTGTGCTTGGTATTTCAGACCAGACTTATTCACTTGATTGGGACTGAGCTGTTTAAAGACCATGTGACCGATGAACATGACATCACTGGTCTAGAACTGCAGCATTCATTCTAGCGCTGTGGTCTTTTCAGACAGCTGATTGGTGGGTGTGTCTGCAGTCAGACCCCCATAAGTCAGATATTGATGACCTATGTTCATCTGTAGCGCATTGGGAACTTAAAATGGCCCTGGAAAAAATGTAGAGGTGTAGGTAGAGCCAAACTGATAGAAGGCATGGCCAAACCCAGGGCCGCACTGCCAATTAGATGGTGGGGTGGTGGAGGCAGGGCAGGGGAAGATGAGCGCATCCATTCTGGAAGCGCTGATCTCTCTCAATGCAACTGTATCGCGGTTGAATGCTCCAGTAGGGCAGGGGAGGGGCGTCTCCCTTCCATGCTCTTCTGCAGGCACTTGGCCTAAAACCTATCAGAGGCCGATGCAGGTGGCGCTATGACGTATTATCATCGCTTGACATGAGCCGGGCAGAATACAGCAAGGGACACAGGCCGGAAGAGGTCTGCATCGCATCGCTGACAGCCGCATGGAGGTAAGTATATGTGTTTTTTTTTGTTTTATTTGGCATAATGGAGGAGAGGAGCACTATGGGGTCATCTAGGGGCACAAAGAAGAGGCATTTTTTTACTGGCACAGCATGGGGGAAGTGGCACTATAGGAAGGGGGGAGAGGAACACTGTGTGGGCATCTACTGGGGGCACTAAGAAAGGGTATTTTATACTGGCAAATTAAGGGGGATACTATGAAGTCATCTACTGAAGGCTCTGTATACGGGCATTTTACTGGGACAAGTTATGGGGGTTACTAGGGGCAGGGTGGGATTCAACTTTTTAACAGGTCTCCTACTCAACGGCGGACATGCAGCGTCATAACACATCTTTACATACACATACACCTTATATATGCAACACACATATACATAAATACACCATATACATGGTACACATTCATAAATACCATATATACACTACACACACATACCACCCAACTCTTAAAAAACCTAAGAAGCTAAACTATGGAATGGAAGAGCTCATCTTCAGGTTCCACTGTCATTTTAACAACCAGATCTGGAGAACCTGAGGGAACTGTCTGAATCCCATGCCTGACTGTAGGAAAGCGGGAAATAGGAGCACTATGGGAGCATCTACTGAGGGCACTATATAGGGATATTTTATACTGGCACATTATGGAGGTACTATGGGAACATTAGCTCAACTGGGGGTACTAAGAGGGGGTATTTTTTGTACTGGCACACAGAACAGGGGAATTGTTGTACTAGTGCACATTATAAGGGGGCATTTTTTGTACTGTCACATTATCAGGAGAATTATTACTACTGGGACTATGGGGAACATGATTACTAGTATGGGCACTATGGGAGCATTATTACTCTGGGGCACAGTGGGGACATGTTGGGGGCACTGTAGAGCACTATTACTACCAAGTGTGATCTACCAGAGAATTACTACTATTGGTGGGACTTTTGGGAGCACAGTATCAGCTTAGCACAATTATTTTTGGGGGACATTATGTTTACACAGGGGCACTATTTGCTGGGCGCAGTTATTTTAGGACACTGTGTGCCAATAATTATTGAAGGGCACTATCTGCATGGTACTAGTATTATCAGGGGGTTTATCTGTTACTGCAGTATTATATGGGGGAGCACAGCGGCACAGTATTGCGGGTGGTAGGATGATTTGTCCAGAAGATGAGAGGATGATGGAAAAGTAGGAAACTAAAATGTCTTTTTGTCAAACTGCAGAGTCGAGAGATGGGTGAAAAATCATCATCATGATGGTCTGGTCTGAATGGAGAAGATGAGGAAAGAGAAAGTCTGCATCACAGGAGACATCACTGGATGTAAGAGGTATGGGGCGCTGTATTACCCTGTATGGTAGTGATATATATAATGTTAGCAGGGAAAGGGTTAGATTGAGAATTTGGTATGGGGGGAAGCAGGGGCGCGGTTTCAATTTTCGCATTAGGCAGCAGAAATGCAAGGTGCACATCTGGCCAAACCAAGAAGGTGGGGTCAGAAAACTGTTAGGCATGACCCTGATGGTGGTTGCTGGGTCCATTGCAAACAATGTGCCTTTTCAGTAGACAGGTCTAATGTACAAGTAAGCAAGCACTGCACTGGTAGAGTGTGGGATAAACTGTAGTTTTTATTGCACCATTTTAGGGTACACATAAATCATTGAATACATTTTTATCAACTATTTATTAACACGATAAGTTTACACTCTGGGTTAGTACGAAAAAAGCAATAACAAATATATACACCATATTTTTCATCCTATAAGCAGCTGAACAGCTGCACTTTACAATGCAGTGTAAGGTCCCCCCTCCCAGCCCCCCCCCCCCACTCACATATAAGAGAAATCGTTAGCACAGTGCTCACAGGACCTGCGATAATGTCAGATGCAGGAGGCGGAGCTCAGCAGAGAAGTGGGGATGAAGGACCTGCGATGACCTCCCCATCATGTGACCAGAACAGGAGGCGGAGCTCAGCAGAGCAGTAAAGTAATGAAGAAGACCAGCATTACATGTGAAGAAGTATGGATTCAATGTAAGTACCAGGGAAATGCTGGGAGTTGTAGTCCTCTCCTCTTATACCTCCTGTTATGTAATATCGGAGTACATTACACGAGGAGGTATGAGGAGAGGACTACAACTTTCAGCATATCCAGGCCATTATGATATAATATCAGGGTACATTGCAACATCCTGGATATGCTGGGAGTTGTATATCTCCTCTTATAATGTACTCTGATATTAGATAATAACTGCTTGGACATGCTGGGAGTTGTAGTCTTCTCTTATACCTCCTCTTGCAATGTACTCTGATATTAGATATTAACGGCTTGGACATGCTGGGAGTTGTAGTCTTCTCTTATACCTCCTCTCCTAATGTACTCTGATATTACATAATAACTGCTTGGACATGCTGGGAGTTGTAGTCTTCTCTTATACCTCCTCTCGTAATGTACACTGATATTACATAATAACGGCTTGGACATGCTGGGAGTTATAGTCCCATCCTCTTTTACGTCCCCCTGTAATGTGCTCTGATATTAAATAATAATGGCTTAGACATGCTGGGAGTTATAGTCCTCTCCTGTTATACCTCCTGCAGTAATCTGCTCTGAATTAGGGCCAGGACGATGGATAGAGGAGGGTAGTCATCCACCTAGGGCGCCGCTTCGCCCCATGAAAGGGGGCGCACTCATGGCCATCCAACTTTACAAGCCTCGGGCCGCTAGGTCTCAAGCCTGTGAGGCATTAGAACAGAGCAAGAAGCCGCAATGACATCACTGCAAGCTCCTGCTCTGGGTCTCGCATGATGACATCATCACGTTAGACCCGGAGCATGAGTGGTGATGTCATTGGGACTGCATGCATCAGGACGCAGCAACACAAGCCACAGATAAAACTGTGCTCTGCATCGCAGACAGCAGCGGGGGGACGGGAGGGAGGCATTTTTTAATTTTTTTATACTAAATGTCCAAACTGCTGGGGGCACCAGGGATAGGGGAAGGAGATCATTATCTATACTTGGCACTACTGGGGAGGAATGGAGGAGCATTATATACATACTGGCACTATGGTGGAACATTATATATATATTGGCACTACGGGGGGAAGCATTATATATTGGAACTAGTGGGGGGCAAAACAGGGGGACATTAGAGCCACTGGGAGCATTATGGTTATATTATTACCACTAGAGTACTGTAGGGGCGTTAATATTATTTGACGCAATATGGAGGGAATTGCTACTAATGGGCGCTATCTTGGGGAGTAATATCACTATTGGGGGCACCATTACTAATGAGGGCAGTCTGGGTGTATAGTATAGTGTTTGGGGACATGGGGGGAGCACAACAGGCACAGTATTGGGGGTAGCTTCAAGAGGTTCTCCGGGTTTTTTCATATTAATGAGCTGTCCTTAGAATAGGTCATCTATATTAAATTGGCTGGGGTCTGCCATCCAGCACTGCCGACGATCAGCTGTTTAAGGACAGGGCATGTGCTGTTCACACGTGCCGTCTCCCTCCTCTCTTCCTGCTCTGCTGCTGTATGTCTATGGGACAGCAGCAGTGAACAGCACGCGCTCCTCAAACAGCTGATCGACAGGGGTGTCGGACGTCAGACTGTGTTTTTAGCACATTATTACAAGATGTGGGCCCCCCTTTTGATTTTGCCCAGGGCAACATTTTGCCTTAAACCGGCCCTGGTCCAGTGTAAATCCGACCTCAGCTCAGACGTCCAGTGTTAATCAGACTTCAGATCAGACAAAAAAAACATATTAATTCACCTCTCCTATTCCAGGTGCCGCTGCTCCTGAGATCCAGCACTTTTCCAGCTCTTTCTGCCACGCTATGTAGGGACTTGACATTACACAGCATGAGGTCACAGAGCGCACCTACATCTTCACTCTGTGCGCAGGTTACAGCACAGCGTGTGACAGCTGGGCAGACAAAGACCAAGGAGCGGTGAGTACAGCCAGCACAAGGAGCACTGTATTCATCGCTCCCCAGTCCTACTGTAGTAATGAGCGCTTCCATAATGGAAGCACCTTTAGTATTCGCCCTATAAGATGCACTGATATTTTTCTCCCCCTTTAGGGGGAAAAAAGTTTGTCTTATAGGGCAAAAAATATGGTGGTCTTTTTTTTTAAAGTTTTACTACTTTTGTACAATAAAAGAAAATACTTTGCATCGCCGCTTCTCACAACCCATAACTTTTTAATTTTTCTTTCTACATAGCTGTGTGAGGGCTAGATTTTTGCAGGACGACATGTAGTTTTCTTTGTTAGCCTTTTGAGATACATAGCATTTTTATTGCTTTTTATTCCCTTTTCCGTTGCAGAAAAAAACAGCAAATCTGGCAATGTTTATTTTATTGTAATTTTTTACGGACCACCATGAATTTCTCTGGTGGGGTGCATTGCTAATCCATCCCTGATTATGAGGATAGGTCATCAACATTTAACTTCTTTAAAGGGTCATCAGATGAAGTAAAGGTGGACAATCCCAAAGATATAATATGGACAATCTAGGGCAAATTGGGGCATTGTATGCCCTTTCGCAGTCACCATTAAATAATTAAAATTTTTACCCCCCACAAAGAGATGACAATTTCCATCAGGAAGCTAGAAAAAAAATTCATTAGAAATGGAATAAGCATTTTTGAAGTTAATAATATAATTTTCTTTCGAACCGGCGGGAATCTTAATCTTCTCGTACAGAGCTGTAAGAGATTTCCACATTTTATGCCTGAGAACATCTACAGCTTAATTCTATAATTGGAGAAATGACAGTAAAAAAGTAAAACAGTCTGATTATAGGTTAGTGGGTACATTGTCTAGACCCCTCGCCTGACAGGCTAACGATGGTTTTTACTGTATAATCACTACAAAAAGTTGACATTTTTCCCTTAACATGGCTGTCTAGCAGCCGCTCCGCCATTGTTCCCAATATCTTAATCATTATTTTGCTTCAATATACGGGTGGGACAAGTTTTCATTAGGAAGATGCTTAACTCCGGGGTTGTTATTTTAGCGTTATTATTCCATCTGCCATGGTTTATGCCTGGCCAAGTTGATTAACCGGGGATTAAGATGTAAGCCTTAAATATTAGCATAACATTAGTTGCTAGCTGGCGGATTGAGGTCTGAAATGCTGTGCAGTCTCTCCATCCACACAGGCCACTAGGATAACACCAGTGACAACCAGACTGTGGAGCAAAACGTATGTGGACTTGTTTTTTTTTCAGGACAAGTTGTACTTTTTAATGCCACCATTTAACCCCTTAAGGACTCGGCCCTATTTCACCCTAAGGACTCGGCCATTTTCTGCAAATCTGACCAGTGTCACTTTATGTGGTGATAACTTTAAAAACGCTTTTTCTTATCCAGGCCATTCTGAGAATGTTTTTTCGTCACATATTATATTTCATGACAGTGGTAAAATGAAGTCGAAAAATTTCATTTTTATTTATAAAACAATACAAAGCTTACCAAAAATTTTGAAAAATTAGCAATTTTCCAAGTTTCAATTTCTCTACTTCTATAATACATAGTAACACCGCCAAAAAAAGTTATTGATTTACATTCCCCATATGTCTACTTCATGTATCGATCATTTTGGGAATGCCATTTCATTTTTTGGGGACGTTACAAGGCTTAGAAGTTTAAAAGCAAATCTTGAAATTTTTCAGAAATTTTCAAAAACCCACTTTTTAGGGACCAGTTCAGGTCTGAAGTCACTTTTTGAGCTTTACATAATAGAAACCACCCAAAAATTACCCCATTCTAGAAACTACACCCCTGAAGGTATTCAAAACTGATTTTACAAACGTCATTAACCCTTTAGATTTTCCACAAGAGTTAATGGCAAATGGAGATAAAATTTCAGAATTTCGATTTTTTGTAACATTTTCCATTTTAATCAATTTTTTCCAGTAACAAAGCAAGGGTTAACAGCCAAACAAAACTTTATATTTATTCCCCCGATTCTGTAGTTTGCACGAACACCCAATATGTGGTCGTAAACTGCTGTGTGGCCAAACTGCAGGGCGCAGAAGGAAAGGAACGCCATATGGTTTTTGGAAGGTGGATTTTGCTGGACTGGATTTTTGACACCATGTTCCATTTGAAGCCCCCCTGATGCACCCCTAGAGTGGAAACTCCATGAAAGTGACTTCATCTAAGAAACTAAACCCCTCAAGGTATTCAAAACCAGTTTTACAAACTTTGTTAACCCTTTAGGTGTTCCACAAGAGTTATTGGCAAATGGAGATGAAATTTCTATTTTTTGTTACCTTGTCTCAAAAAAAGTGTAATATAAAGCAACCAAAAATCATATTTACCCTAAAATAGTACCAACAAAACTGACACCTTATCCCGTAGTTTCCAAAATGGGGTCACTTTTTTGGAGTTTCTACTGTAGCGGTGCATCAGGGGGCTTCAAATGGGACATAGTGTCAAAAAACCAGTCCAGCAAAATCTGCCTTCCAAGAACCATATGGCGTTCTCTTTCTTCTACGCCCTGCTGTTTGGCCATACAGCAGTTTACGACCACATATGGGGTGTTTGTGCAAACAAGAGAATCAGGGCAATAAATATTAAGTTTTGTTTAGCTGTTAATCCTTGCCTTGTTACTGGAAAAATGGATTAAAATGGAAAATTTTAAAAAAAATAGCTGTTTTGGGACCGTTTTTATTTTTTGTTATTTACATCGTTGAACTGACAGGTTAGATTGTGTGCTATTTCTATAGAGTAGGTTGTTACGGACGCGAAAATACCAAATATGACAACTTTTTGGGGGTTTTTGTTTCAGTTTTACATAATAAAACAATTTTGAAAAAATTATTTTTTAGTGTCTCCACATTCTGAAAGCCTTACTTTTTTTTTATTTTTTGGGCGACTGTCTTATGTAGGGGCTCATTTTTTGCTGGATGAGATGGCGGTTTGATTGGCACTATCTTGGGGTGCATATGACATTCTGGTCGCTTGCTATTACACTTTTTGTGATGTAAGGTGACAAAAATGGCTTTTGACACCGTATTCATTAATTTTTTTTTGCTGTGTTCAGCTGAGGGGTTAGGTCATGTGTTATTTTTATAGAGCAGGTTGTGACGGACGCGTCGATACATAATATGTATACTTTTTATTTATTTATATAAGTTTTACACAATAATATCATTTTTTAAAACAAAAAAAAAATCATGTTTTAGTGTCTCCATAGTTTGAGAGCCATATTTCTTTTTTTTTGGGCGATTGTCCCATGTAGGGGCTCATTTTTTGCGGGATGAGGTGACGGTTAGATTGGCTCTATTTGGGGGGTCATATAACTTTTTGATCGCTTGCTATTACACTTTTTGTGATGTAAGGTGACCAAAAATGGCTTTTTGACGAAGTTTTTATTTAATTTTTTTACAGTGTTTACTTGAGGGGTTAGGTCATGTGATATTTTTATAGATCAGATTCTTACGGACGTGGAGATACCCCATATGTTTACTTTTTTTATTTTTTTTTTACATTTAACACTAAAAAGCTTTTTTAAAACAAAAAAAATCATGTTTTAGTCTGAGAGACATAGTTTTTTTATTTTTTGCCCAATTGTTTTAGGTAGGGGCTCATTTTTTGCGGGATGAGATGGCGGTTTGATTGGTACTATTTTGGGAGGCATACGCCTTTTTGATCACTCTGTATTACACTTTTAGTGATGTAAGGTGCCAAAAAAATGGCTTATTTACACCATTTTATTTTATTTTTTTATGGCGTTCACCTGAGGAGTTCAGTCATGTGATATTTTTATAGAGCAGGTTTTTACGGACGCGGTGATACCTAATATGTGTAGTGTATTTTTTTTATTTTTTTATTCAGTGATATGTTTTTGTTTTTTTTCATTTTACTTTTTTTTTTGACCCAGACTCACTTGGTTCTTGTAGATCCAGTGGATCTGGTGTCTGTATAATACAGTACAGTACACTATATAGTGCACTGTGCTGTATTTTTTACTTTACAAAGTCTGAATAGACCTTTAGCAGGTCTATTTAGACTTTTAGCACCATGGACAGCAGGACACTTCTGAAAGCGTCCTGCTTCCATGGCAACCATCACCCGCTGCAATAAGAGAGCAGCGGGTGATGGATGGGGAGGGAGGGGGGCTCCCTCCCTCTGCGATCCCATCCTGTTGGGGGCTGCAAAGGCACAGCAGCCCCCCGATGGAAGAGGGAGGGAGCTCCCTCCCTGTTAACCCTTCCATACTGCGGTTCTGTACGGACCGCGGTATGGAAGGGGTTAAACTGCTGGCATCTGATCAAGCACAGATGCCAGCCGTTTCTATCAGAGTGTCAGCAATGTGCTAACACTCTGATAGATCCACTAGACACCTCCCGCAACCACCCCCCCTGCACCCCCGCAGCCAAAATATGATTGGGGGCTGCAGGGGGGGTTAAAAATTAACACTTTTGTGGCATTAACTCTCTGGGGTCAGAGATCGCACAAAGCGCTGAAAACCGCAGGTCTGAATTGACCTGCGGTTTGCAGCGATCGCCGCAATGGGGGGGTGACAGGACCCCCCTGGGCATTGTAACAAGGTACCTGCTGAATGATTTCAGCAGGTACCTTGTTCCGATCACTGCCGGCTGAGCAGCAGTGATCAGAACTACTCATGACGTACTGGTACGTCATGGGTCCTTAAGGACTCGGAAACCATGATGTACCGGTACGTCATGCATCCTTAAGGGGTTAAATACTGCATATGATGTAGTGTGAAGCTGGAAAAAATTACAAAATGTGGTCAAATTGGAAAAAAACTTAATTCCACCACAGTTTTATGGGTTTCATTTCTACAGTGTTTCCTGTGCAGTAAAACGGACCATTCTCTGGATCAGTACAATTAACGCAGATTCTAATTTATATGGTTTTTCTTGTAAAACATAGTACATTTTTTTTCTTTGCATCATCATATTCTGCGCTCCATAATAAAATGAGCTCTCACACAGCTCCTGAGACAAAAATATAAAAATATTTTCGTCTCAGGAGCTGTGTGAGAGCTCTTTTTTTTGCGGGACTATCTGTAGTTTTTATTGATACTATTTTGGAATATGTATGAATTTTTGATCACTTTTTATTAAATATTTTAGAGCGGTAAAGCAAAAAAAAAAAAGGCAAATTTTCCATTTAGATTTTTTTTTTTGTTATGGCATTCATCATTCGGGATAAATACTTTTCCACATTCAGGCAAAATTTATTACACCAAAGCCTATTACACACACATCTGTAACACCCCTGAGTGGCATTAGCACTCCTACGCCCTGCTTCTATCTGTGTATGCTGGTACGGTGTCATTCTATGTATTTTGTCCAGGTCCTCCACATTGTGCATTTCCTATGTTTGAACTTGTTAATGTTCATGTAATGTACCTGGTTCACCAAAGGTGGCAGCAGACTTGGCAGTGCTACTGTTAGAAGAGAGTGGAACATGCTTTCTATTCTGACCCTCTCTAATAAAGGAAGCAGACTAGTTGGTTAGAGGTCAGTTCAGTTTACCTCCCTCTAGGGCAGGGGTGCACAACCTGCGGCCCGGGGGCAACATGCGGCCCTCGATACCATTCTGTGCGGCCCCCAAACATCTGGTAAATGACATGTAGGTCTATGTCTTATGGCTTCTTACATGTATCGTCTATGTATTCTCCTATTCGATGGGAGTCCTAGAGCTGTAACTAGACATTTATAGTATATACTGTATGTTCAATATGCCAGAAATACAGTATTTCAGTTGGTAATACCCCTTTAAGTTTTATTTTCGGCCCTTGGAATTGGTTCAGGCTGACAATGTGGCCCCCGACCAGAAAAGGTTGTGCACCCCTGCTCTAGGGGAATGTCCTAGCTTACCCCAGCTAAGCAAAGTAAGCCAGCAGAACACCTTCAGCTCTGCTTGATATAGAGGACACAGCTTGGAGCCTCATACAGCAAAGGAAAAGTGCCCTGGTACATAATCTAGAGACAGACAACAGAGAGAAAAGTTGGAGCATACATTGAAGGGAAAGTTCCTATTTAAGCCTGCCAGCATAGAAAAGCCGAGATTGTTATCGTCTGCCTGTTTATACTTAAACCTGCTGGAAACCAAGAGAAAGCCTGTAAATCGTTTGGAGAGACATTTATGCTAAAGCTGTTTCAATTTCAGCACAAGGTCTGGACTCAATTAACTCTACAAATCTCTCAACTATTCACCCTATTTGCTCTGCTTCGGACGACAACGCCTGGGGTCCAGGATATCCAGGTAGGAGCACCGTGACTCGTGCACAGCCACATCTAAAGGGACATTATAGGCTGACATTCCTACACCTGGGTATCACCAACACAATCTACTTAAGGGGAGTCACAACAAATTTACTTAAAAACACCCCTAGACGCATGTCAGACGTTGCAAGTGGCATCTATGAACAGGATTACGTGTGTGCCCCTATACTGCAAGGACTACAGAGGATCTACTTTAGTGCCTGTAAAACCCCCTACAAGAGACTTTATTGCATTTACTCACTGCTGGAGAGTGTGAATCTACATCAATTGCAGCACTGTAGCAAAACAGGGGTTAATCGGCCATCTTGGATTTGGACCTCATGTGTTGAGAGGAAGACATCCACCCAACAGAGGGGAGGGAACCAAACAGCCCGCCTCCACAGAGGAACTATTCTTGCAGCAGAAGGAACTAAAGTGCTCAGTATAAGTTCCCAGGAGGAAAAAAGAAATCGAGTGCACCCTGACAGGAAGTGAAGCGTGGCCATTTTGGAAATGGGAAAATGCAGTTCCTTCTTCCCTGGATCCTGAGAAGCAACGTTCAGAGGTCTGAGTAAGTACTTCTAGGGAAATTAACCTTGTTAAAGACTGTTAGGGCCTATTATCTGCCTGCCAGAGCATCATACTCCCCTAAAATGAGCAGTAGCAGCGACTATTAAAGGAGCCACATACTGTACCATGCCAATAGCAACGTGTACTTAAATTGCATTTTAGCTTACGCTGGCCTCTCTAGTCTGGTACAGGGTAACAAAAGCAATGTCTGACAGCGAAGATAGCACACACTTGGACCGCACTGTTCCACCTTCACCAGCAGCAGCCGCAGCCACTTGCATCATGCCTCTTACTATGCCTTACTACTTTGGAGCACCTTGGCTCCCACATTATTCAGGAGAACCTCATTCACTCAGAAAATTCCGTGATAAAATGTTGGCCACCTTTAAGCTGTATCCAGTATCTAAGGACCAGAAAGTTGAAATCCTGATTGGCCAGTTACAGGGAGCTGCGCTCCGGGAGGTCAAGTCGTGGCTTCGGCCAGAGCGAAAAACAGCTAAGCATATCCTAGACCGACTCAGTACCACCTTTGAAACTAGGACCGCCTCCGAGCTTAAGATGCGCTTCTTTGGTAAGCAAAAGCAGTCAAAGGAGACTTTGAGAGACTTTGCCCTGTCCCTGCAAGAAGCTCTGCGGGCAGTTATCCACATAGATTCCTGTGAAGCTGAGGGACAAGATCAAACCCTCAGAGAGCAGTTTATTGAAAGTGTCCTCGACAAACCTCAAAAACGTCAGCTGAAGATTTTAAGGAGCTTGCTATTGGCATCCTGGGGGAAAGTCACAATTCTGAACCTCCTGAAGACAAAAAGGCATGGCCCATCTTGCGACCTGCTGCCCACAACCAGATGACTGAGCATGGGGCTCAGGCACCTGTCCCAGATGCTGTCACAGTCCTGACTACTCAAGTCTCCCTCCTAGCTAAGAATATGGAGAGGATGAGGAAGCAGCTAGAGCGACTGAAACAGCAGCCCAAGGCTGAGAAAGGGACTACTACACCAAGAGACCGTCCTACACCCGGTCCACAAGAAGATCGACGTCGGCCGACCGGCAGGTTGTCAGGCCCTGGGTATCGAGACACCAGAAAGCATGTATGTTGGCATTGTCTGAAGCCTGGCAGTTAAACGGGTATCCCCTGAAGCCAAGGACCGCCCCTCGGGAGGAAGAATAATAGGTACCAAAGATCCAGCCTTCATGCCTAGCTATGTGGGCACCCACCCCGTGGTTAAAGTTAGCATCAAAGGAGTAATGTTTTCTGCTTTGATAGATACGGCATCTCAAGTGACTACCATCCGTCAGTTCGCATTCGAAAGATGCCAGAACGGAGCCCAGCTAACGCAACCCCCGGAATCCTTGCTCCACATCATAGCTACCAATGGCCAACCAGTGCCTATATTAGGCTATTGGGAACCTACTTTACAGATCGAAGATACCCAACTCCTACACTAAGAGGTAGTCTTATTAGTGATGAGCGCGAATATTTGAATCGCGAATGTGAATATCGCCACTTCGAGAATTCACAAATATTTAGTATATATTCGTAATTTTCTAATATTCTAGATTTTTTTTTCATCTGAACCCATGATCCCTCCCTGCTTCTTGATTGTGGGCCAATGAGAAGGCTACAATGTCTTTGTCTATGCTTGGCAACATCCCTAGCAACCAATAGGAAAGCTGCCTACCCCTTACTATATAAGAACCTCCCCAGCAGCGACTGAGTGCAGTATTTTGCAGATCTGAGAGACAGCAGTGTCATTGCTGTGCCAGGTGCTTTCCCGTGTCATTACATTTGATAGTTAGTTAGTTAGTTAGTTAGTTGGTTAGTTAGTTAGCTTATATATATAATACAGATAGTTAGTGGGAGATAGTCAGTGTAGGTTAGATTGTGATATAGTGTAACTGTGATGTCATATGTGATGTGATACTGTGATGTTTTGCCACATTTCAGGCTTCAAACATAAAGATATAAAACTGTAATTTTTTGTGAAGAATCAACAACAAGTGGGAAACAATTATGAAGTGGAACGAAATTTATTGGATATTTTAAACTTTTTTAACCGCTTCCCGACCGCCGAACGCACGGATGCGTCCAGGCGGCGGCAAGTTTGTTCCTCCTGGACGCATCCGTGCGTCATCTCGCGAGAGCCGAGATCTGCTGTGAACGCGCGCGCGCGCGCGCGTTCACAGCAGAGCGCGGCTCTGCAGTGTACTACAGCCTGCCAGCGATGATCAATCGCTGGCAGGCTGTAAATGTAAAATAAATTAGATCAAAGTGGTATATCAGGCGCTGTGTTGCTAACAGCGTCTGATATACCTAATACCTGGTCCTCTGGTGGTCCCATTTACTGGGATCGACCACCAGAGGACCAGGTAACTAATGTAAAGTTGCACCAAACACTACACTAACCCCACCCCCACCCCCTCACTTTATAACCACTATTAACCCCTGATCACCCCATATAGACTCCCTGATCACCCCCTGTCACTGATCACCCCCTGTAAGGCTCTATTCACATGTCCATATGTGTTTTGCGGTTCAGCGGATCCACAGATCCGTGCCACGGATCCGCAGCGCGGATCCGCAAAACACGGACACCGTCAATGTGCTTTCCGCATTTTGCAGATCCGCACATTGCCAGAACTATATAGAAAATGCTTTTTCTTGTCCGCAGTTGCGGACAAGAAAAGAGCATGTTCTATATTTTTGCGAGCGGAAATGCAGACCCGTAAGTGCGGATCCGCAATTCCGGATCAGCGGGACAAAGTCTGTCCCCATAGAAATGAATGGGTCCGCAATTCCGTTCCGCAAACAGAATTTCGGACGTGTGAATGGGGCATAAGGGTCCCTTATCACCGCCAGTTAGTTAGCTACTTGTTAGGTAGCTAGCGCCCAGCCCACCGCACCGCAGTCACTGATTTTGGCAGAGATTTTTCATCCACATTGATCGATGCGAATGAAAAAATCTGTGCCGTTCATTTTTTTTTTTCAGCCCAGAGGCTGAGCGGAAAAAAATCTCATTACCCGTATGCTCAATATACGGAGAATCGCAGAAACTCCTAATGCTGGCCATACGTGTAATGATTGCGGAGACCCTCAAATGCCAGGGCAGTACAAAAACCTCACATGTGACCCCATTTTGGAAAGAAGACACCCCAAGGTATTCCGTGAGGGTATGGTGAGTTCATGCAAAATTTTATTTTTGTCACAAGTTAGTGGAATATGAGTTAGTGGAATAAGTTAGTGGAATATGAGACTTTGTAAAAAAATAAATAAAATCAATTTCCGTAACTTGTGCCAAAATTTTTTTTCTGTGAACTCGCCATGCCCCTCACAGAATACCTTGGGGTGTCTTCTTTCCACAATGGGGTCACTTGTGGGGTATTTATACTGCCCTGGCATTTTAGGGGTCCTAAGCGTGAGAATCCAAATGCGTAAAAATGCCCTGTGAAATACTAAAGGTACTCATTGGTTTTAGGGCCCCTTTGCGCATCTTGGCTGCAAAAAGTGGCACACATGTGGTATCGCCGTACTCAGGAGAAGTAGGGCAATGTGTTTTGGGGTGTATTTTTACATATACCCATGCTGGGTGAGAGAAATATCTCTGTAAATGACAACTTTTTAAATTTTTTATACAAAGTTGTCAATTTACAACGATATTTCTCACACAAAGTATGGGTATATGTAAAATACACCCCAAACACTGCCTACTCTCCTAGTCTGGCGATACCCATGGTGACACTTTTGCAGCCTGAGTGCATAAAGGGGCCCAAATTCAATGAGTACCTTTAGCTTTACATGGCTGCTCACAATTTAGCCCCGCCCAAAATGCCAGAACAGTACAAACACCCCACATGTGACCCCATTTTGGAAAGAAGACACCCCAAGGTATTCGCTGAGGGCATAGTGAGTCCATGAAAAATGTAACTTTTTGTCAAAAGTTAGCAGAAAGGGAGACTTTTGAGAAAAACAATAAAAAATCAATTTCCGCTAACTTGTGCCAAAAAAAATCTTCTGTGAACTCGCCATGCCCCTCATGGAATACCTTGGGGTGTCTTCTTTCCAAAATGGGGTCACATGTGGGGTATTTATACTGCCCTGGCATTTTAGGGGACCTAAAGCGTGAGAAGAAAAATGCATAAAAATGCCCTCCTAAAAGGTACTCATTGGTTTTAGGGCCCCTTGCACATCTTGGCTGCAAAAAGTGCCACACATGTGGTATCGCCGTACTCAGGAGAAGTAGGGCAATGTGTTTTGGGGTGTATTTTTACATATACCCATACTGGGTGAGAGAAATATCTCTGTAAATTGACAACTTTGTATAATTTTTTTAAAAGTTGTCATTTACAGAGATATTTCTCACACCCAGTAATGGTATATGTAAATACACCCCAACACATTGCCCTACTTCTCCTAATGCGGCGATACCACATGAGTGACACTTTTGCAGCCAAATCGCAAAGGGCCCAAATTCAATGAGTACCTTTAAATTTCACAGGGCATTTTTACTCATTTTAGTTCTCACGCTTTAGGGCCCCTAAAATGCCAGGGCAGTATAAATACCCACAAGTGACCCCATTGTGGAAAGAAGACACCCCAAGGTATTCTGTGAGGGGCATGGCAAGTTCACAGAAATTTATTTTTTGGCACAAGTTAGCGGAAATTGATTTTTTTTTTTTTTACAAAGTCTCATATTTCACTAACTTGTGACAAAAATAAAATTTTACATAAACTCACCATACCCCTAACAGAATACCTTGGGGTGTCTTCTTTCTAAAATGGGGTCACATGTGGGGTATTTATACTGTCCTGGCATTTTAGGGGCCCCTAAAGCGTGAGAAGAAGTCTGGAATCCAAATGCGTAAAAATGCCCTGTGAAATCCTAAAGGTACTCATTGGAATTAGTGCCCCTTTGCGCACCCAGGCTGCAAAAAGTGTCACTCATGTGGTATCGCCGTACTCAGGAGAAGTAGGGCAATGTGTTTTGGGGTGTATTTTATATATACCCATACTTTGTGTGAGAAATATCGCTGTAATCGACAACTTTTTAAATTTTTTTAAACAAAGTTGTCAGTTTACAGAGATATTTCTCTCACTAACTATGGGTATATGTAAAAATACACCCCAAACACATTGCCCTACTTCTCCTGAGTACGGCACTACATGAGTGACACTCTGTAGCCTGAGTGCTAAGGCAAATCCAACGAGTACCTTTAGCTTTACATGGCTGCTCACAATTTAGCCCGCCCAAAATGCCAGAACAGTAAACACACCCCACAAGTGACCCCATTTCGGAAAGTAGACACCCCAAGGTATTCACTGAGGGGCATAGTGAGTCGTGGGAGATTTCATTTTTTGCCAGAAGTTAGCAGAAATGGAAACTTTATTATTTTTATTTTTCCTCAGAAAGTGTCATTTTCCGCTAACTTGTGAAAAAAATGAAATGATACATGAACTCACCATGCCCCTCCATGAATACTTTGGGGTGTCTTCTTTCTAAAATGGTGTAATTTGGGGGATATTTATACTATCCTGACATTCTAGCACCTGAAGAAACATGACAGGCGCTCAGAAAGTCAGAGCTGCTTCAAAATGCAGAAATTCACTTTTTGCACCATAGTTTGTAAACGCTATAACTTTTACCCAAACCAATAAATATACACTTATTGTATTTTTTTATCAAAGACATGTAGAACAATAAATTTTGCGAAAAATTTATATAGAAATGTAGTTTTTAAAAAAAATTACAACAGAAAGTGAAAAATGACATTTTTTTGCAAAAATTTCGGTAATTTTTGATTAATAGCAAAAAAAGTAAAAACGTCAGCAACAATGAAATACCACCAAATGAAAGCTCTATTAGTGAGAAGAAAAGGAGGTAAAATTCATTTGGGTGGTAAGTTGCATGACGGAGCAATAAACGGGTAAAGTAGTGTAGTGCAGAATTGTAAAAAGTGGCCTGGTCATTAAGGGTGTTTAAGCTAGGGGGGCTGAAGTGGTTAACAAATAAAAAACTGAAAAATTGGGCGTGCAAAATTATTCAGCCCCTTTACTTTCAGTGCAGCAAACTCTCTCCAGAAGTTCAGTGAGGATCTCTGAATGATCCAATGTTGACCTGAATGACTAATGATGATAACTAGAATCCACCTGTGTGTAATCAAGTCTCCGTATAAATGCACCTGCACTGTGATAGTCTCAGAGGTCAGTAAAGCGCAAAGAGCATCATGAAGACCAAGGAACACACCGGGCAGGTCCGAAATACTGTTGTGGAGAAGTTATAAGCCGGATTTGGATACAAAAAGATTTGCCAAGCTTTAAACATCCCAAGGAGCACTGTGCAAGCGATAATATTGAAATGGAAGGAGTATCAGACCACTGCAAATCTACCAAGACCTGGGCGTCCCTCTAAACTTTCAGCTCATACAAGGAGAAGACTGATCAGAGATGCAGCCAAGAGGCCCATGATCACTCTGGATGAACTGCAGAGATCTACAGCTGAGGTGGGACACTCTGTCCATAGGACAACAATCAGTCGTATACTGCTCAAATCTGGCCTTTATGGAAGAGTGGCAAGAAGAAAGCCATTTCTTAAAGATGTCCATAAAAAGTGTTGTTTAAAGTTTGCCATACACAAGCCACCTGGGAGACACACCAAACATGTGGAAGAAGGTGCTCTGGTCAGATGAATCCAAAATTGAACTTTTTGGCAACAATGCAAAACTTTATGTTTGGCGTAAAAGCAACACAGCTCATCACCCTGAACACACCATCCCCACTGTCAAACATGGTGGTGGCAGCATCATGGTTTGGGGCTGCTTTTCTTCAGCAGGTACAGGGAAGATGGTTAAAATTGATGGGAAGATGGATGGAGCCAAATACAAGACCATTATGGAAGAAAACCTGATGGAGTCTGCAAAAGACCTGAGACTGGGACGGAGATTTATCTTCCAACAAGACAATGATCCAAAACATAAAGCAAAATCTACAATGGAATGGTTCACAAATAAACATATCCAGGTGTTAGAATGGCCAAGTCAAAGTCCAGACCTGAATCCTATCGAGAATCTGTGGAAAGAACTGAAAACTGCTGTTCACAAACGCTCTCCATCCAACCTCACTGAGCTCGAGCTGTTTTGCAAGGAGGAATGGGAAAAAATCTCTCGATGTGCAAAACTGATAGAGACATACCCCAAGCGACTTACAGCTGTAATCGCAGCAAAAGGTGGCACTACTATGTATTAACTTAAGGGGGCTGAATAATTTTGCACTCCCGATTTTTCAGTTTTTTATATGTAAAAAAAGTTTGAAATATTCAATAAATTTCGTTCCACTTCATAATTGTGTCCCACTTGTTGATTCTTCATAAAAAATTACAGTTTTATAAAAATGAAATGCCTGAAAATGTGGCAAAAGGTGGAAAAGTTCAATGGGGCCAAATACTTTCACAAGGCACTGTATGTAGTCAGACCTTTTAAAATGTGAAGTTGCACGTATTGCGCCCAAATATTCGTATCATTAGTGCCGATTTCGCAATCGCGAATATGTCGGCGCACTCCATCTGCATATAAAGTTATTGTAATGTTCTGCCACCAACCATTTTCTCCAGTCTCAGGAAACTTCTAGCAGCTTGAAAAATGTAGCAATAGTGACCCACGCCTGTATTGTGCGTGCATTACGCGCATATTACGTTGCCGACTTTCGCAAACAAGACCATATTCATGAATTCTCGAATTCACAAATATATGACGGATATTCTACCAAATAATCGTGAAATATCACGAATTCAAATATTGCCCCTGCCGCTCATCACTAGTTGTAATCCAGGTCCCGGAAGATGACCATTGCCTTGTGGTCCTGCGGATGAATGTACTCGGCAACTGTTATACTGAAGTGCTGGAAGCCTTGAAGAAAATCCTACTGACCGCACCCTGTGTAACTCAACGCGTCATAAACCAGACCATCCAGGTGCTAGCTGCCCAACAAAAATTCAGCAACCGACAAGGTGAAATCTGCCGTGTTCGCATCAAGGATGCTCAGCCTATTAGACTCCAGCCTGGAGCAGAGGCCCTGATATGGTCAAGGCTTGCATCGGTGTCCGAGGTCAGGATTACCCAGCCCTCATGTAACCCCTGCATCTACGGGATCATACCCTTGTCCTCCTAGCTGCTAGGAGCTTGGTCACTGTGTGGTGCGGAAATATACCCATACGCTTGGTCAATCTAAGTGATAAAGCTGTAGAATTTAAAAAGTACTATCCAGTGGCAAATCTACATCATGTCCATCTGCAAGATGTCCTGGATCCCCTACTGCTGCTACACAACAATCTCTACAAACAGCAGACGCAGCCAAAGACCTGCCTGATCAGCCCTGGTGGGCCAAACTACATATTGGAGATGCCACCTCCTCTGCAGAACAGATCAATGGTGTGCTGGACTTAGCCAAGGAACACCACCAAGTCTTCAGAAAACACCCCCTCGACTATAGTCAAACTGGCCTAATACTGCACACTATTCCAACCAGCACTCATCCTCCAATCAAAGAGAGATATAGGCCAGTGCCTTCAGCCCTATACCAGCAGGTGAAGAAGATGGTTCAGGATATGAAGATGGCTAATGTCATCCAGGATAGTCACAGCCCCTGGGCTGCCCCTCTGGTTCTGGTAAAAAAGAAGGATGGAACCATCAGTTTCTGCGTGGATTACCGCAAGGTCAACAACATAACGCAAAATGCCACGAATTGAGGGGGCAGCAATAGGGGGAGATAGGATTACACTTTTAAAACAACGTGAAGCATACTGTATTTTTGAGCTCAGTACCCTTTCCCCGGGGACTTAATAGGGATTTTGACTTTTGTAGCACATAGAAGAAAGTCAAACATAGAACTAGACATACGGTTATCCTCCTTTTACCTTATCTTTTCACAGGCTAAATAAAGTATTGCACAGACAGGTCATATTCTTTTGATATTCCTCGATTAACCCTGAACACACCACTATAATTAGTAGTCATAGTAACTTAATAACCTACTTATTGTCTCAGTATTAAAAATTATCCACATATTACTTTAACCCCTTAAGGACCGGGGGTTTTGGGATTTTTGCGTTTTTGTTTTGCGCTCCCTGCCTTCCAAAAGCCATAACATTTTTATATTTCCGCTCACATAGCCATATGACAGCTTATTTTTTGCGGGACAAGTTTTACTTTTTAACGCTACCATTTATTTTTGCATGTGATGTAGTGGGAAACGAGAAAAAAATTCCAAATGGAGTGAAATTGCAAAAAAAAAGAAATTTCACCACAGTTTTACGGGTTTTTAAATTACAACGTTCGATTTGCGATAAAACTGACTGGTTAATTTTATTCTTCAGGTCAGTACGAATCCGGCAATACCTAATATGTATAGTTTTTCTTGCGTTTTGATAGTGAAAAAAAAATTAAAAGTGGGAATTTTTTTATTTTATTTTTTTGTCGCCATGTTTTGACCCCTATAACTTTTTTGTAATTATGCGTACGGAGCAGTGTAGGGGCTCATTTTTTGCGGGCAATCTGAACTTTTAATTGATACCATTATGGGGTGCGTATGATGTTTTGATCACTTTTTATTCATTTTTCTAGGAAATGAAGCGTCCAAAAATGGCGAATTAGCCATTTGGACGCTTTCTTTCCGTTTTTATGTTTACCGTATGGTGAATATTTTTATTATTATTATAGTATGGGCGTTTTCGCACATTGCGACACCCATTATGTGTAATTTTTTTATTTTTTATTTATTTTATTTTCATTTTGGGGAAAGGGGGTGATTTGAATTTTTATATTTTTTTATTTAATTTTTATTTTTAAACTTTTTTTTTTTTTTTACCACTTTCTTATAGTTCCCATAGGGAACTATAAGATGCAATCATCAGATTGTTATTCTCATATATTCCAATGCAATAGCATTGGAATATATGAGAAAATCGCATATTTCCTATGGAGCCTATTACAGTCATAGGCTCCATAGGGAATACTGTGTAGTAACCTAGGTTTCATTCACAGAAACCTAGGGTACTACATGCATGCTCCGGCTCCCCTTGTGGCCATCAGGGAGCCGGAGCAAAACCAAACTTTCGGTTTTTGCGCGATCAGATGCCGTGGTCAGGATTGACCACGGCATCTGAGGGGTTAAATGTCCGCGATCGGCATCGCTGCCGGTCGCGGACATGAGCTGCGGGTGTCAGCTTGATGAATCAAGCGTTTACCCGCAGCTCATGCGCCCGCTCCGTGCGGGCGCCATCTTTAAAGTGCAGACGAAGGGCGTACATGTACGCCCTTCGTCCTTAAGGGGCTAATTATCCTACAGGGTTAATAGAGTATAATTCCTTTGTCAACATTTTTTTTTTTTTTTCTTAAATTTTGTTATTTTTATTTTATTCTGTCTTTTCTTTTGTGTTTACCTATGTCTAGTAAGGGTACTTTCACACCTGCGGCAGAGGGATCTGGCAAGCAGTTCAGTCGAACTGCCTGCCGGGTCCGTCAATCTGCATGCAAACGGAAAGCATTTGAATACGGATCCGACTATGGAGCTGTCTTACAAATGCATTGCAAGAACGGATCCGTCTCTCCGCTTGTCATGCGGAGAGACGGATCTGTTATATATTTTTTTCACATTTTTACCGGTCTGCGCATGGGGGTATTTTGAATGCCGGATCCGGCACTAATACATTTCAATGGGAAAAAATACCGGATCCGGCATTCTGGCAAGTGTTCCGGAATTTTGGACGCTGCTGCGGTATTATCTCAGTCCTAAAATGTCAAAAAGACAGAACTGAAGACATCCTGATGCATCCTGAACGTATTTCTCTCCATTTAGAATGTATGGGGATAAAACTGATCAGTTTTTTCCGGTATAGAACCCCTATGACAGAACTCTATGCCGGAAAAGAAAAACGCAAGTGTGAAAGTACCCTAATTCATAGAATCTAATTTCATCCTATGTACAACTCTATTTATATATGTACAAAGTATTGTATGTGAGATCCCCTCTTTCTATGCATTCTACATTACAGCCTGCACACTTTGCAATCGATCTCCCTGCATCTCTGACACCAGCGCAGCGATTAGATCAACGAGGCATTTGCCAGTACCTCGGCAAACTCTCTCTTCTAAATGCGCACGCGCAGGCTGAACGTGACATCAGACGTCTGCCCGACGTTAACAGTACAACCCTTTTACAGGCTTTTGTGTGGGCCGGACGTGACGTTAGAGGCCATCATGTTTAAAAAGCGCAATATGTCCCCTAGCGCCAATATGCCACCCTCCATGAAATTTTCGGCAGCCTGACATTATGGTAAGCTCTCACTAACCACCAATATATCTGTTTATCTCCTCATGACCCTATTGTATTTTATATACTTGGCTGTATTCTATATATGTACTGCCTTATCCGATCTAGATGTGGTTGTATCTTTTATAATGCCTTGATATGGTCTATATACAGTAGACTTATCCTAAACTTATACCTGCCACTTGCTTATAGATTCTACTCTACTGTAACCTTCAATTATATCCATAACTATGGAATCTACAGCAGTTACATTGCGGTAATGTTAGTCCTCCATATAAGCAACAGTATTAATTATTGTTGATAGGAAATTCAACTGGTTCTAAAATATGTCTAATATATGTTCAGTATATGTTTAATGTATGTCTATTGTACTTTCATTATATTCCCAGCATTCTTCGCCATCATGGCTGCAACATCCTGTTTAAAAGACCTCTGGGAAGATCATCTATTTATATATAAGGATATATGCCTTCCCTTTGATGTTTTATATGTAAACTATATGGCATTCATGTGTTATATTATACCATTACTCTGTATTTACTATTTTCTGTATGTACACTATAGGCCGTAAACAAGGTCTAGGATAGACCGAAACGTTGGCCAATGGCTCCTTGTTAATCTTTGGATGGAATAAAAATTCTCATTACTGCATATTACAATTGAGTGCCGTGGTTTACTCTGGTTTGTCTGATTTTCCTCAGCATGAAACTTGCTTCTGCCAGGTAGAAGAATGGAGAAACCATCTAAACCACCAAACCATCTCAGTCTCTCAGTGGCAGTGCCTTGCCTGTATTATTTTGCACTTGAGTTCCTCCAGAAGCACATTGGTTAACTGCAGACACTGACTCTCTGGACTTATTTCCCATTGGGATTCACTACGCCTTATCATCCCTTCCACAGAGCCGTTATACATGGTAAGACCTTGATGGTGTCTGGGGGAATCCAGCACAGCATTTGGACCACCCCAAACCCGGCCACTGCATATCTAACATACCTAGAAAGTTTTCATGCCATGTGTGCCATAGTGATAAGCAGGGCCGGACTGGGGATAAAAACCAGCCCTGGAAAAAGTTGCATACCAGCCCCACAGCACTGCGTCAGTATTTACTTGTTTATAAAACTCATGTATTTTAAAATATGTGTGTAAACATGAATATGAACTTTGCCCCACAATAGAACCCCCATTGTTCATATTATCACAGTAGACCAACTTTTCCCAACCAGGATGCCTCCAGCTGTTACAAAATTACAACTCTCAGCATGGCATGCTGAGAGATGTAGTTTTGCAACAGCTGGAGGTATCCTGGTAGGGAAACACTACAGTAGAGTGCAGATGACGCACTGTTATGGGGGATCTGTGGATGACACTGTTATGGGGGATCTGTGGATGACACTGTTATGGGGGATCTGTGGATGACACTGTTATGGGGGATCTGTGGATGATACTGTTATGGGGGATCTGTGGAGAACACACTGTTATGGGGGATCTGTGGATGACACTGTTATGGGGGATCTGTTGAGAACACACTGTTATTGGTAATCTGTGGATGATGCTGTTATGGAGATCTGTGGAGGACACACTGTTATTGGAGATCTGTGGATGACGCTGTTATGGAGATCTGTGGAGGACACTGTTATGGGGGATCTGTGGATGACGCACTGTTATGGAGATCTGTGGAGGACACACTGTTATTGGGGGATCTGTGGATGACACACTGTTATGGGGGATCTGTGGATGACGCACTGTTATGGGGGATCTGTGGATGATGCACTGTTATGGGGGATCTGTGGATGACGCACTGTTATGGGGGATTTGTGGATGACGGACTGTTATGGGGGATCTGTGGATGACACTGTTATGGGGGATCTGTGGAGAACACACTGTTATTGGTAATCTGTGGATGATGCTGTTATGGAGATCTGTGGAGGACACACTGTTATTGGTGATCTGTGGATGACGCTGTTATGGAGATCTGTGGAGGACACACTGTTATGGGGGATCTGTGGATGACACTGTTATGGGGATCTGTGGAGGACACTGTTATGGAGATCTGTGGAGGACACTGTTATGGAGATCTGTGGAGGACACATTGTTATGGGGGATCTGTGGATGACGCACTGTTATGGAGATCTGAGGAGGACACACTGTTATTGGGGGATCTGTGGATGACGCACTGTTATGGAGATCTGAGGAGGACACACTGTTATTGGGGGATCTGTGGATGACGCACTGTTATGGAGATCTGAGGAGGACACACTGTTATTGGGGGATCTGTGGATGACGCACTGTTATGGGGGATCTGTGGATGACACACTGTTATGGGGGATCTGTGGATGTCACACTGTTATGGGGGTACTTTCACACCTGCGGCATGGCTATCCGGCCTATCTGGGCTGTTCACCCGCCAGGTCCACCATGCCGCAAGTACCCGTGCACTGCCGTGCTGTCGCTCTGTCCCCACATGACTATAATAGGGGCAGGGGATGGAGCTATGGCGCAGCACGGCAGAGATCATTGGACTTAAGAGTCGGACATGCAGTACTTTTTAGTCCGCCGATCTCTGCCATGCACTGCCGTGCTGCGCCATAGCTCCATCCCCTGCCCCTATTATAGTCAATGGGGACAGAGCAGCAGCACGGCGGTGCACGGGTACTTGCGGCATGGTGGACCCGGCGGGTGAACAGCCCGGATAGGCCGGATAGCCATGCCGCAGATGTGGAAGTACCCCCATAACAGTGTGTCATCCACAGATCCCCTATAACAGTGTCTTCGTCCTCCACCGATCTCCATAACAGCACATCATCCACAGATGAATCCCCCCATAACAGTGTGTCATTTGCACATGTATGCAGGAGCAGCAGGAGGCTGCCTTATGCTGTGAGGCACTCAGGCAGGATGAAATCCTCAAGGCAGCCAGCCACAGTCACTTACTTGTTTAATTGAATTGGTGCAGATAAATAATTCTTCAGTTTAGGCCAGGGCTGGAGCAGGGGCCAGCCCAGTGTAACACAGGGACAGGGCCAGGGGGCCACCACACACCTCACACCAGACAGCAGGGCACTGCAGCGCGCGGGCACCTCATCCCCTGCCTCATCACACAGCCCTTGTCCTGACCTCTCTGTGCCTCCGTGGCCGCCGAGTCCGCCGGGTCCGACTCACTGCTGGGACTCTGCCCCCCCTCCCTAGCGCCTGCAGCCACAGTGACTGAGTCAGCCACAACAAACACCAGCTAGAGTGGGTATCACTGCGCGGCTGTAAGTAGGGCGGCCGCCGCCCGCCAGTACTGGGGGGGGGGGGGTTGAAGGTTGAGCAGAGCGCTGCCGCACACTGTACACACACACTGCAGCGAGTGTGAGATAGACAGGAGACAGAGACAGCCTCCTCCTCCGGCCGTGCGGCAGTCAGGGGTACCGGCCTACCGGGAATTTTCCCGGTATGCCGGTAGGCCAGTCCGGCCCTGGTGATAAGTGTAGATCACTTTTCATTGACTCCTAAATGCATTAACCCTGCAATATTTTTGATAACCTATCCCACAATGTCTATAGATTGGCAAAAATATGGGCATGCAAGTTAAAGGCCCTGCTCCCTGCGAACTGGAAGCATGATCCAATCCATGGTCACACGGACTGCTGTAGCCATTCACGTGTCCTTGAGCGGCACATGACTGCAGAGCTAGTAAAAGGCTGCAGAGCTCCATGTAACCACGGATCTGATGTCATACTTCTGGACCATCAGGGACCAGGAAGAGCGGGGACACTCCTTTTCCTGTTCTTTCTGGTCCCTGGTGGTTCAGAAGTACTGGAATGGAGCGGCATTCAATAGGTGAGTTGGTTTTTCTTTCTTTCTTTTATACAATTTCCTGGCCGGTGTAACGTTACATTTTCCTACTTCGTCAGATTTCCCTACCGGTCGCACTTGATATGATGTGAGGAGGCGTTCCCGGGTTGTGACGATCTGCGCCTGCGCAAAACGACAGTTTAGGGAAAATCTCACAGCGGAGTTTGGCTGCACACCGGGACACTGCGCATGCGCCGGGGAGCCTAAGTTGGGAAATATTACGACCCAGTGCGCAAGCGCCGAGGGGAGATCTGATGGCCATTTTTTCTGTTAAATAAATAAATATTTATATTTATTATATTTTTATAATATTAATATTATATTGTTTATATTATTATTATATTTTTTATTATTTATATTATATTTATATTTATTTATTTAATAGAAAAAAATGGCCATCAGATCTCCCCTCGGCGCTTGCGCACTGGGTCGTAATATTTCCCAACTTAGGCTCCCCGACGCATGCGCAGTGTCCCGGTGTGCAGCCGAACTCCGCAGATCGTCACAACTCAGGAACGCCTCCTTACGTCATTTCCGGTGCGACCGGTAGGGAAAACTCATGAAGTAGGGATATGTAACGTTACACCGGCAGCAAAACAGTTTTGGAGATGGACAACATTTCAATGCCTCCATATTACTTGAGGGCAATTTTAATTTCTATAGCATCCACAGTGCTGTACATATATAACATCAGTCATGCCCCCAGTATGGCTAATATCATCTATGTTCACATTTACATTTGAATGACTCCATTACTAAATGGAAGAAAACCAGAGTAATCCGAGGAAACTCACACAAAGGAGGTGAGACACCATGTACTGGTGAGGTTCAAACCCAGGACGCCAATGCTGTTATACAACAGTGCTGACCACCGAGACACCATGCTACCCCAGATCACCTTTTATTTGAGTTTTTCATATAATAAAACCTCTGTGTGCTAATCTCCATTAAGCCATTTACCATTTCCATGCTTTGTCATTTCACTGAGATCTTTGGGGGAGGGGGTATATTCATTTCTCAATTGTAAGTCCATTTGTCATTATCAGGAAAAGGCTAAGTGCATGATCCTGGAGAAGTCTGCTAATGTAAAAGGGTACATCAAAAGCAAGCAGTGATTATATTCCCAATAGTTACACTGAGGCTATCATAGACAGGATCTTACTATGAAAACATTACCTTTCTAGGAAAAGTGCATCTGTAAAATAGTTCTGATCAGCTCTAGCACTCTTATCTGTACTGCCACAGATAAAAGGAAAGAGGGCATGGAGAATGGTATTTACCTTTATACATACATATATGAGTGTCGGTGTTTGGTGTCTTGTCGAGTTTTAGTTGTTTTAGCATAATCTAAAATTATATTGATGAGCGTAAACTGTTAAAGTAATGTCACCAACTGTCAAATGTCACCAACAAGCTCCAGCGCTGTGGTCTGGGGCTCGGGCATCGCACCGCTATGTCAAAGGTGCTGTCGGGCTGCGTCCTCCGTGATGCCCCACCTAGGTGAGACCCCATAGCGATGCACACCTAAGCCACATCCCCTGGTGATGCACCACTTAGGCCCCTTTCACATCTGTGTTTTTGCTTTCCGTCCTCGGGGCTCTAGGACGGAAAGATACTGATCAGGATTATCCTAATGCATTCGGAATGGAGAGAAATCCGTTCAGGATGCATCAGGATGTCTTTCGTTCAGTATGTGAACGTTTTTTGGACGTTGACAAAACCGTAGCATGCTGCGGATTTGTCTCTGTCCAAAAATCCAGAAGACATGCTGTAACGCTGGATCCGGAATTAATGCCCATTGAAGTGCATTAATCCGGATCCGGAATTAAGCTAAACGTCATTTTGGCACATCGCCGGATCCGACGTTTAGCTCTGCCCATGCGCAGCAGCAGTTCCGATCGGGGCCCCAGTGTAAGCTGTGGCTCCGATTGGTTACCAGGACGCTACTGAAGTCCTGGCTGCCATGGTAAGTACTCCACAGCAGTGTACTTACTTGCGCTGCGGCCTCCGGGCGCTCCTTCATGACGTCACAGGTCCAAGCGGCGCATTGATCTATGCGCCGCGGGGACCTGTGACGTCATGAAGGAGCGCCCGGCGGCCGAAGCGCAGGTAAGTACACTGCTGCGGAGTACCATGGCAGCCAGGACTTCAGTATCGTCCTTGCTGCCATGGTAACCTGAAAGCATTTCGAAGACTGATCAGGATCCTGATCAGTCTTCAAATGCGACTTGCGTTCTGAACGCAAGTGTGAAAGAGCCCTTAGACCATGCCCCTTGTGCTGTCCTGCTTAACCCCTTTAGGACTCTCGCCATACATGTACGGTGCTGGTGGATGTGACTTAAGAACCAGCGCTGTACATGTATGGCAGGCTGATCGGGCGGGGGCAGGAGCTGTGCCAGCCCGATCAGTGTCACAGACCCGGCATATTAACCCTTTGTGTGCAGCGGTCAAAGCTGACCTCGGCATGCAGAGGATTCGTGGATGGTACGGGTGCCCTCCGCTTCCCCATTGGGTCCCCGCGCTGCAGTGGTGGGGACCCGATGGCATAGAAGGCAAGCCGATGCCTTTGGGGCAAAAATAAAAAGTTAAAACAAGTGTTTTTCTTAATAAAAAAAAGATAAAGTTTCAAGTTAAAAAATAAATAAATAAAATAAAATTGTAAAAAAAGATTCTCGGCTCAGAGGCTGACAAACACGATATGCAGGCAGGTCCTTCTGAAGGGAGGAAACGCCATTCCATACCTCCCAACTTTAGAAAAGAAGGAAGAGGGACAAATTTTTCTGCACTAGGCCATGCCCCTACCTCCACCCAAAACATAACTAAACACCTAATTCCACCCAGTCCCTTAAATGCCCCCACATACTAATTATTCCCTCTTTATGTCACCACACAGTAGTTATGTCAGCGCTGTGCCCCCTCACAGTAGTTATGCCCTGATATATTCCCCCTCACAGTAACGATGTCCAGATATGTGCCCCCTCACAGTAGCGATGCCCTGATATGTGCCCCCTCACAGTAGCAATGCCCAGATATGTGCCCCCTCACAGTAGCGATGCCCTGATATGTGCCCCCTCACAGTAGCAATGCCCAGATATGTGCCCCTTCTCAGTAGTTATGCCCATATGTGCCCCCTCACAGTAGCGATGCCCAGATATGTGCCCCTTCACAGTAGTTATGTCCAGAGATGTGCCCCCCCTCACTGTAATGTGCCCCTCACAGTAATGTGCCCAGTTGTGCCCCCCTAACAGTAATATGCCCAGCAAATTGCCCCCCCCCCCCCACAGGCACTTACACACTCACCAGCAGCAGCAGGATACACAGTGTGCAGTGTAGAGCACAGACAGGTGGAAGAATGATTGAGCAGGGATGATTCTTGCTTCATCATTACAGGCAGCTGTGTCTGCATCCTATGGAAGCAGGGATAGCTGCCAGAGAGCGGGACATTCTCCCCTTTATCGGAGCCGCAGAACAGCCACTGAAATCAGGGACTTTAACTCTAAACTTTAAAACCATTTTAAAGCATGACTCCGAAGTCAGCTTCGGTACCGACTGGTACTTAGGTACCGAAGCCAATTTTGGATCCATGTTTTAAAACGGTTTTAAAGTTTAAAAGTCAAATCCTGAAGTTATAAGGTGTATTATACCTATGCTATTGAATGTGTTGTATATGACTCAAGATACCGTTCAGTGTCTTTTTACTGCAATAATGCCATTATTACACCAGTTTTAATAAATTTGTTGAATTCCTTCAAGATACATTGCATATACAGCAAATGCATTGTTCTGTGAAAACTGCATTACTAACATTGTAAATTGTCAATACCAGTGTGCAATGTGTTTGTAGAAGGGAAGAGTCATTCAATTGCTCCTCCGTCTTTAAATCACAGAAAGTACACTTGCAATTTTGCTAGTAATGTTAAATAATCTGTGTACCAAACCCATGACTTTTCATTTATAGGCGACATAAAAATATAAAGGAAGACTTCAAAACCAAAGATTCATGCGTCCTTGTCTGACCGTCAGAATGTGGGTAGTAGTGCAAACAGCAAGAGCAGCGTCAGTCATCAGTCTAATAGTAGTATTAATAGCAGTAGTAGCAGCAGCAGGCCACAGTTCGCCCTCACTTCCAATAGGCGAGACATTATTATTGACAAAGAAGATGAGATTCTGGACTGGATGACTCACTCCTTCTCTCAGTCACAACACAATGATGTGGATGTCAGTTCTGCGACACCATTACTTAGAGCCATAAGTCGCAGCATTCCGCCTGCTTCTCCTCCTTGCAACCCCAGCGAAGCCTTTCAGTTGTATCCTCTGTCTTTATTGCAGCCTTCTAGTGGGGCACCTTATTTTTTTTCTAGTATGAAGTAACAAAACACTATGTGCTATGGAAGATAGTCTCTCTGTTGATGACATGTGAGAACAGTCAGTTTTTAGACTGCCTTGAAGAGGCGTTTCAGGCGTATGCGGGTGACACATTGCTGTGTTGGGGTGGTTTTAATAGTGGCACTTGTAGTCAAGGTGGTGGCAATAAGGGAAGTGGTAGCGACAGTGGCACTTGGGGCAAAAACTGGATCAGGTAGACGGCCAAGGAATCCCCAATGACAAATCACAGTCTGATAAAAGATGTTGGATGGTGAGGACTATGACGATGATTGTGCGTTGGTTAAGACCAGGGAACCAGATTGGGGAGCTGAGGAGAAGGGTGATGCCCATGACGGAGGCAATAGCTCAGCTGCTGGTAGCCCTGTGCAAGATCTGCAGGATTAAAATAAGCCATTGGCGTTCAAACACAAATATAGGCACTAGTGTTGATCACGAATTTTCGAATTGCAAATTTTAATTGCGAATATCGGCACTTCGAGAGTTCGCGAATATTTAGAATATCGCGAAATATATTCGCAATTGCGAATATTCGTTTTTATGCGAATTTTTTATATGCAAATTTTCGCAATCAAGAAAATAATGTCATTACTTTCTGATTGCATAAAATTTGCATAAAGATTTGCATGACATTTACATTAAATTTTGCATAAACTGGCATTTAAAATATACCTTTTAAATACCAGTTGATGCTAATTTTTATGCAAATGTTACGCTAATTTTTATGCGAATTTTCGCAATCAAGAAAATAATGACTGGAGATTACGAATTTGCGAATTTTCGAATATATGGCGAATATTCGCCAAATACCTTCTCAAACAGAAGATAGATCATCGGTTTAAACAAAGTGCAGAACCGCACTGCAAGCGACAACGCCTGGGGTTCCGGGATATTCAGGTAGAAGCACCGTGACAAGTGCTAAAGCCACACCTATGGGACACTATAGGCTACCCTCATACCACTCTGGCATCCCTACACTGGGGTCCACAATCACCTTCTACATACAGATGTAGCAGGGTTAACACACAAATTCTTAACTCAAATTTCTTAACTCATCGCGTTATCTTAAAACAAAAGCCATTGAAAAGCAATGCTTAATGCATTCAGTTTAGATAACACGTCTCAGAAGGCATGTGTGTTCACTCTACTACATCTGTGGGGGGACCTAGTCCCTCGTTTCTGAAATTCAACTGGCGTCACAACAAACTTTTAACCTACATCTATAACATTTTAAAGGGACCCCTGGTCGATGTCTCACCCGTGGTGTGCTGCAGATTCTGCTGCCTTTAGGGAATTGCATTATGTGAGCTCAGCCTCACTGGAAAATACAAAGCCATCACTATTTCTCCCAAATGCCATCCCTGCCTTGTACTGTCACTCCTTGCAATCTTTGCTGTCCAACAAGATGCATGACACTGTGGACACCTAGAGCAGCTGTTATGGGCAGGGACACTACATGTCTTTCACAGCCCATTTGGCCAATGTTTTTTACTACAGGGGCGACACAACATTGCAGCAACAAGGCCAGATCCTATTGACACCTCCACATTGTTGTCGGTCTATTTCCCACACCATGCACTTATCCGCCTCCTACACATCCTCTTCCATAGACATACTCCATCCTCAATAGAAGCATGGCATAGCATCGCTCCCACTCCACCTCCCACCTATTGCGTTATTTAAGTGTCATGTCGTGTTAAAGCTGATTGGACTGGGTGAGAGTAGCCACACAGCCAATCACTTGCTAAAGTGCATCATGTAGCAAACATCCTGCTAGCTGTCTTGCTGCCAACTCCAACTGGGCAAGATGGTCAGAGATAATGGCAGGAACATTGTGGCCAACTGCTTTTGGGGGAAATAACACATGCTCCTTTCATGGCACAGGTGATAAATTTAGTCATGCAATGCTTTTCAAAAAAGTACGCTGGCTTGCAAAGGGTGCTGGCCAAAGGCTGGAGACTGACATTCTTATGTAGAAAGGAACGCCCTCCTGGACTTGCAGAGACAGGACAGTCTGCTATTGCAGCACTTAATCCTTGATGTTCCAACTCCTCCTTGCAGATGCTAGCATCTATGCGAGCAGCATAAAGCAGTGAATGATTTCATCATCCACAGACCACTTCATCTGGGAGCATGTGTTGTTTTGAAGTCGGGTGGTAGATCATCAGAGACACATTTTGCATACTCAGGCCCTTTGAAGAGGCCATCAGATTTGTAAGTAGGGACAACTGTGGCATAAACAATGCCACCCCCTGATATATATCTAGAGCAGAAACTCACGCTGATACAACAAGGGACAGTGGAAGACGAACAGCTTCCGCATCTTTCTGGCCCCCCTTTAGCTGTTGGGAACCCTCGCAGATAATGGTCCTATGGAGGAGGAAGTGGAGCATGAGGAGCTGACACTGGAGAAGAGGAGCAGGAGGGGGAGCTGCTTGTGCAGGAGGACAAGATGTGCTATATGCTTGCTGGCTTACATACTGAAAGGCATATTGCATCAAGCATTGTGAGGATTATTGGATAGCATGCTTTTAGATCCTTGCTATCAAAGCAAAATAAGGGAATTTTACCTGTTGTCAAAATGGAGGTCAAATTGATCTATTACCAGGATACCCTGAGTATGCAGCTTGCCACAGCTTTTTCCATCCTCTGCCAAGTCACCAACCTCCCTCTGTCCCTGCTACCACAGCAGCAGCCAGTTCAGTATCATCAACATGATGGAGCAGTCTGCTACAAATCAGAGATGTACTGCTGAACAACCAGGCTCAGTCCTACCCTTACTGTGGCCTTTCTCTGGCACATGACTTGTTCCCGGACCCTATGCACTTCTGGGCAGGCAGATTGTAACAGTGGCGGGAACTGGCCCAGTTTGTTCTCTCTGTACTGTTTTGTCCAGCCTCCAGTGTCATCTCAGAGAGGTTTTTAGTGTGACAGGTGGTGTTATATCGAAAAAAAAACAGTTGTCCATCACTTGAAAATGAATCAAAATGAATCAAGCATGGATCCATGAGGATTTTCACACCCTTCTGGCTGAGGCCGATTAATAGATGTGTCATTGCTGACAGTGCCCTATCACTCCACTTTCTCTGTCTGCCTGCCTATCATCATGTTACTTACTGTATGGTTGCTGCTGCCATTGCAACAGCTGCTACTCCCTGCTGCTAAACCCCTACTGCCACTTTCATTAACCCTACTGCCACTACAATTACCCCTACACAGTGGTAGGGGGGAGTCCTTTGAATCCAGAGGAAAAAAAGCAGTCTGGTTTGAGACCTGCACTTATACAAGCAGACAAACAATGCAAGTTTGTGAGCGTTCACGTGTTTGATTTCAAGTGTGTGTTTGTATTAAGTGTGTGACTTTAGCTTACGTGACTTCAGATTCAAGGACTTTAGGAGGGGATTACAGTAAGTTACATTCTTATCACTGCACTATAATGTATTTTTTCTCTTTTATTGTGTAATCCTCATTTAGTATGTGATCCATTATTGACAACGCAGACCAGTGCACATCTTGTCTAATGTATGCAGTCCTGGAACAGCTGTTTGAGGGTGCATATCTTTGTTCAAAATGTGAGCAAATTACCCATTTGGAATCACACATCAAGTATCTAACCGAGCGAGTTTCAATACTCAGAAATGTTGACAATTTGGAAAATAGTTCTTTAGGGTAGATGTGGGGGAGGGTGGTAGCGAGGAGACTGAGGAAAGTGAGGTAGCTAGCTGAATAACAGTTAGAAAGCGGGGTAGAGGGAAGAGAGCCAGGGAGGCTAGCCCTGAACTGACACACCCCAACAAGTTTGCAAGGTTGGCAGATGAGAGGGATGTCAGTTCAGGGAGAGCACTGCTGCAGCCGGACACTTCTTCTGCCAGTCAGAGGAATGTCAGCTCCAGTAAGTAGGGGACCAGGAGAGCAGGGCAGGCCAGACAGGTGCTGGTAGTGGGAGACTCAATTATTAGGGGTACAGATAGGGCAATCGTTCACAAAGACTGGGATTGTCAAAGGGTGTGTTGTCTTCCTGTCGCTCGAGTTCGACACATCGCGGATCGGGTTGACAGATTCCTAAGAAGGGCCTGGAGAAGAGCCAGCAGTCATGGTCCATATGACAAAGTTACAGGTAGGTGGACCGTCCTTAAAAATAATTTTAGGGATTTAGGTCAAAAGCTTTGGGCAAGGACCTCAACAGTATTATTTTCCAAAATACTACCTGTACCAAGAGCCACACAAAAAGCCAGTGGGAGATTAGGGAGGTCAACATGTGTCTCAAGAACTGGTGTAAAAAGGAGGGGTTTGGGTTCCTGGAGAACTGGGAAGACTTCTCTGTTGGCTACAGGCTCTATCGTAGATAGGCTGCACCTCAGTGGGGAAGGGGCAACTGTGTTGGGGAAGAAGATAGCTAGAAGGTTGGAGGAGTGTTTAAACTAAGGAATGGGGTGGGGTGGGGGTAAATACATTATAGGATGGGAAGATAGTGCAGATAGAGACCGGGGGCGAGGTAATGGGACTGGTGGAGGAATGGAAGGAGGGACTAGAACAGTTCAGCAGGAAAGGTGTAGGGTAAAAATATACATACACCTCTTAAATGTATGTATACTAATGCTAGAAGCCTGACTAATAAAACTGGTGAACTGGAATTAGTGATGTGTGAGGAGGACTATGACATGTATGTAAAGTCCTGTCTAAAGCCCACAGTCCGAGAAGATATAAGTGAGAGACATAAACATGTGGAGTCACTGTGGGTAGAAATACATGGAGGCAAAAACAATAATAAAATACTAATAGGAGTTTATTATAAACCACCTAATATACCAGAGTCCACAGAAAATCTACTACTAAACGAGATAGACGAGGCAGCAAATCATAATGAAGTCGCTATTATGGGGGACTTCAACTACCCAGATATCGACTGGGAAACTGAAACCTGTACATCTCATAAAGTAAACAGGTTCTTGGCAATAACCAAAGACAATTACCTTTCCCAACTGGTTCAGGTCCCGACTAGAGGGTCGGCCATACTTGACTTAGTATTAACCAATAGACCTGACAGAACAACAGATGTGCAGGTTGGGGGACACCTGGGAAATAGTGACCATAAAGTAATAACCTTCCAATTGTCATTCAAAAGAATGCTTCTTCAGGGAGGAACAAAAATACCAAACTTCAAAAAAGCTAAATTTAGCCAACTAAGAGAGGCCATAGGCCTAACTAACTGGGACAAAGTCTTCAAAAATGCAAACACAGCCACAAAATCGGATATTATTAAAAACATCCTAAAATCTAATTGTGAGAGGTACATACCTTATGGGAATAAAAGGTTAAGGAAAAAGAAAAAAACAATGTGGATAAATAGAACTGTAAAGAAAGCAATAAATGACAAAAAGAAATCATTTAAATCACTAAAACAGAAGGGTAGCAAGGAAGCACTGAAAAACTATAAGAAAAAAATAAAATATGTGAAAGAAAAAAAAAGCAGCCAAACTAGAGACTGAGAGATAAATTGCCAAAGAGAGCAAAACTAACCCTAAAATGTTCTTCAGTTAGTTAAATGGTAAAACGTGTAAATATGACGGTGTCGGCCTTTTACAGAGTAATGAGGGGGGAGTTGCAGAGAGCAATGCTATTAAATATTTTTTTCTCCACTGTATTCATTAAGGAAAATAAACTGTCAGCTGAAATGCAGAATGTAAAAGTAAATTCCCTATTAAAAGTGCCCTGTCTGGCCCAGGAAGAAGTACAGTGGCGTCTTAAAAAGATTAAAATAGACAAATAGCCAGGACTAGATGGCATACACCCCTGTATCCTACGAGAATTAAGTAATGTCATAACCAGACCCTTATTTCTGATATTTAAGGACTCTGTTTCACAGGATTGGTGCATAGCAAATGTGGTGCTAATATTCAAAAAGGGTCCAAAAGCAGAACCCAGAAACTATAGACTGGTAAAGTTAACATCTGTCGTGGGTAACCTGTTTGAAGGTTTTTTAAGAGATGCTATCTTGGAGTACCTCAATAAAAATAAGCAAATAAAGTCATCTCAGCATGGCTTCATGAGGGATCGGTCATGTCAAACTAATTTAATCAGTTTCTATGAGGAGGTAAGTTCTAGACTTGATAGCTGCGAATCAATGGATGTCGTATATCTGGATATCTCCAAATCATTTTAAACTGTAACGCATAAAAGGTTAGTATATAAAATGAGAATGCTTGGACTGGGAAAAAGTGTCTGTATGTGGGTAAGTAACTGGCTCAGAGGGTGGTTATTAACGGTACACATTTAGATTGGGTCACTGTCGCTAGTGGAGTAGGGGTCAGTATTGGGCCCAATTCTCTTCAATATATTTATTAATGATCTTGTAGAAGGCTTGCACAGTAAAATATAAATTTTTGCAGATGACACTAAACTGTGTAAAGTTATTGACACGGTAGAGGACAGTATACTGCTAGAGATGGATCTGGATAGATTGCAGGCTTGGGCAGAGAAGTGGCAGATAAGGTTTAACACTGACAAATGTAAAGTTATGCACATGGGAAGGAATAATACAAGTCACTGTACATACTAAATGGTAAAACACTGGGTAACACTGACTTGAAAAGGGACCTAGGAATTTTAGTGAACAGCAAACTAAGCTGTAGAAACTAGTGTCAGGGAGCTGCTGCCAAGGCCAATAAGATAATGGGTTGCATCAAAAGAGGCATAGATGCCCATGATAAGAACATAGTCCTACCACTTTACAAATCACTAGTCAGACCACACATGGAGTACTGTGTACAGTTCTGGGCTCCTGTGAACAAGGCAGACATAGCAGAGCTGGAGAGGGTTCAGAGGAGGCCACAAAAGTAATAACTGGAATGGATGGAGTAGAA